>NIVC01000371.1:47500-235000 GCA_002269645.1 Macrostomum lignano
CGAGGCGGCTGTCTGGCTGGGAATTCCGCCAGGCGACATGCCCGACGGTGTCGCACCGCCATTGCTGCTGCCGCCGCGGGACCGCTTTAATCGAAGACTCTCGTGCTGCTCCATCACGATGCCGGAGACGCCTGCAGAGCGTTAGAAATATTAAATAGCTGGGTGGTAAAATTGCCTCGGTTAACTACTGTTTATTTAGTAGCAATGGAGGAAAAACTGCAGCTATTTTTGCAAGGATTGGCCGCTAGAAAATGTTTTTTACGAGACGGAATCTCGAGACCATTTTCATAGCTCTATGAACTACTACTACTACTACTACTACTACTGCTACTACTACTACTACTACTACTGCTACTACTACTACTACTACTACTACTACTACTGCTACTACTACTACTACTACTACTACTACTACTACTACTGCTACTACTACTACTACTACTACTGCTACTACTACTACTACTACTACTACTACTACTAATACTGCTGCTACTGCTACTACTACTACTACTACTACTACTGCTACTACTACTACTACTACTACTACTACTACTAATACTGCTGCTACTACTGCTACTACTACTACTACTACTACTGCTACTACTGCTACTACTACTAATACTACTGCTACTACTACTACTACTACTACTACTACTACTACTACTACTACTACTACTACTACTACTACTACTACTACTACTACTACTACTACTACTACTACTACTACTACTACTACTACTACTACTACTACTACTACTACTACTACTACTACTACCCCCGAATCCCCACAGTTCGCCACGGACAATCAAATGCGGTCCTCCGAGAAATTTTACAATATGAACGGGGTAGGTCATGAAAGAGAGAAAGTTTTGGCGCCTCAGCAAATTCTCACAGTTCCCGCAGACCAGCAACACCTGTTTCCCTCAGTTTACTACTTTTTTCCGCAGACATTTCCTTTCTCTTTATGGTTGCGATGCGATTTGCTGAATTGAACCGGAGGCAGATTGGGGCCTGGACCGACTTCGCTGGGGATTTTGCGTACCCTCTGTCGGGGGGGGGGGCTTGCCGTGGTGTGATCGGGACTTGGAAAAGTTCAGATCTGTATTCCTGCCGCATGGCACTACTCTGTGTGTGTGAGCTACTACAGAGTGAGAATTTTGTATTTCGGTTTGCTGCCAGGGGAGGGGGCAAGTCATAGAGAGTCCGCAAGTCTGCGACAGTAGAAATTCCCAAATCCCATTTATAAAGTTGCTTACAGCTGGTGTCAAAGGGTTTCGAAAGCGTGGAAACGTAGAATTCTTGTAAAGGGGTTGAATTCTAGGCGAAGGTCTTCGAAAAGTTGCAGGGAAGGGTTGCAGGGAAGGGCTGCAGGGAAGGGTTGCAGGGAAGGGCTGCAGGGAAGGGTTGCAGGGAAGGGCTGCAGGGAAGGGTTGCAGGAAGGGCTGCAGGGAAGGGTTGCAGGGAAGGGTTGCAGGGAAGGGTTGCAGGGAAGGGTTGCAGGGAAGGGTTGCAGGGAAGGGTTGCAGGGAAGGGCTGCAGGGAAGGGCTGCAGGGAAGGGTTGCAGGGAAGGGTTGCAGGGAAGGGCTGCAGGGAAGGGCTGCAGGGAAGGGTTGCAGGGAAGGGTTGCAGGGAAGGGTTGCAGGGAAGGGTTGCAGGGAAGGGTTGCAGGGAAGGGCTGCAGGGAAGGGTTGCAGGGAAGGGTTGCAGGGAAAAGTCGCAAACAAGATTCCTAGGAAGAGTCTCAGGAAATCGCTGGAAGAGTCTCAGGAAATCGCTGGAATTGAGTCTCAGGAAATCGCTGGAAGAGTCTCAGGAAAGCGTTGGAAGAGTCTCAGGAAATCGCTGGAAGAGTCTCAGGAAAGCGTTGGAAGAGTCTCAGGAAATCGCTGGAAGAGTCTCAGGAAATTGCTGGAAGAGTCTCAGGAAATCGCTGGAAGAGTCTCAGGAAATCGCAGGAAGAGTCTCAGGAAATCGCAGGAAGAGTCTCAGGAAATCGCAGGAAGAGTCTCAGGAAATCGCAGGAAGAGTCTCAGGAAATCGCAGGAAGAGTCTCAGGAAATCGCTGGAAGAGTCTCAGGAAATCGCTGGAAGAGTCTCAGGAAATCGCTGGAAGAGTCTCAGGAAATCGCTGGAAGAGTCTCAGGAAATCGCAGGAAGAGTCTCAGGAAAGCGTTGGAAGAGTCTCAGGAAATCGTTGGAAGAGTCTCAGGAAATCGCAGGAAGAGTCTCAGGAAATCGCAGGAAGAGTCTCAGGAAATCGCTGGAAGAGTCTCAGGAAATCGCTGGAAGAGTCTCAGGAAATCGCTGGAAGAGTCTCAGGAAATCGCTGGAAGAGTCTCAGGAAATCGCAAGAAAAGTCTCAGGAAATCGCTGGAAGAGTCTCAGGAAATCGCTGGAAGAGTCTCAGGAAAGCGTTGGAAGAGTCTCAGGAAATCGCTGGAAGAGTCTCAGGAAATCGCTGGAAGAGTCTCAGGAAAGCGTTGGAAGAGTCTCAGGAAATCGCTGGAAGAGTCTCAGGAAATCGCTGGAAGAGTCTCAGGAAAGCGTTGGAAGAGTCTCAGGAAATCGCTGGAAGAGTCTCAGGAAATCGCTGGAAGAGTCTCAGGAAATCGCTGGAAGAGTCTCAGGAAATCGCAGGAAGAGTCTCAGGAAATCGCTGGAAGAGTCTCAGGAAATCGCTGGAAGAGTCTCAGGAAATCGCTGGAAGAGTCTCAGGAAATCGCAGGAAAAGTCTCAGGAAATCGCAGGAAGAGTCTCAGGAAATCGCAGGAAGAGTCTCAGGAAATCGCTGGAAGAGTCTCAGGAAATCGCTAAAAGAGTCTCAGGAAATCGCTGGAAGAGTCTCAGGAAATCGCTGGAAGAGTCTCAGGAAAGCGTTGGAAGAGTCTCAGGAAATCGCTGGAAGAGTCTCAGGAAATCGCTGGAAGAGTCTCAGGAAAGCGTTGGAAGAGTCTCAGGAAATCGCTGGAAGAGTCTCAGGAAATCGCTAAAAGAGTCTCAGGAAAGCGTTGGAAGAGTCTCAGGAAATCGCTGGAAGAGTCTCAGGAAATCGCTAAAAGAGTCTCAGGAAATCGCTGGAAGAGTCTCAGGAAATCGCTGGAAGAGTCTCAGGAAATCGCTAAAAGAGTCTCAGGAAATCGCTGGAAGAGTCTCAGGAAATCGCTAAAAGAGTCTCAGGAAATCGCTGGAAGAGTCTCAGGAAATCGCTGGAAGAGTCTCAGGAAAGCGTTGGAAGAGTCTCAGGAAATCGCTGGAAGAGTCTCAGGAAATCGCTGGAAGAGTCTCAGGAAAGCGTTGGAAGAGTCTCAGGAAATCGCTGGAAGAGTCTCAGGAAATCGCTGGAAGAGTCTCAGGAAAGCGTTGGAAGAGTCTCAGGAAATCGCTGGAAGAGTCTCAGGAAATCGCTAAAAGAGTCTCAGGAAATCGCTGGAAGAGTCTCAGGAAATCGCTGGAAGAGTCTCAGGAAATCGCTAAAAGAGTCTCAGGAAATCGCTGGAAGAGTCTCAGGAAATCGCTAAAAGAGTCTCAGGAAATCGCTGGAAGAGTCTCAGGAAATCGCTGGAAGAGTCTCAGGAAATCGCTGGAAGAGTCTCAGGAAACCTCTGGAAGAGTCTCAGGAAATCGCTGGAAGAGTCTCAGGAAATCGCTGGAAGAGTCTCAGGAATTGCAGGAAGAGTCTCAGGAAATCGCAGGAAGAGTCTCAGGAAATCGCTGGAAGAGTCGTCTGTCTTCCAGCAGCTCAGTTTAGTTGCACAGTCACCTTTCATCAGTGCGTGATGCTTCAAACCCGGCAACCCGGAGGCTCCGATGGAACAGCCGCCACCTCCGCCGCCGCCTCGCCGACCAACTGGCTGAGCAGTGGGAGGCGGCATCGTCAAAGATGATTAGATCAATTCGAACACTTGCAAAACAGATAGTTGAAGTCTGGCTGAGCAGGAAATCGGGCAAACTGGGGCTCCTCTGCCGGTTGTCTCCGCACTAAATACTTGTGTCACGAGCTATAATCCTCGCTCGTATAGAAACAAGTGGAGAGAAGTCAGCAACTAGGGACCGCGCACACTTGACTCTGCTTCTGCACAGCGGAGAGTCAAGTCCGTCAGTGCGCGAGTGTGTGCTTCGCTTGGGTGAGGGTTCTCTGAGGGAATATCAGGACCTGTATATACCAGCATAGATATATATTATATATCTTGAATGCAGAGAAGGGGAGAGTGGGGAGAGCGAGTCAGCGAGTCAGAGCTGGCGAGAGAGGCGGTACTCGGCTGGCTGGATGCTAATTGAGAAGGGCGAGGGGGAGATCGAGAAGGGGGCGTTTGGTCGGCCAGCAGAGGTCTCGAAGGGACGAAGCAGTTCTCGGTCTGTTTAATTATCAAGTGGCTTTGGACGGAATCGACTGGCTTATGGTTCTGGAACATTCCGGGTGATTAAAGAAGGGCCTGTGCCCCCCCCCCCCGCCTCACTTCTGGGACACGAGCGAAAAAAGTTTTTCTGTTGCTTCAAAAATTTGCATTTTCGAGCCGACGTTGAGGGACTGTGTGGGTAAAATTTGATACCGATGTGACCAATGCTTTGGACTTTTATGCTGTAAATTTGCCACTTATAATGACCCAGTCTGGTTTCAAAGCACCCTTTCGATTTCGAAAATTGCCCAGTGGCTCTTGTCGTATGATTTACGACTGAGGCACAGAGACTGTACATGCCTGACGATTGGAAAGTCAGTGCCGCTGTACATCCTGAGTGAGCGTGTGCATGAGTGCGTGCCCTGTGTACAGTATTGGCGCGATTGCATGTGCCTGGTTGCTTGCCTCTTAGCCGAGGGCGAGTAAGACTCTCGCCTTGATCAACTATTCAGCCAGGCAAATGAGCAGTCAGGCAGGCAGATGAGCAGTCAGGCAGGCAGATAAGCAGTCAGTCAGGCAGATGACCGGACAGTCAGGCAGATGAGCAGTCAGTCAGGCAGATGAGCAGACAGTCAGGCAGATGAGCAGTCACTCAGGCAGATGAGCAGTCAGGCAGATGAGCAGACAGGCTGATTAGCAGTCAGGCAGGTGAGCAGACAGTCAGGCAGATGAGCAGTCAGTCAGGCAGATGAGCAGTCAGGCAGATGAGCAGTCAGTCAGGCAGATGAGCAGTCAGGCAGATGAGCAGTCAGGCAGATGAGCAGACAGGCAGATTAGCAGTCAGTCAGGCAGGTGAGCAGACAGTCAGGCAGATGAGCAGACAGGCAGATGAGCAGTCAGGCAGGTGAGCAGACAGTCAGGCAGATGAGCAGACAGGCAGATGAGCAGACAGGCAGATGAGCAGTCAGGCAGATGAGCAGTCAGGCAGATGAGCAGACAGGCAGATTAGCAGTCAGGCAGGTGAGCAGACAGTCAGGCAGATGAGCAGACAGGCAGATGAGCAGTCAGGCAGGTGAGCAGACAGTCAGGCAGATGAGCAGACAGGCAGATGAGCAGACAGGCAGATGAGCAGTCAGGCAGATGAGCAGTCAGGCAGATGAGCAGACAGGCAGATTAGCAGTCAGGCAGGTGAGCAGACAGTCAGGCAGATGAGCAGACAGGCAGATGAGCAGTCAGGCAGGTGAGCAGACAGTCAGGCAGATGAGCAGACAGGCAGATGAGCAGTCAGGCAGATTAGCAGTCAGTCAGGCAGATGAGCAGACAGGCAGATGAGCAGACAGGCAGATGAGCAGA
This sequence comes from Macrostomum lignano, assembly GCA_002269645.1. NCBI lineage: Eukaryota > Metazoa > Platyhelminthes > Macrostomidae > Macrostomum > Macrostomum lignano. The sequence goes on from NIVC01000371.1 coordinate 53,192, forward strand.
CAGGCAGATTAGCAGTCAGTCAGGCAGGTGAGCAGACAGTCAGGCAGATGAGCAGACAGGCAGATGAGCAGTCAGGCAGGTGAGCAGAGTTGAACAGACACTGGGGGGTCAGCCAGAACTCACTGTCCTCCTCTGCTGCTTTCGGGCAGGCGGCTAAGCTGCAAATCTCGTAGAACACTCGACTGTCATTGCTGGGAGAGTTCGGCAGTTGACAGTCGGGCCGCTGCTGCAGCTGCTGAGCAGGGTGAGAGTCTGGCAGACCGGCCATTCTGACCTATACAGCGATAGATTCCGCCGTGGCAGATGGACAGGTCCTGACTATATTATCCTCAGCTACAAGCGCCGCTGCCATTACTGTTTCTATGCCTCTCTCTCTTCGTATCGGCAAAGCAGAAAAGCAGTTCCCCCTTCCTTTGTACTCTCTTCCCTTTCCTGCACCCCTCTCTCCCTTCATTTCTTCAAACTTGTTTGTCTGTTCAAGGAAACCCAGAACCAGAGAATTGGGCAGCGACTTCCTTCCCCATCTGTCATTTTTTAGACAACTATAGGCTGATTGCACAGACACAGACGCACACACACACACACAGACGCACACACTCTGTCATCGTTGATTTAATTTATAGCTGAAATATTAAGGTCTCAAATTATTAGAAAGTCATTGAAAAGCGAGAAAAGTTATTATTTTTTTGCTAAAAGGTTTCATGCAGTATCAAGCAGGTTGCACCCAGTGTCTAACAGGTTGCACCCAGTGTCTAACAGGTTGCACCCAATGTCTAACAGGTTGCGCCCAGTGTCTAACAGGTTGCACCTAGTGTCTAACAGGTTGCGCCCAGTGTCTAACAGGTTGCACCCAGGTCTAACAGGTTATACTCAGTGTCTAACAGGTTGCGCCCAGTGTCTAACAGGTTGCGCCCAGTGTCTAACAGGTTGCGCCCAGTGTCTAACAGGTTGCGCCCAGTGTCTAACAGGTTGCGCCCAGTGTTTAGCAGGTTGCATCCAGTGTCTAAAAGGTTGCACCCAGTGTCTAACAGGATTGCACCCAGTGTCTAACAGGTTGCATCCAGTGTCTAACAGGTTGCATCCAGTGTCTAACAGGTTGCATCCAGTGTCTAACAGGTTGCATCCAGTGTCTAACAGGTTGCATCCAGTGTCTAACAGGTTGCATCCAGTGTCTAACAGGTTGCATCCAGTGTCTAACAGGTTGCAACCAGTGTCTAAGAGGTTGCACTCAGTGTCTAACAGGTTGCGCCCAGTGTCTAATATTTTGCACAGAGCGTCTAAAAGTAGAAAAGTTTTTTGCTTAACAACCAGAAATTGAAATTGGTGCTAACAGAAAAACTGGTTGCAGCCTACAGTTGTCCGAAAAGGCGGATTTGGGACGGTTCTCGCGCTGGCCTCCTTGGCCAGTTCCAACTCCTCTCCCCTCTCCCCCTGAAGGGAAAAGGTGATGGGATTTGAAAAGGAAAGAGATTTCAACCCCCAAGCCTGTTCATTTCCACGGACCCTTGTCCTTGCGGCCGCAAAAATCCCATGCAGAATTTCTCCTCTTTTTGGAAGTTCAACTATAAATTTGTCGGCTGGACGGGAAAAGGTCGTCGCAGTGCTTCGCACCGTGTGGACCCCGCGTTCATTCGAGCGTTTGCCAACTTTATGCGGTATCTGGGATTCTGGGCATCCAACAGCTGACGTTCGAACCGAGTAGGCTAATACATTTTGTGACCGTTGCCGTGTCTGAACAATTGTCTAACCCAGTGTCTAACAGGCTGCAGTATCTAACAGGCTGCAGTATCTAACAGGCTGCAGTATCTAACAGGCTGCAGTATCTAACAGGCTGCAGTATCTAACAGGCTGCAGTATCTAACAGGCTGCAGTATCTAACAGGCTGCAGTATCTAACAGGCTGCAGTATCTAACAGGCTGCAGTATCTAACAGGCTGCAGTATCTAACAGGCTGCAGTATCTAACAGGCTGCACTCAGCGTCTAACAGGATGCACCCAGTGTCTAACAGGTTTCAACCAGTGTCTAACAGGTTGCACCAGTGTCTAACATGTTTCAACCAGTGTCTAACAGGTTGCATCCAGTGTCTAAAATGTTGCATCCAGTGTCTAACAGGTTGCACCCAGTATCTAACAGGTTGCACCCAGTGTCTAACAGGTTGCACCCAGTGTCTAACAGGTTGCACCCAGTGTCTAACAGGTTGCACCCAGTGTCTAACAGGTTGCACCCAGTGTCCAGCCAACTTCAGTTAATGAATGCAGCCCTCCTCTCCTGGAACTCGTGTCAATCATTCTGAATAGCAGATATCGGAGCAGCAAAATTTCTTATTTAGTAGCAGGCAATCAGCCTCGAAGTTCTCCTAAAATTGTGCCGTAGCAACAAATAATTAATAATGTACCTGATATGCCTTATCCAACTGGTTCAGCTGAATGTTTCGCTGCTTGAGTGCCTGCCTCAATTACCAGATTTTTACATGAATCTGGAAAAAGGCACTAAAAGTATATGGGATATATGATGAAGCCAATCTTCAGCTTCCCGAAAACATCGTCAGTTCAAAACAATTCTCTTGACAAGATGAGGTGAAAATCAGCTTAAAATATTAAATTTAAGCTACGACTTGCAGAAGCTACCGATATGTTGCGTTATTAATGATATGCATAATGCATATGCATGTTGCGTTATTAATGATATGCATAATGCAAATCATTAAAGCATTTTAATTTGTGAGTTACTTGTGTGGGCACCGCTGTCTCTTGTTGAGCGTCCCTGTCTTCCGGTGGATGCCCCTGTCTCCCGGTGAATACCCCTGTCTCCCGGTGAATACCCCTGTCTCTGGTGGGCGCCCCTGTCTCCCGGTGGGCGCCCATGTCTCTCGGTGGGCGCCCCTGTCTCTTGGTTGGCGCCCCTGTCTCCCTGTGGGCGCCCATGTCTCTCGGTGGGCGCCCCTGTCTCTTGGTTGGCGCCCCTGTCTCCCGGTGGGCGCCCCTGTCTCTCAGTTGGTGCCCCTGTCTCTCCCGGTGGGCGCCCCTGTCTTGTGATTGGAGCCCCTGTCTCCCGGTGGGCGCCCCTGTCTTGTGATTGGAGCCCATGTCTCTCGGTGGGCGCCCCTGTCTCTTGGTTGGCGCCCCTGTCTCCCGGTGGGCGCCCCTGTCTCTCGGTTGGTGCCCCTGTCTCTCCCGGTGGGCGCCCCTGTCTTGTGATTGGAGCCCCTGTCTCCCTGTGGGCGCCCCTCTCTCCCGGTGGGCACCCCAGTCTCCCGGTGGGCGCCCCTGTCTCTCAGTGGGCGCCCCTGTCTCTTGGTTGGCGCCCATGTCTCCCCGTGGGCGCCCCTGTCTCTTGGTGTCTCTTTACCTCTTGCCGTCCAACTCCAACTCCGAGACTGAGCTGACCCGGTAGAGAACCGGAGAGGCCCAAACGCAAACTGAGAAACTACGGAGATTGCCTGGCTCTCCAAACTTATTTTATCGCGAGAGGAATTCGAAGATCAGTCGGGATCGGATTTCCCAGCCATCAAACTCACGGGTTTAATCAGTTCAACTCCTCCGGGCACGGAAAATCAATCGCAAATGCAAATCTTCAGCAGCCAATTAGTTTTTTATTATTATTCTGAAGCTTCCACAGAAGCAGAAATCAGTGAAGCAAGTCGTAACTGCGCGTGAGCTGTCCCCCCACTCTTCTTTTGTTGGTGCAACAAACAGCCCCACGCACCATGGGGGCCGCCGGGCAGAGGAAGGACGAAGGGAACACCCCCCCCCTCTCTAGGGCGAAGCGAACCTGTCTCCCATTGGCAGTAGAGGGAATTTAGTGGGAGAAAAAGAGAGGAGAGGAAGTCAAAGTAGAGAGGGAGGGGGTAGGGGGTAGTAGGAAGAGGCAGGCTCCGAGACTGCGGGCTAAGATTGAAAAAATTGGGGTAGAATTCACCCAAATCCCCTGCCGGAAAGCCGCGGGATCCCACCAAAAATATTCCTAGCGTCGAGGTCAGCAAAAGCAAAATATAATACTTTTTACTCTACTCCGGTTCCAAGCCTTGCCTTTCGCACTTCGGGAAGCAGCTCATTTTTCTATTTTATTAGCTGATTCAGTCACTGAGGGCTGAGAGTCCTGCGTATAGCATTGGGCCCTCCGGGTTGGAAACTAGCGGAACATTGGGACAGACAGACAGACAGACAGACAGACAGACAGACAGACAGACAGACAGACAGACAGACAGACAGACAGACAGACAGACAGACAGACAGACAGACAGACAGACAGATAGACAGACAGACAGACAGATTGCCAGCCGTTTACCCGCATCATCAATCTGCCGCGGCGGCATTTCATGCGCCAATAAGCTCGCCCATCAATCCGCCGCCCTGGGCGTCAAGGGAATTATCGAAGGCGACTCATATACAATCTCCAGCCTCTAGCTGTAGATGATGATAAAGTATCGAGGTGTCGTTTGAGCACTGCTTCCATACTCTTATATCCAATGCTTCAAAAATGGAATTGCTTTGTCGATCAGACACGCATGCAAAAACAGATACAAAAATAATGATGAGAAAAAATACCATGCAAGGACAGGATGGCAGCTACAGATGAGGAATCCGCGCTGCATCTTGAGCAAGACTAAGCATTGATTCGCCCAATCCTCTTTGCTCCCAACCATCCCCTTTGTTCAATTCGATTCGATATTGTTAGGTGTTGTCAAAGGCGGAAATTCTGTGCTGGCGTTGTGATTATTGACAGAGAAGACGCAACAAAAAGGAGAGGAAAGCTCCAAGCGCAAGTCACTACTGACTGTCTAAGTAGTAGAAATTCTGAAGATTTAGAATTTTAATTTAAAGTTGACTTTGTAAATTGCACAATGAAAAGGGGTCTTAAAAATGTTTAGCCTTCTACTTGTCAGTAGCAAAACTAGAGTTAAGAATCTGTTTTATGCTGAGGCGCGGGCAAAAGTTTCGCCATGTTGGATAATACATTTTGATACGAGCGGCTATTAATAGCCCCTGACTCCGGTGTTGCGCACTCGGGAACTGTAGAACTTTATTGCAAAGACACGGTGGACGAAAATTAAGCTAAAAATGAACTCAGTTTTTTCACTTGGTTTGCTTTTCTAACTCTCTGCAGTGCTGGCCGGGTACAAGAGAATCAGAGAACTCTAACTCTAACAGAGGGTTTTGTTTGTGACAGCTGACAAGGAGACCTGTAAAGCGGGACTCTGGAGCGCCTGTCACACGCTGGATCGGCCTTTAAAGTCAGGCAGGCAGGCAGGTAGGCAGGTAGGCAGACAGACAGACAGACAGACAGACAGACAGACAGACAGACAGACAGACAGACAGACAGACAGACAGACAGACAGACAGACAGACAGACAGACAGACAGACACAGACAAGACAGCCAAGACAGACACAGACAAGACAGCCAAGGCAGACACAGACAAGACAGCCAAGTAAGACACAGACAAGACAGCCAAGGCAGACACAGACAAGACAGCCAAGTAAGACAGACAAGACAGCCAAGACAGACACAGACAAGACAGCCAAGACAGACACAGACAAGACAGCCAAGACAGACAGCCAAGACAGACAGACAGACAGACAGACAGACAGACAGACAGACAGACAGACAGACAGAGACAGACAAGACAGACAGACAGACAGACAGACAGTCCGACAGGACAGACAGACAGACAGACAGACAGACAGACAGACAGACAGACAGACAGTCCGACAGGACAGACAGACAGACAGAGACAGACAGATATATTTTAATCCTTTGTGTTGAAAAGGTGTATCATTTGATGCAACGTTCCCTATCCAGATATCTAGCTTGATGTGTCCCTGGTTGGGAGAGAGGCCGCTTGAGACGAGTGTAGCTATTGGCAACGATGCAAGAGAATAGGGGCTTGGATCGAGAGAGAGAGAAGAGAAAACGTGAACGCAGTCGTGAATCAGACTTCTATTTTTAACAAGGCGTACAGTCTATAGCTAGAACGTACGGTCACGCGGGCTGTGGCTGATTCTCTCTGTTCTCTTGTGACCTCAGAAGCTAAAAATAGAACACCACCCCTCTCAGTTCGTTCTGCACACTTGTATATAGAAAGGGCGCGCCCGCCGGGGAAGGCTGACGAAAATTTAGCCCTACAGTCGATGCCAAAGCAATCCAGGCTGCATCAGCAAAGCAACCAGCTGCCGGTAGCAAAGCAGCAATCAGAAACCAATAGTAGTCCACTAATAAGGACGCCGCCATTCTATCACAGTCGAGCCAACTTTCCGGCATCACCGTGAGCTCCAGCGATCAGTCAGTAGTCACAGTGGATTTCTTCGCCAGCCGACAATTGTCAATCAGCGATCTACTATTGCCAGAATGCCAACCGGACCTAAACTTGATGGATCTGCTGGACGTTGCAAGCCAATCACCTCGCCGCTGCTTGTCTCCAGCGCCTGGATTTGTTAGCAAGCGCAAGCAGGCGCATACCATCGTTGCCGAGTCCATCAAGAACGACGACGACGCCAGCAAGCCGTCGCTGGTCGAACCGAACGAGTTCAAACCGGAGCTTGAAGTGCCCTACCAGCAGTACAATCTGCTAGAGTCGCTTGACAGCCTGCTAGTGAGCCGGCAGAACTCAGGCGTATTTCTCAAAGACCCGGACGTCTGCCTGATGGACTGGTCGACAATCGCGCCGGCTCCCGCGGTGCAGGAAGCGGCCACCGAGCAGCAGCAGCACCCGGCGCTGCAGGAGCTGTACAGCAGCTTCCAAACTCGAGGCACCGATGCCGTCGCCGACCCCTCGGCCGCCGCCAGTGGCATCTCCATCATCCCGCTGACGCCTGACCAGGTCAGCCACCTGACGGCCGCCGCCAGCCCCTGCGGCTCCGACGGATGCCTCCAAATAGTTACCAGCCCGGCTACCATGGAAACCGCAGCAACAATCGCTTCGAACGGAGGTCAACAGCCAAAGTCTAAACAGCAGACCGCCAGGCGGCGGCCGCGACAACAGCAGCGGCGATGCGTTGCCGACGCCTCCGACGCATCAGACGAGGACGACGTCGACGACAGCGTCGCTTCGCTTCGCGGCGTTTCTCGCGGCGGAGTTAACGACGGCGACGCCGCCGACCCAGACTATCGGCGCCGGCGCGAGCGAAACAACGTGGCCGTCAGGAAGAGCCGAGCCAAGACGCGGGCTCGCGAGCAGGCCGTCGACCAGACCCTCGGCCGGCTGCGGCTAACCAACGATGAGCTGCGCAAGAAGGTCGAGTCGGTGGTGCGCGAGCTGAAGTTTCTCAAATCGTTGATGAACAAGACTCGAATGCCGCTGCCGGCCGAGCTGCTGGGCGCGCTGCGCAACTATCCCAACTATTTTGAGCCAGTCGAGTGAACCTCTTAGTTGACAAAAATTCATCCTCTTAGTGAAAACCCCAATTTAACAGACACAAGGCGCAAAGTCAACAATGCACTACCCGTGAAGCTTACTAATCATAACTTGCTGCACCGTCATAAAAGCTATGAAAACTGACTTGATAATTTTATATTTTTACACAATATTCTGCGTTACTATATAGTTCTGTCTCGCATTATTTTAATCAATTTATAGCCGCGATTATTATGTGTCGTTTTGCTTAAAGTAGAGAAAATACACTGATACTTATTTTTTATTGCAAGATTATATTATTGCATGCCAGCATTTGATGTTGTAAATAAAAAAACATTTCACTCTTCAACCCCGTCTTATTGATTTCCAAATCAGCAGCTGATCATCTGAGATCAATCGATAAAGTCCGGAGCTTTACATTAAGTTGGCATCAACTCCTTTTTAAATGCGAGTCAGGGACGGAGCCAGGATTTTAGGTCGCCAAGTATCAAGGAGCTTTAGCACCAAGGGACGCCAGCACCAAGGGGCTTTAGCACCAAGGGCTTTAGCACCAAGGGCTTTATCACCAAGGGGCTTTATCACCAAGGGGCTTTAGCACCAAGGGCTTTAGCACCAAGGGGCTTTATCACCAAGGGGCTTTAGCACCAAGGGGCTTTAGCACCAAGGGGCTTTAGCACCAAGGGCTTTAGCACCAAGGGGCTTTATCACCAAGGGGCTTTAGCACCAAGGGGCTTTAGCACCAAGGGCTTTAGCACCAAGGGGCTTTAGCACCAAGGGGCTTTAGCACCAAGGGGCTTTAGCACCAAGGGGCTTTAGCACCAAGGGCTTTAGCACCAAGGGGCTTTATCACCAAGGGGCTTTAGCACCAAGGGGCTTTATCACCGGGATAGCGACGTTTGCCTGCGGGACGCTTGCCAGCCGACGTTTGCCTGCGGGACGTTTGCCAGCCGACATTTGCCAGCCGAAGTTTGCCTGCCGGACGTTTGCCAGCCGACATTTGCCTGCCGGACGTTTGCCAGCCGACATTTGCCTGCCGGACGTTTGCCAGCCGACATTTGCCAGCCGAAGTTTGCCTGCCGGACGTTTGCCAGCCGAAGTTTGCCTGCCGGACGTTTGCCAGCCGACGTTTGCCTGCCGGAAGTTTGCCAGCCAAAATTTGCTAGCCAATATAAAGCCAGTCAGTGAAAAATTTGATACTGAAACATTCGCAGTTTAGCGGTTTGACAAAAACCGTTTTTACTCCAACTTTTTGACGGTTATTCGCATGTATACAAGTTTGAAAGCAAAATATATAAATTATGCAGTTCATCAGTCTAACGTCTAATATCTAGTTTAACAACGATTTTGGCACAACATATCAAAAGATGAACATTGGGTTTGCCTCGTATGAAAGCAATAACAATTGTTGTGCTGAAAAGATGAAAACTTCCTATCTCCCTATGGCCTTCAAAACATTTTTCATAGATTTCGAGTGCTGCGTACTTCTACTTTAGTAGTCCTTGGCGTGACTAAGCTTTGCATACGTAGTGTCTAGCGCTTGCTATCCTACTAGCTTGCTACTGGCGGCTTGTCTGGCTATTCAGCTATATAGCTGGCAAACGTCGGCTGGCAAATGTCGGCTGGCAAACGTCGGCTGGCAAACGTCGGCTGGCAAACGTCCCGCAGGCAAACGTCCGGCAGGCAAACTTCGGCTGGCAAACGTCCCACTGGCAAACGTCGGCTGGCAAATGTCGGCTGGCAAACGTCCCGCAGGCAAACGTCGGCTGGCAAACGTCCCGCAGGCAAACGTCGTAGACCCTTTATCACCAAGGGGCTTTAGCACCAAGGGCTTTAGCACCAAGGGCTTTAGCACCAAGGGCTTTAGCACCAAGGGCTTTAGCACCAAGGGCTTTAGCACCAAGGGCTTTAGCACCAAGGGGCTTTAGCACCAAGGGCTTTAGCACCAAGGGCTTTAGCACCAAGGGGCTTTAGCACCAAGGGCTTTAGCACCAAGGGCTTTAGCACCAAGGGGCTTTAGCACCAAGGGACGCCAGCACCAAGGGGCTTTATCACCAAGGGGCTTTAGCACCAAGGGCTTTAGCACCAAGGGGCTTTAGCACCAAGGGCTTTAGCACCAAGGGGCTTTAGCACCAAGGGCTTTAGCACCAAGGGGCTTTAGCACCAAGGGCTTTAGCACCAAGGGGCTTTATCACCAAGGGGATTTAGCACCAAGGGACGCCAGCACCAAGGGGCTTTAGCACCAAGGGACGCCAGCACCAAGACGCGACAGCACCAAGAAGCGTCAGATCTGTGAAGGGGGTGCCTATTTTGGGGAAGAGCGCGGCTCCCCTCGCCCATCCCAACCTACATCTATGGTCCATCGTGTGGCTTTCAAGAAAGACCTCCCGGTGCGACCTGTCTATAAAACACCCCCCCCCCAGTTAGGTATATAGTCACTCTAAGACCCTTAGCTATTGTTAGTAGGCTTTTTAAGCCAGTGAGCCCTCGTAGGTGCCCTCGGAGCCTTCCATTTCTGCCTGCAAAGGAGGGGAACAATATACTCGTGCAAAGAATTGTAAAGTCATTAAATTTAATAATTAAATAAGAATAGCAACTTTTAGACAGGTTATTCCTTGACCTCACACAAAATATTTGCATAAAAATTTACAAACATTTATTATGGCAAAAAGAGTTCAGAATTAGGTACAATATTATTTATTTCTTAATTAAAACAAAGTCATAATAGGCATTAATTTCACAAATTCTTGTTTGCAGACTTTGGTTCCGCGGGTGTATTAAAGAAAGCCAGACTTAGTGTATAATATGATTGAATATTAGGCATTTATAACACTATGCTGTTCCAAAATAACCATTTGCATCGAACGGCGAATTTCTCCTAACAAAAATATTATTAATTTTTTAAACGCTCCAAATACGCTTGCGCCTACTGCAAGTCCTTAAAGAAGTAATCAATAAGCGAATTCTTATCTAAATTTAATAACGACAACAGAAATCGGACTAGCGGAATTGCACACAGAGGCCCAAAGCAGTTTCTCCTTAAGCTTAAAAGATTTCTGAATCTACAAAATTTTTGTAAAACTATTTCACAGCCCTGCCTCAGCTTGAAGTAGCTGGGCAGCTGGGCTAAAAGTGCATCTGGTGAAACACTTATTTAAGGGCCTATTTCGAAACCAGCCCAGTTTGCTCCAGTTTGTGAATATTATAGATTGTGAATACTCTTGTTTGTGAATATTATAGATTGTGAATACTCTAGTTTGTGAATCTTACAGTTTTGTGAATCCTCTAATTTTTGAATACTCTAGTTTGTGAAGTTTCTGGTTTGTGAAGATTCTATAGTTTGTGAATCTTGCAAACGACCCTGTGCACACTAATAGACCTTTTACACCAGTTAATCAAAATAGTCAAAGATTGCAGCTCAGTCTGGGTGATAGTTCACCAGCCGCTGTCCAACCAGATACCTATCGTTGACCAGGTGCTGATAGAATCTCCGAAACTGTCTAACCAATCAGAGCCAGCGCTGCCCCAGTGGAAGTGGCCAGAAAGTGCAAATGTCGAGACGCCTCAAGCAGCACTCTGGGATCGGATACGAACAGGGGCAGGCAGCCGTGCAGCAGCAGGTACGGCCCGGCTAGCGGGGCGCCAAGGAACAGCAGCACCGGGCAGTACAGCTCCCTCCAGATGAACACAAACGGCACCCTGGCCAGACCCTCCTCGTACAGGCGCTCCAGCGCCGCTTTCAATCGAAAATTCGGCCCAACAAACAGACAGCCAGTGATGAATTTGCATAGCAACAGGCCGGTGAACCAGCAGTGGAACAGGTTCAGCACGGGAGAGCAGCCGTCTGGCAGGCGCAGCGGTATCATCACTACCTTCTCGAATAGCACCCCTAGCAACAGGGGAGCCACAGCTGCGTACAGAGCGCCCAACGCTAACATCTTCGCCAAGAGTTGAGCCCATTGTCTCAACAGGCCCAGCAACTGGGCCCGATTCCACGGCAGCCAATCGGCAATGAGATGGCCCATAGACAGCAGCGCCCAGCACACGTACAGTCCGCAGGCGGCCGTGTACAGCTCGTTAACGCTGTCCAATTGGAAAGGCCGGAGCAGGCACCGGCCGATCAGTACGGGGCACAGCAGGCAGACTGAAGCGCCAAGGACTGCGCAGACGGCTAGGCTGAGTGCAAACAGCGCCAGGCGGGCCAGCGTGGGCTGCGGCTGCACGGCAGGGTTGGGGTCGGCACCGGGGCGGGCAAGCAGCAGGTCGGACAGGCCGGACACTGAGCCAGCAAATCTCACCGCCCTGTGCACGGCCGACTGCAGGCTGGCCTTGACGTGGCCCTGGTCTAGCATGGCCGGGAAGGCCACCTTCATGTGCAGAGTTGGGGTTGGATGCAGTGCCAGTGTTCAATGCTGGCAATGATGGTAATTCGTGTGCAAAAGACACACATCATAACTGTCTGTAAACTAAACGTCTGTAATACACTTATGTACAGATCATTACAGATTTACAGATTGTGAAAGACACAAATCCGTAGGACAGACACAAATTCAATGGAACAGACACAAATCCAATGGAACAGACACAAATTCAATGGAACAGACACAAATATAGGGAACAGACACAAATCCAATGGAACAGACATAAATTCAATGGAACAGACACAAATGAATGGAGGGAACAGACAAATCCAATGGAACAGACACAAATCCAATGGAACAGACACAAATCCAATGAAACAGACACAAATCCAATGGAACAGACACAAACACATGAAGCACTGGAACAGACACAAACACATGAAGCACTGGAACAGACTCAAAGCTAGTGACCCAGGCCACAGACAGGTATAGCATACACTCACCTGCCAAAGCAGGAACTCAATAAAGGACAGATCGCTCTCGCTGCTGTACGTCACCCGATAGGGCAGAAAGCCGGGCACGGCCACAGCCAGCAGCCTGGCTGGCATGTACAGAAGCAGCACAGACAGGCAGCCGAAGCCAGCCAGACAGGCCACTGTAGAGAATGCCGTAGCGAGCCAGGGCATACGGACCAGCCGGACCAGTGGATTTGGCTCCGCCTCGGGCGCAGGGAACAGGCCCGGCCGGAAGGCGTCCCGGACAAATAAGCAGAAGAACAGCACAGAATAGACCATAGACAGCAGGCCCAGCAGCCAGTGCACCAGCAGGAAAGCGCCCGGCACGCTATCGAATGCTAGCCTGCGATCTTTCAACGTTGAATTCAATAGGCGCAGAGAGCCGAGATCCAGCCACAGGCCGCACACAAGCGGGCACAGGGCCAATAGCAGCGCTGTGAGCAGGCACAGCTTCACTACTAGGTACAGAGTGCCGGCTAGACGGCGGAAACGACGGGGCGAGTTGAAGAACGACAGGACTGCGTGTCCGAGCCAGAGGGCGGCGGCCAGAACGGCGTAGCCGGCCAGAGTGCAGACAGTGTCGGCCAAGTACGGCAGCCGGACGACAACCTGCGAGCTGCTGCCGCCACCGCCGCTGGCACCGTCGCTGCCGTTGCCTCGCCCGGCGTCTTCGGCGCCTGGAATTGCATAAAAGCTGCGCCTTCAGCACTGCAGGAGCGGGGCTAGTGCTTTAGGAAAACAATAAGGGGACTGGGCTGCTGTAAGACCGGGCTAGGACCATGAGACAGTGTAGGACAATGAGACAGTGTAGGACCATGAAGACAGTAGGACCATAAAGACAGTAAGACCATGAAGACAGTAGGACCATAAAGACAGTAAGACCATGAAGACAGTAGGACCATAAAGACAGTAAGACCATGAAGACAGTGGGACCATAAAGACAGTGGGACCATAAAGACAGTAGAACCATGAAGACAGTGGGACCATAAAGACAGTGGGACCATAAAGACAGTAGGAACATCAAGACAGTGGGACCATAAAGACAGTGGGACCATAAAGACAGTGGGACCATAAAGACAGTAGAACCATGAAGACAGTGAGACCATAAAGACACTGGGACCATAAAGACAGTAGGACCACGAAGACAGTAAACTTAAGTACAAACCCTGAGAGCCGGCAGCCAGCAGGTAGTCGGTGGCCGGCCGGACCAGAGCGCGGCCAACGCGCAGCGGCAGATAGTGGAAGAGCAGCAGGAACAGGGCGTTGACCCCCAGCACCCAGGCCAGCCAAAGTACGAAGGTTGGCGAGCCGTCGAAGCCGAGCAGGCGCTCCCAGTTCAAGTCATCCAGCTGCGCGCCAGCCACGGCGCCGCCTGCTGGACCCGCGGCGTCCTGGGCCGCTTCGTCATCGTTTGCCGGCGCCTCCTGGTGAAAATTTCGATGCGATTTTAACAGGATTTTAGGAAACAGAGACGTAGATTAGAGATCGAGATTTTTAAATCGACTAGAGACTATGACTCAGATGGGACTGAGACTAGAGATCAGGACTTAGCTGGGACTGGGACTAGAGATCGGGATTCAGATGGGATTGGGACTAGGAATCAAATGGGACTGGGACTAGAGACTAGGACTCAGATGGGACTGAGACTAGAGATCGGGACTTAGCTGGGACTGGGACTAGAGATCGGGATTCAGATGGGATTGGGACTAGGAATCAAATGGGACTGGGACTAGAGACTAGGACTCAGATGGGACTGAGACTAGAGATCGGGACTTAGCTGGGACTGGGACTAGAGATCGGGTCTCAGATGGGATTGGGACTAGGAATCAAATGGAACTGGGACTAGAAATCAAATGGGACTGTGACTAGAGACTAGGACTAAAATGGGACTGAGACTAGAGATCGGGACTCAGCTGGGACTGGGACTAGAGATCGGGACTCAGATGGGACTGGGACTAGAAATCAAATGGGACTGGGACTAGAAATCAAATGGGACTGTGACTAGAGACTAGGACTTAAATGGGACTGTGACTAGAAACTAGGACTCAGATGGGACTGTGACTAGAGACTAGGACTCAGATGGGACTGTGACTAGAGACTAGGACTCAGATGGGACTGTGACTAGAGACTAGGACTCAGATGGGACTGAGACTAGAGATCAGGACTCAGCTGGGACTGGGACTAGAGATCGGGACTCAGATGGGACTGGGACTAGAAATCAAATGAGACTGTGACTAGAGACTAGTACTTAAATGGGACTGTGACTAGAAACCAGGACTCAAATGGGACTGTGACTAGAGACTAGGACTTAAATGGGACTGTGACTAGAGACCAGGACTCAAATGGGACTGTGACTAGAGACCAGGACTCAAATGGGACTGTGACTAGAGACCAGGACTTAAATGGGACTGTGACTAGAGACCAGGACTCAAATGGGACTGTGACTAGAGACTAGGACTTAAATGGGACTGTGACTAGAGACTAGGACTCAAATGGGACTGTGACTAGAGACTAGGACTTAAATGGGACTGTGACTAGAGACTAGGACTCAAATGACAGTGCATAGAAAACTGGGACTACAATCAAAGCAAGCTAAGCAGCTCATAGCGAACCTCCAATCCGAAGGCGCCCATTATCAGATCCTGCAGTCCCAGAAGCAGATTATTATTCTGCTGATTATTGTTCTCATTTAACTCGACGTTTTCGTCATCTCCCTCGCCCTCGCCGTCGCCGTCGCCGTTAGCTTGATCGGGAGCCTCTCCATTGGCAATTGGATTGTCGTCAACAACCTGTTGGCCATGATGCAGCTCATTAACAGCGTCGAGCAGGTGATTGTCGCCGTTGTGCTGGTGAACTAGCGCATGCACCGCCGCGGCTTGATTGCCGTCGCCGTCGACATCGTCGTCGTCGTCGTCTCGCATCCAGTCTGGCGCCGCGGCGCCGATCGCTTCGCGCAGGCAGACTAAGCAGAAGTAGGAAAGTAGAGCGGTGCCGGTGGCCAGGCCGCCAAGGCAACAGTCGGTAATGAGATCCTGGGAAGAAAATGAGTTTTTTGGGGATCTTCCATTCTGAATGTCGGTAGGGAATTACCAACATGGGCTCGTAACACTGAAGTCGGTCGGGAATTCCCAACATGGGCTTGTAACACTGAAGTCGGTCGGGAATTCCCAACATGGGCAGATAACACTGAAGGTCGGTCGGGAATTCCCAACATGGGCAGATAACACTGAAAGTCGGTCGGGAATTTCCAACATGGCTGATAACACCGAAAGTCATTAGGGAGTTTCCAATATGGACTGATAACACTGAAGGTCAATAGGGAATTCCCAACATGGGCTGATAACACTGAAGGTCAGTAGGGAATTCCAAACATGGACTGATAACACTGAAGGTTAATAGGGAATTCCCAACATGGGCTGATAGCACTGAAGGTCAATAGGGAATTCCAAATATGGGCTGATAACACAGAAGGTCAGTAGGGAATTCCCAACATGGAATGATAACACCGAAAGTCATTAGGGAGTTTCCAATATAGACTGATAACACTGAAGGTCAATAGGGAATTCCCAATATGGACTGATAGCACTGAAGGTCAGGGTGGAGGTTCGCTAGGTAGCCAGTAGTCGGGAAAATGCCCAATCTCACCTGCAGCGTCATCACGTTAGCCAGCCAGCCGGCGTCACCGGAAGCGCCGCCCTGCAGCAGCAGCCGGTAAAGTCGGCAGGTGAGCAGCGGCACGGCGATGAGCCAGGAGCAGGTGACCAAGCTGTAGTGGAACCAGAACGCCAGGCCGCGGCCAGCAGAGGCCAACAGGCTGCGCAGAATGTCGGCCAACGGCAGGCGGCTCGGCATATCCGGGGCGTAGATGGGCTTAAATTTGTACTTGTGGCCGCACAGCTCGCAGAACTCGCGCCTGCTGACCTGGTTGGGGGTGGATTAGGGGGATCATTATATTATATATACTCAGCAACATTGAAAAGTCGCCCACTCTATGCACCAGTGAGCAGTTTCTCTTGGACTGTTCTGAACTAAAAGATACGAGAAAACTGATCGGGTGGCTTTAATCCGTCCAACAAAACCCTCGCACACCGCGCCCCCCTCACTTCGTAGCAATTTGTGTCACTCGCAAAGATAGATTTTATTACCTGCACTCTCGAAAGTGGCGACCACAGACTGAATCTTCTGTGATGGCAACTTTTCCATGTTGCTGAGTACATAAGCACACTACGACACTTAAGCCCCTGATGGTGGGCGTTCAAATTAAAAATTCAAACTTTATTTTGTTTTGTTTGAAAAACTTAGTTTTTTTCCAATATTTGACCCTCTATAACAATTGGTATATAATTTGAATCAAATGGGCCCATTAGCTACTGCCCCGCCCCCATATGCAACTGCACCACCCGGTGTTGTATTCATAAAAGAAGACAATCAAGATCAGAGCAGTTTAGGGGGTTGATAAATTTTAGGCCAGCTTTTTAACCCCCCCATGCACCCACCTTGCATCAACGATAATAAAATTCAACCAACCCCACTAATTGCGAGCCCGCCGCGCGAATGGTCATAAAAACTCCTTTAGATTAATTGTGGTGAATGTACATCCTACACTGTACATTGGCCAAGGAGAGGCCTAAATGGTTGAACTGAGCAAAATCGGCCAAACGGTTCTCGAGAAAACCAACGACAGACAGACAGACAGACAGACAGACAGACAGACAGACAGACAGACAGACAAACAGCGCAAAATTAGTATATAAAGATTGATGAGGGATTAGGGGTGAATAATCGCTGAGGGATTAGGGGTGAATAATCGCTGAGGGATTAGGGATGGATTACTGAGGGATTAGGGATGGATCGCTCAGGGATTAGGGGTGAATAATCGCTGAGGGATTTGGGATGGATCGCTGAAGGATTAGGGGTGAATAATCGCTGAGGGATTAGGGGTGAATAATCGCTGAGGGATTAGGGATGGATCGCTGACAGATTAGGGGTGAATAATCACTGAGGGATTAGGGATGGATCGCTGAGGGATTAGGGGTGGATAATCGCTGAGGGATTAGGGGTGGATAATCGCTGAGTTAGGGGGCTGTGACTCACTGAAGGTCTGGGGCTGAGGAGGCGGGACTCGCAAAAGGAGAAATACTGGCACGAACCTGCAGCCACTGCAGCAGGCAGTCCTGGTGAATGTACTTTATAGTACCGGTGCAGATGCACGGATAAAACAGGGGCCTGTCCTGACCGGCCTCCATGCGGCAGACCCGGCAGATGTTGGCGTCATCATCGGCGGCCGATCCTTCGGCTTCGTGTAGCAGCTGATCTGGCGCTGGCACCAGCTGCTGCTGTTCCCCATCGCTAGCCATGCCTTTCTCTGTGTTTAGAGAGCGGAGAAAGCTGACCGCTCTTCAACGATTGCCCGCCGTTTCTGTTGTTTAATTTGCTTTTGCGACTGCCTGTTACGTGCTAGGCTGCATGCAATGTGGTTTGATTCATTTGTTGAAATTATTTATTGCAGAATCTTACAGTTATGGTGGATTTTCTTAAAATACTCGGGGCTGAGACCAGAGTAGCCCAGCTGTAACCCTCTCGGGTTCGACTCCGTCATTCACATTCACAACTAAATAGCTAGCTAACTAACTAACTAACTAACTAGCTAACTAACTAACTAACTAGCTAACTAGCTAGCTAACTAACTAACTAGCTAACTAACTAACTAGCTAGCTAACTAGCTAACTAACTAACTAACTAACTAACTAGCTAACTAACTAACTAACTAGCTAACTAGCTAACTAAATAGCTAACTGACTAGCTAACTGACTAGCTAACTAACTAGCTAGCTAACTAACTAGCTAACTAACTAGCTAACTAACTGACTAACTAACTAACTAGCTAGCTAACTAGCTAACTAACTAACTAGCTAGCTAACTAACTAACCAGCTAACTAACTAACTAACTAACTAACTAACTAACTAACTAGCTAGCTAACTAACTACTAGCTAACTAACTAACTAGCTAGCTAACTAGCTAACTAGCTAGCTAACTAACTAACTAGCTAACTAACTAACTAACTAACTAGCTAGCTAGCTAACTAGCTAACTAACTAACTAACTAGCTAGCTAACTAACTAGCTAACTAACTAACTAACTAGCTAGCTAACTAACTACTAGCTAACTAACTAACTAGCTAGCTAACTAGCTAACTAGCTGGCTAACTAACTAACTAGCTAACTAACTAACTAACTAACAAACTAGCTAGCTAACTAGCTAACTAACTAACTAGCTAACTAGCTAGCTAACTAACTAACTAGCTAACTAACTAACTAGCTAGCTAACTAGCTAACTAACTAACTAACTAGCTAACTAACTAACTAACTAGCTAACTAGCTAACTAACTAACTAACTGACTAGCTAACTGACTAACTAACTAACTAGCTAGCTAACTAGCTAACTAACTAACTAACTAGCTAGCTAACTACTAGCTAACTAACTAACTAGCTAGCTAACTAGCTAACTAGCTAGCTAACTAACTAACTAGCTAACTAACTAACTAACTAACTAGCTAGCTAACTAGCTAACTAACTAACTAGCTAGCTAACTAACTAGCTAACTAACTAACTAACTAGCTAACTAGCTAACTAACTAGCTAACTAACTAGCTAACTAGCTAACTAACTAACTAACTAACTAGCTAGCTAACTAGCTAACTAACTAACTAACTAGCTAGCTAACTAACTAGCTAACTAACTAACTAACTAACTAGCTAACTAGCTAACTAACTAACTAACTAGCTAACTAACTAGCTAACTAGCTAACTAACTAACTAACTAACTAACTAGCTAGCTAACTAACTAGCTAACTAACTAACTAACTGACTAGCTAACTAACTAGCTAACTAACTAGCTAGCTAACTAACTAGCTAACTAGCTAACTAAAAGCTAACTAACTAAAAACTAACTAACTAATGAACTAAAAAACTAACTCTTAACTCTTAGAGCAATATCACATGCATAATAAATAACAAATTATAAACAACAAGACGAAAAAAGGCTTGAGTTAAATAATTGTAACGATGGTTTTGATGGGCAGGAACTCTGCTTATCCGTGTAATCTCTATAGAGTTGGGGCACAAAATATTAGTGGATAATTGGCTGATTAGCGGCTGAATCTTGAGACATTTTGTCGGCAAGTGGGTACACGTATCATAGCTTAAGTTTAGACACAAATTATTTCTGCGTAAGTCAACAAATACAAAACGAGATTAGAAGTATTGCACAGTTAATATTAACACAAAATGTACAGCTTCAGGCGTTTGTGCTAAAATTTGTATTAGAAACACAAAAAGAAGGTAAGAAAAATTTAAAAAACATATACTACTAGTTAATACTACTTGTTAGCAGCTATTTTCAATTGTAGCTGCCTGCGAATTTATATCTGAATAAGATAAAAATGAATGATGCGATGCGAGGGATAAGTTTATTTTTTTTATAAAATCAAAGCTCTGAGCTCAAATTGAGCAGCAAAATTTTAACAAGCAAATATCAGCGTTAATTGATTTCTGTCCCATAAAAAACGGAAGCTTTTCTACAAAAGTCAATGCAAAAATAAAAGAAAATTTTATTGACACTACTTATATAGATTTGTGCAGTAGAGAAAAACGCAAAAAATCGTTAAAAAACCCAAAAAGAAGCAAATGGAGGAAGAGCAACGAAGGAGAGAAAAATAAAGCGCGTTTGAATTACAGTTGTTTAAACGGATCACGAAAACGGACTAAAGCTGGATTAACGGATTGCACGCACTGTGTGCTATTGCGGAATAATTATATAGACTGGATTAGGACTGTCTGTGTTTCTAAGACTTCATATTAATATTTGTCCATACTTTGTATTGCGTACAATATAGTAATCATACAACAGTTGCCATAGCAACAAATAACCTAACCAGCATCATATAAATCCATATTCTAAAAAGTGATCTTTTATTGTTGCCATAGCAACAAATAAAATAAATTTGTTGCCATAGCAACAATTGACCTAACTAGCTTCATATAAATCCAAATTCCAAAAGTGATCTTTTATTGTTGCCATAGCAACCAATGAACCTAGACAGCTTTATTCGAAACCGTATTCATCATTTACTGTTTCTTTAGCGTTACCATAGAAACAAGCCAAACCGCTATATCAGTTAGCCTTCTGCTTTCCAAACGGCATCGCGGCCCGAATCCGAGCATTGACCTCGTGATAGCGGTTCAACAGGTTGGCCAGGGCGGCGTCAACCTGAGCGTGCTGCATCGAGTACAGCTTAGGCAGGCTGAACAGTCCAATGAGTGCCAGGCCAATCAGGGTGGTGGCGTTCATCCAGGCTCCGATGTAGGTCAGGCCAATCAGACAGCAGAACAGTTTCAGAGTGCGGACCGGATCCCGGCACAGCATCAGGCACAGCATGTAGTTGGCCGACTGCTCCAGGCTGGCTAGGCGGCGGTCCAGCCACTGGATGAGCTGCTGCCTGCGGTCATTGGGGCAGGCGCTCGGTTACTCTATGTTTAAAACCTCTCCTGATCCTTCACGATTTGTCACTCCCATCTCCCTGATCCTTCACCGATCTGTCACTCCCATCTCCCCTGATCCTTCACCGATCTGTCACTCCCATCTCTCCTGATCCTTCACGATTTGTCACTCCCATCTCCCTGATCCTTCACCGATCTGTCACTCCCATCTCCCCTGATCCTTCACCGATCTGTCACTCCCATCTCTCCTGATCCTTCATCGATCTGTCACTCCCATCCTCCTGATCCTTCACCGATCTGTCACTCCCATCCTCCTGATCCTTCACCGATCTGTCACTCCCATCTCCCCTGATCCTTCACCGATCTGTCACTCCCATCTCTCCTGATCCTTCATCGATCTGTCACTCCCATCTCCCCTGATCCTTCACCGATCTGTCACTCCCATCTCCCTGATCCTTCACCGATCTGTCACTCCCATCTCCCCTGATCCTTCACCGATCTGTCACTCCCATCTCTCCTGATCCTTCACCGATCTGTCACTCCCATCCTCCTGATCCTTCACCGATCTGTCACTCCCATCTCTCCTGATCCTTCACGATTTGTCACTCCCATCTCCCTGATCCTTCACCGATCTGTCACTCCCATCTCCCCTGATCCTTCACCGATCTGTCACTCCCATCTCTCCTGATCCTTCATCGATCTGTCACTCCCATCCTCCTGATCCTTCACCGATCTGTCACTCCCATCTCCCCTGATCCTTCACCGATCTGTCACTCCCATCCTCCTGATCCTTCACCGATCTGTCACTCCCATCCTCCTGATCCTTCCCCGATCCGTCACTCCCATCCTCCTGATCCTTCACCGATCTGTCACTCCTACCACCCTGATCCTTCACCGATCTGTCACTCCCATCTCCCCTGATCCTTCACCGATCTGTCACTCCCATCCTCCTGATCCTTCACCGATCTGTCACTCCCATCCTCCTGATCCTTCCCCGATCCGTCACTCCCATCCCACCTGATCCTTCACCGATCTGTCACTCCTACCACCCTGATCCTTCACCGATCTGCACTCCCCATCCTCCCTGATCCCCTAGCGAGTCACTCCCATCACTCTGATCTCCTAGCGAGTCACTCCCATCCCCCTGATCCCCTAGCGAGTCAGCGGTCCGGGCCACAACCTGGGCAGTCGCACTGGCGCATGCAGCAGACAGCGAAGCGGCAGCGGCTCATCAAGCCCAGCAGCCTCGTCATCATTCTCTTCATTGTCAGTGCCGGCTCCGCCAGCCTCCCGCTGCTGCTGGCGCCTGCGCAGGCGAACAAATCTGTACAGACGAATAGCGCAGACGCACATTAGCGCGGCCAAGCCAACGTAGGCCAGCACGGAGATAAACGAACGGGTGGCGACGGCCCACAGTAGGGCCAGCGACATGACCAGGACGGCGCCTGTCAGCCTGGGCTCCGTCCATAGCAGCAACGATTTCAGCCTTGGATGCGTCCGCTCGGCTAAGTAGCCGCAGTAGAGCAGCATGGCGGCCGGAGTAGAGCCGCAGGCTTGCTGCTTCTGCTGCAACAATTGCTTGCGCTGCTCCTGCAGCTCCCGATCGCTACCGTCTGACATGGCGGCTGAGTCGCCGGCGGCGTCAGTTGTTGAAACTATATCATCCGCTTCATTAGACATTGCTGATTAATAATAGCTATTTTGTTTCCTTAGGAAGAGGATTATTGTGGCTTAGCAAATTATATCTCACTCTATAGCAGAAATGGCAAATGAAATACTGTGTGAAATAGAAACATGCTAAAATAGGGTAGTGGGCTCCCCAATAGGACAGTGAGCTCCCCAATGGGGTAGTGAGCTCCCCAATAGGGTAGTGAGCTCCCCAATAGGGTAGTGAGCTCTCCAATAGGGTAGTGAGCTCTCCAATAGGACAGTGAGCTCCCCAATAGGACAGTGAGCTCCCCAATAGGACAGTGAGCTCCCCAATAGGACAGTGAGCTCTCCAATAGGGTAGTGAGCTCTCCAATAGGACAGTGAGCTCTCCAATAGGGTAGTGAGCTCCCCAATAGGGCAGTGAGCTCCCCAATAGGGCAGTGAGCTCCCCAATAGGACGGTGAGCTCCGCTTTAGGACAGTGAGATCTTCTACACTCCAACAGTTTAATCTGCGCTAATCGCATTACTAAACACCCAATCCCTATCAGCCAGAGAAACAGGACCAAATAAGGTACGGAAATCAGTCACACTAATCTCAAAGAAGCAGTATACTCTCGCTAGACATGTCAACGCGATGTGTACTATTGTATATTTGGGAAAATAATGTGTCGGGGGGGAAAATAATTTGCAAACAAAAGCCGAAAAATAAAATTATCATTAAAATACCGCAACCAATAGTGGACGTCTGTCCACTCTTATAAAATAATAATTAAACATACTTGCATACCGCACACCAGCAAAAACTATATAAATAGTATAGATTTATTAGAAAAGTATTGCACAATAGACAAATAATATTAAAGATGAGTTCGGTCCATAGGCACAGCACATCACTATTCAAATGTACAATCATATAGCGCAATCAGAAAGACAACAGTCCAGCGTTGTGGTTAATGGAAGGGAATTTATGATTGTTGCAAGATCTAAGCAACTAGACTAGTCTTTCTTCATTTACAAAATCAACTAATCGAAATAGTAAATTGAAGAGATGTACTCGTAATAAAAATTAACACTCACAAAATACTCGTTAAATTTAGATACAGTTCATTAATCGGATGCTGAACGTATAGGAAGACAGTATGAGCGCAATTGAAAATCAACGCAGTTCACTCATTCGTTACACGCGCTAGAATGGAGCCATAATTTCTAATTATTTTCAGTCTGTTTAGATTTCCTAAGAAACGTAATAAGCCTTGTAAATCTCAAACTGGATATTGATTGCTGCCTAGCTTTTGTCTACGGCCAGGAAACAAAAATACCAAAAAAGATCTGTCTGCATGCAAAGCACGAATTGCAAGGTTTCGGCCATAGACATCAAGCATCAACACTTTCGAGAATTGAAGGTTCGGCCATAGACATCAAGCATCAAAACTATCCAGAATTTAAAGGCTCGCCCATAGACAACAAACATCAACAGGGCGCACTTTTGAGACAGTGCAATATAATAAGTAGTGCGAGCGTAATAACTGTGAATGGAAGAACTGGTATTGGCGCACGAGTTCAAAAAAATAGTTATACATAAACATAACAGAAAAATGAGACTAGAGTGGCACTGATTGCACACTACTGCAGCGATACTTTTTGACTATCATCTTTAAACGCCAATAATGAAATATTGATAGATCTGGCAAAAGGCCAATGGATTAGATATATAATATATAATAAATGATACATAATAAACGCAAACGCGAAATCACAAAGCACGCGACAAAGATGGGAATGGTTAGCATTGGAAAACTGCAAACAATAAACAACAGGCGCAGCACAAAAATACACTGCCTGCAAGCAACTAAAAATTAGGTCTATGTATCGCACTGAGGATCTGGGAGGCTGGCCCAGCAACTGAGGATCTGGGATGCTGGCCCAGCAACTGAGGATCTGGGAGGCTGGCCCAGCAACTGAGGATCTGGGAGGCTGGCCCAGCAACTGAGCATCTGGGAGGCTGGTCCAGCAACTGAGGATCTGGGAGGCTGGCCCAGCAACTGAGCATCTGGGAGGCTGGTCCAGCAACTGAGGATCTGGGAGGCTGGCCCAGCAACTGAGCATCTGGGAGGCTGGCCCAGCAACTGAGGATCTGGGAGGCTGGCCCAGCAACTGAGCATCTGGGAGGCTGGCCCGGCAACTGAGCATCTGGAAGGCTGGCCCAGCAACTAAGGATCTGGGAGGCTGGCCCGGCAACTGAGCATCTGGGATGCTGGCCCAGCAACTGAGGATCTGGGAGGCTGGCCCAGCAACAGGGCATTTGGGATTTATGACTGAGGATCTGATTTATTTCAGTTGCGGGTTGGAGGTGGCTCATTGTAAGGTCTTGGTAGATTGGTATCGGCTATAAATAATAACTGAAAAATGTACCAAGAAAAAAGAAAACCAAGACTGGTTGCCTGATGAAACTGTCAGCGAAAGAAAATGTACGCGGAACTTCACAGCTGATTAGTAAGTGTCGCTATAATGCTATCATGCACGAGTAGACGCGACTACAATACGACTATACGATAGAAACGAGCGCTACTAAGCCAGAAATTATTGGATTTAAGCGCCTGGCAGCTCTAAATGACAGAACGGATTGCTTCGATTCATAGTCGGCTCGCTGTTGGACCGGTGCACCTTGGGGGCATTCTCCAGGATGCCCAGGATCTGCGGATTGGCCAGCACCCCGGGGATGAGAGGGGAAGAAATTCCAATAATTAGTTATAATCAGATTTCAGCCAGACTGCGGCGCCATGAGCTGGCACTGAGCGAGCGCTAGGAGTGAGGAAAAAAACAAGAAGTTACGATTGATAAAATCAGAGGAATCCAGAGAGCAATAGAACCGAGAGATGGGCTGAACGTGTAATAAAAAGAGACGGAGAAAGTTGGGAACAGAAGAAAGACAGTTTCTATCTGTCCGACTGTCACTATAAGATGACAGAGATGGACGGACTGGAGAGCAGATAGAGAGAGACAAACAGAAAGACAAAGAGGCAGACAGACAGACAGACAGACATACAGACAGATAGATAGACAGACAGAGACAGACAGACAGACACTAAGACCGACCGACAGACAGACAGACAGACATACAGACAGATAGATAGACAGACAGAGACAGACAGACAGACAGACAGACAGACACTAAGACCGACCGACAGACAGACAGACAGACATACAGACAGATAGATAGACAGACAGAGACAGACAGACAGACACTAAGACCGACCGACAGACAGACAGGCAGGCAGGCAGACAGAATCCAGCGGGCTTACAATCCTGAACAGCGGCCGCAGCGCTCTATCAAACTGCACGCACTTGGCCAGCAGCTCGGGCAGCGGAGCCGGCGTATCCTTGCGCAGCCGGCCAGGGTCGGGCCGAAGCGCGCCCCGGCCAACGTTAAATAATATCAGGTCTTTATTATTGCACAGGCCGCTGTAGGGCAGCTGGCCGCTGCACAGTTCGTATAGCACAACGCCGTAGGCGTAGACGTCAGATTTAACAGAATAGGGCTCGTCGTCTTCCATTCGGATCACTTCGGGAGCCTGGCGGATTTCAATGAAAATTTGAGTTTTTAGTTCCTATTTCTACTGTTATTTTATTATCTACAAAGTGTGGATATCGTTGTTATAATGTTCCGATAATTTTTCCGGGTTTGCACTTTATTACAAGCTTACAATCCAAAAAGTTTTTTTTGACATTTGACTAAAAACTCACTCCCCCCTACTGTCACGTTATACAAGTACGAGTATTTTTATTCACCATCCACAGAATGGAGCCGCTTGGCTGCCGACACTGCCGTGAGCCGCTCCAAGGCGTTTTCACTGTTGCCAGGCCAAAGTCGCCAATCTTCACTGCGCTCTCGTGCAGTAGAATGTCTGATTTCGAGTGGGGCGAAGGAGTGATTTAGGCGAAATAAATTGCTTTCAAATATCAATCTTCGGATTTGATGACCTCAAATTGACCCCTGGGTTGAGGGCACGGAATTTTAGGACCTCAGATGAGCAAATTACGAGGGGTGATCAAAAAGTTCTGCAACCTTTTGTTGTAGCTTTTAGTTATAGAATCGGCAAAAGCCAAAAACTTACACATACGTGGCTATATCTGTTTGCTACATTTATATGCATTTTTGGCTTCCAAATGTGCCCCAGTCAAATTTCACAGCCAGATATTTTCCATGTGTTTTCAGTAGCTGATGGAAACATCAAAAGACAGCGTTTGCTTCTATATCTTTATGTGCATGCAACTTGGTTGCAAAGTGACTGAGATTCATACCGATCTGGTGAATGTTTTAGCTGACTCTGCTCCATCATTTGACATGGTTGCCCGCTGGCTGCGCCATTTCTTGGAAGGCTGGGACAGCTTCAACGATGAACCGAGGTCTGGCTGACCCCGGACATCCGTGACCGAAGATGTCGTGGCCCATGCCGATGCAATAATTCGTGAGGATTGGAGCATTATGCTGAGATTCCTTGCCTATGAGCTTGGTGTCAGCTATAGAAGTGCTCATAACATCATGCATGAGCAACTAGGCCGCACAAAGACCTGCGCTCGGTGGGTACCCATCTTCTCACTCCGGAGCAGCAAGCAGAGAGGGTGCACATCTGTCGCTTGTGGGTGCAAATTTTTTAGCCCCACGGCCCACGACGACTGTCGGATGTCATCACAGGAGACGAATGTTGGATCTGCTTCTCTACCATAAAGGATAAGCAGTCCAACATGGTCTGGCTGGCAGAAGATGAGCCTAGGCCTGAGGTGCTGAAGACCGGATTCCGCAGTCGGCAGCGGATGTTCACCATTTTTTTCAACTCTCAGGGTGTTGTATCGGTAAAAATCCTTCCAGCGGGTGCCACAGTGACTGCCAGGTACTACACAGACACTGTTCTGCCAGGCGTGCTGCAGGAGCAGCAGAAACGTGCGCGAACCAGGCATGGACCTCAACTCCTGCTGCACCATGACAATGCGGCACCGCACAGAGCGGCCTCAACCTTGGTGTACCTGGAGCAGCAGGGGGTCCGGATGCTGCCCCATCCTCCCTACTCTTCAGATCTAGCACCGTGCGACTTTTGGCTGTTCCCGAGGATCAAATCCGTCATTTCTGGGAGGCTGTTTTCACGCATGCAAGACCTTGCCCAAGCGGTACATTCAGATCTACAGGGTATACCAACTTCGGAGTACCATGACTGCTTTCAGACATGGTGCATACGCATTGCGATGGTGCATAGATAGTGGTGGAAAGTACTTTGAGGGAATGTGACACTGATTAGACGCCGTGGCTGCTGTAACACTGAGTTGTGAGGTCACTTGCAGAACTTTTTGATCACCCCTCGTATTTTAATTATAGACCATACTATTGACAGTAGTGAACTCAGCCTAAAAGATATTGATGAGACGGTATTTTTTAAATTTGCGGTGACCTCAGATTACCCCGACTGAAGAAAAGGATATCAAGGATTAGGTGAACCCAGTTTAAGGACACGAATATCCAGTGACCTTAGATAAACCCCGATTGAGGACACGGGTATCAAGGATCCAGTGACCTTAGGTGAAGCTAGTTTAAGGACACGGGTTCAAGGATCCAATGACCTTAGGTGAACCCAGTTGAAGGACACGGGTATTAGGGATCCAGTGACCTTAGATAAACCCCGATTGACGACACGGGTATTAAGGAGCCGGTGACCTTTAGAAAGACTTACTGCTAGACTTCAGATCTCGGTGTATAATCCGCTTAGCATGCAGATAGTCCATGCCCTGTGCGGTCTGCCTGGCAATGTCGAGCAGGTCGTCAGGCTTGAAAGCGGCATCGAGCACGTGCAGATGCCTATACAACGAGGAGCCGTCGCACCATTGTGTGATAATAGCCAGCTTAGGCTTGCTAACACAGCCAAGGAAGAGCAGCACATTCTCGTGTCGAGTCTTTCTCAGCACGGCTACTTCATTCTTAAACGCCTGAGTTTGCATAGCGCTCTGATCGACTACGTTGAGCTCTTTAATAGCCACAGGGCCGTGCCAGTAGCCTTTGTACACGGTGCCAAATGATCCTGAGCCGATGCACTCGTAGCGTACAATTGCGTCGTGCGGAATCTCCCAACCGTCGCGCGACTCCCGACGACGTCTGGCGCCGTTAGAAGCGCCGCCGGCTCCACTGCCAGACGTCGATGCTAGAGAAGTTGACGATGGCCGGTCGCGATGCAGGCCAAATTGTTGGTACTGAAACCAGCCGGAAGGAACGTGAGGCAACAGATAGGCCACTCTTTGCGACTGCTGATGCTGGTAAATCTGCTGCTGCTGCTGCTGCAACTGTAGCTGCAGTTGTTGTTGTTGTTGTTGCTGCTGTTGTTGCTGTTGCTTCAGGGTTGTTGCGATTGCCTAGGAAAGGTGGATGAAGCATAGCGAGACATAACAGTAAGAATTTGTTACTAACCACCACAGGCCTTTTCTGCTAAATTCGTAAATTTTATAGCCTAAAGTTACAGCAAATTTTATGCACAGAGTCGCTTTTACAAGCTCGAAACTTGTCAAGCTCGAATCTTCTCAAGCTCAAGTCTTCTCAAGCTCGAATCTTCGTAAGCTCAAATCTTCTCAAGCTCGAAACTTCTCAAGCTCGAAATTTTACAAGCTGGAAACCTCTCAAGCTCAAATCTTCTCTAGCTAGAAACTTCTCAAGCTCGAAACTTCTCAAGCTCGAAATTTTACAAGCTCGAAACTTCTCAAGCTCGAAACTTCTCAAGCTCGAAACTTCTTAAGCTCGAAACTTCTCAAGCTCGAAACTTCTCAAGCTCGAAATTTTACAAGCTCGAAACTTCTTAAGCTCGAAATTTTACAAGCTCGAAACTTCTTAAGCTCGAAATTTTACAAGCTCGAAATTTCTCAAGCTCGAAACTTCTTAAGCTCGAAATTTTACAAGCTCGAAACTTCTCAAGCTCCAAACTCCAAAAGCTCGGAACCTCACTGTGATGACCTCAGTTAGTTAAAATTATTATTTTGGTTATTTCGTCGTTCGCCTGCGCGTAACCTTTTCTTTGCTCACCAAGCTCAAGCCTTCTCGCTCTGTGCATAACACGTACGCGATGGAACGTCCCCCCCCGCAATCTGTGTGCAATTGCACGTTGCTCAAAATCAAATATATAAACGCTGAGTAAGAGAATTATAATATAACAAGTCGACTGTTCTGCCAACCAAAGCTGAGTCTTTACACTCACAAGCACGAAACTTGTTAAACTTCTTAAGGGACTCGTAGAAAACTTCTCAGCAAGCAAGCATACTGTTCGCCCATTCGATTCACAAGTTTTGTCCAACTAAATGTCTTCAAGTTAAAATCTACCAAGGGAATGGCAAGCAAGCAAAGTTCTGTTTTCGGTGTATTTTCATAAACACATGTTTACAGTTTTTTCTAATCTTTTAGTATCTTTTTTACAGACAATATCTACATTTAAAAATAGGATTTCCCTAGAACAAAAGAGACATGGACGACAGGGACAGGCAAAAAGCCAGCCGGAGGATCTGCCCCCGCCCTCCAGGCACTTCGGTTCTTAAAACTTCTCATTCCTCCACCCCCCCTGCTAAGCCCAAGGGTCTGGGGGCGGGAGAAGTGCATTCTATTTAAGTATATTTGATTACTTAGCTACACGCACAAAAGTGACGAATCCAGGGTCCACACCTAGCTGTCTTCTTAGCTTCACCCTGTCTGCACCGGGCGCCTGTCTGCGTCCTGTTTTTTTCCCTAATCTTAGCTGAACACAAATCGGCGACGGATTGAGCATGGCAAGAAATCAATAGCTGTTATAATCATAAAAAATGATCAGATTAAGCCGAATAGTATGGTTCCTACTTGTTCCTACCGTGTTAACAACTGTGTTTCAATTAAACAGTGGGTCTAAATTGATCAAATCTACAGTAAATCTGTTTTTAAGTGCAACAAGGAAAGCTTTTTCGCTGTATAAAAGATGGATATAGTGATAGTTTAGGCCCTATTGGCTCCTGGTTTTGCAGGGTCAGTCAGGGTCAAGCTGTGCATGCGGCAGTTTTGCAGGGTCAGTCAGGGTCAAGCTGTGCATGCGGCAGTTTTGCAGGGTCAGTCAGGGTCAAGCTGTGCATGCGGCAGTTTTGCAGGGTCAGTCAGGGTCAAGCTGTGCATGCGGCAGTTTTGCAGGGTCAGTCAGGGACAAGCTGTGCATGCGGCAGTTTTGCAGGGTCAGTCAGGGTCAAGCTGTGCATGCGGCAGTTTTGCAGGGTCAGTCAGGGTCAAGCTGTGCATGCGGCAGTTTTGCAGGGTCAGTCAGGGACAAGCTGTGCATGCGGCAGTTTTGCAGGGTCAGTCAGGGACAAGCTGTGCATGCGGCAGTTTTGCAGGGTCAGTCAGGGACAAGCTGTGCATGCGGCAGTTTTGCAGGGTCAGTCAGGGACAAGCTGTGCATGAGGCAGTTTGACTTTCTTTCAGCTGACTGTTACTTTGAGGGTGTAGCAATAGCCATTTAACCATTTAAGAGCCTAGACCATCCTATACAAAACTGGCAGCCCTTGTACATCATAGTATTCATAATTAATTGCATTGGTAACAAGTAGTGCAAATTCACTCAACCCAATTGCACCAGCATTACACCAGTAAACAAATGTTAACACGTGGCAAAAGTGTTCCAAAACAAATTTATCTTCATATAGCCAATAAAAATACCCTGCCAATCAAATACGAAACACCTTGGGAAGTCGGAAAAAACCATATAAAACGATTAATAATAACAGTTGTAACAATTCTTACCAGGCGTAGTCCAGGGTTCATCTTGAAAAAATTATAGATAATGCAATCTATATATGGTACATCGACTTCGACTTCGGCACAAAGGGGAGAGAATGGGAGACTGGGATATCTTAATTAAGCTTCAGGGTCCGAACTCAGGATGCCAGATTGCAGCCCCAGGGTGACAGCTGGTATCAATTAAAAAGTTATTGCACAATAGAAATAGAAAACTCACGTCTCTAAAGTCGGCCTCCTCAGGCGACATAAACTGGCGCACATTCGGCGTACTGATGCACCGATTCAAATCCTTGGCAGACGGAGCCGACAGCATCGGCGGCACGGGCTGATAGTCGCCCAAGGGCGAGGAGGCGTCGCCGCCGCCGATGCTGCCGCTGCTGCCGCCCATGCCGCCGCCGCCGCCGCCAGTCTGGTAGCGCGACAAACTCGACGGCGGCAACTGGGGCCGAGAGCCTTTGGGCTTCCGGCGGAAGCTCAGCTTGCGAATGCGAGGCAGGGATCTAAGAGCGCGGCGGGAGGGCGGCGGGAAATGTTGGGTCGTGAAAAAGGTCGTTTTTTAAGAAAATAGGATTTTTCTGAGTTTGTCTTGTCGAATTTTTCCCAATATTTTCCTTGCTAGTCTTAGTGGAGCTTTATCCACACGCCTTTTCTAATCAGTTTTCCCTTCTGGTTCATCCCTACCGGTTCATCCCTACCGGTTTATCCCTACCGGTTCATCCCCTACAAGTTCATCCCCTACCGGTTCATCCCCTACCGGTTCATCCCTACCGGTTTTTCCCTACCGGTTCATCCCCTACCGGTTCATCCCTACCGGTTCATCCCTACCGGTTCATCCCTACCGGTTCATCCCTACCGGTTTATCCCTACCGGTTCATCCCCTACAAGTTCATCCCCTACCGGTTCATCCCCTACCGGTTCATCCCTACCGGTTTTTCCCTACCGGTTCATCCCCTACCGGTTCATCCCTACCGGTTCATCCCTACCGGTTCATCCCTACCGGTTCATCCCCTATCGGTTCATCCCTACCGGTTCATCCCTACCGGTTTTTCCCTACCGGTTCATCCCCTACAGGTTCATCCCCGGTTCATCCCTACCGGTTCATCCCTACCGGTTCATGCCTACTGGTTTATCCCTACCGGTTCATCCCTACCGGTTTATCCCCTACCGGTTTATCCCCTACCGGTTTATCCCCTACAGGTTCATCCCTACCAGTTCATCCCTACCGGTTTATTCAACCCTAACCGGTTCATCCCGACTGGTTTATTCATCCCTAACCGGTTCATCCCGACTGGTTTATCCCTACCAGCTTTCCTCAGCGATTTTCCCCGGCAACCATCAGCAAACTGAGCCACTCACAATCCGTCCAGCTTCGACCAGGAAAACTCTCGCCTAGGCGGCGCCGTCGCCGACATTAACTCTGGCGCCGCGGCGGACGCCGAGCAAACGGCGCCTACGTCGCAGCAGCGCTGATGAAACCGGGCCTGACAAGTCAAACAGTGATAGCCGCGAATCAAGAGCCTTGAGCACTTGGAACAATACACAATAGTGAAGAATGTCTTGTGCTGCAGGTTGTGCGTCGAGCGAAGCCTACACGGCGCGGACGAGCTGCTGACGGTGGTCTCGACTAGGAGCTCGCAGCCTAGCTCAGCCAGCTCGGCAGCGTCGGCGTCCCAGCTGATTGGCGGACCGCGCGGCTCCGTCAACGCGTAGACGGTGCAGTCGGCCACGCGTAGGCTCCGGGTAGTGAGCTTCCGTTCCAGCAGGTCGCGCAGGCTGGCGCCAGGCCGGACTGTCACGGTGGTGCGCTGGTTGCGGGGCAGCCGGGCTCGGAGCATCAGCTCACCGGCGGCTGGCAACGACGACGACGACGGCGAAGAGATCGGCGACGGGCTAGCTGAAGCTGGGCGTTGCTCCGTCATGACCCGCTGCCGTTGAAGGTAATCAGCTTGGCCGTCGCCGCAATCGACAACTTCCTGTTTAAATAAATGACAGTTAGGAAATGGCAGGGCTATGGTTATCGAAGCCTTTCAGTGGGCTATAGTGGGGTGCGAAGTTTGAGGATGTGAAGGTTGGGAATGTGAATTTCGGGGATGTGAAGTTTGGGGATATGAAGGTTTGGGATATGGGTCTTAGGGTGTGAATTTTGGGGCTGTGAAGTTTGGGGATGTGAAGTTTGGGATGTGAATTATGGGGATGTGAAGTCTGGGGATGTGAATTATGGGGATGTGAAGTTTAGGATGTGAATTATGGGGATGTGAAGTTTGGGGATGTGAAGTTTGGGCTGTAAATATAAAGTTTGGGAGATTAATATAAATTTTGTGGATTTGAACTTTGGGGGGTGTAAAGCTTGGTGATATGAAATTTAATAGATGTGAAACGCCGCCTTTTGACCAATACAGTCTCCACTCGGATCCAATGTAGCATTCATATTCTTGCAAGAGATAAAGACAGATTAATGCTTCAGAGCTGCATTCAGTATGCAAATATTTAGCATAGCTAGATAAAATGCCAAGTAAGTGCTAATAATTTGCATACCTCAGCATACACGTCTGGCACTTTTGAATCATCTGCTTTGAATATTAGCACCAAGCTGCTGCCATTGCTAGGGTAGGTCATGTAGAGCAAGGTAATCGACCCTGCAAATTATTTTTTATTATAGTATAGTTTTATTTTTATTTTATCATACTGAGAATTATATTGATTTGTTACATAAAACTCTGTTTCTCATTTGAAACTATCGCTAATACAAGAGACTTAACATAGTTGTATTGGTACAACTTCTATTAGAATTGTATATGCAAAAAATAATAAGCTTATAAAAATAGAATTTTAATAGATTAGACATGACTTTAAATATATTTTTCAGGACAGATACTTGCAAGGCCAAATAATAACTTAATGCCTTTTATAAATATTTATAATCACTAGAATGGGGATGTAAGCCTAGTACAGTTTTTTAATTCAAACAATTTACATCAATATTTATTCTATTAATATGATTTCAAGTTTAGTTTTTGTTACTATTGAAAATATGAGCAATAAAAAACAAATAATCATATATTAATTTTCAAAGCCTTTTACCCTATCTTTGCAGTTCAAATAGTTCCTTTTTATTTTATTTTGAATATAAATGGCTCATTCTAGATAAGATGGACATATTTGGAAAATAGAAAAAAGTCAATATTTTTGCTTACCATTGCCTTATCAGCCAATTTTTTTGCCAAATGTTTTAAGTGTGTAAAATATACAATCTAAGAATATATTAATGGTAAAATGTTGGATTAGTATGTTATCTATTGGCAAAAAGTCATTTTTGGAAAAATTTGGACATTTTTCTAAGCAAAAGACATCATTAACTTTGTGTACCTTTTAAAAACAAATAGAAAGCTTTGGGAGGTTGAAACAAACTATAGATAAAATTATAGTACTTGCATAATCAGATAAAAACATTAGCAACCATATATTCTATTATATTTTTAATATATTGATACTTCAAAGTGACTGAATTGACAGAAAAAAAATGTTATGACCATAATGTTACGACCATAGGGCTGCCTTTTCTTTTGTATCTTTGTTGCCTTTATGAGTTTATATATTCTAATAAAAGAATATGATTTCTGAAGATGTTCTTAGTCAAATTTAAAAAAATGTATTGCAAAATATCAAAAATGAAAAATGTTATAAGACTTTTATCTTTTAGTTTCTATGTGTCAAAAATCCTGTTGTTACGACCATAAGTGCCATTCAAGGTTTAATAGCATCTATACTAATGATGATATCTATATGAAACTATACAAATATATTCTTGACAAAATATTCCTTTATTCAAAATATTGGTTTAGTATATTCTATTATTAGATTTCATTTTATAAGTAAAAATAGCCTGTCATGTTACGACCATAATTATATGGAATGGCCCAAATGGATCTTTTAATATTCTAGTTAACAAAGCTAAGCCATGCAATTCTTCATCTGGGTCATATCCTTTATTGAAATTGTTACATTATCAGACCTTTATTGATCAAACATCTATTATGACAATTGACCAATAAAGTTATTGATATAAAATAGGGGTTAGCAACCTTTTTCTTACACCCTTAATACCCTTTATCTTATATCTACTAAGTTGGATATATATACAAAGTTGAACATTAATAATTAATAAATTTCTGTCTTCTTATACAAATCCCTTGTAAACATTATAATGCAACATCTATACTTATGTTTTATATTGGAAAGCAAAGAAAGCAAGGTAGAGAGCAAGGTAGATGCTGCAAAAGCTACAATGAAGGCTATAGCAAAAGCTACAACAGACTACAATAGAGGCTATTACAAAGATTACAGCAGAGGCTATTGCAGAGACTATGACAAAGGCTATGGCAGAGACTACAGTGGAGGCTATTGCAAACTACACTAGAAGCTATGATGGAGACTACAGTAGAGACTA
Organism: Macrostomum lignano; assembly: GCA_002269645.1. NCBI lineage: Eukaryota > Metazoa > Platyhelminthes > Macrostomidae > Macrostomum > Macrostomum lignano. Next base: position 88,792 of record NIVC01000371.1, read on the forward strand.
TGATAGAAACTACAATAGAGGCAACTACAATAGAAACTACAAAACTACAATACAAACTACTATTTCAAAAACTATAGTGGAGGCTATAGTAGAGACTACAATAGAAGCTACAGTGGTAGTGCAAAGCAAAGCAGAGTCACTAAGTATAGTAGCAAAGGTGACTACTATTGGGATAGCTCTAGCCTAGATGCTTCCAGCTAGTTTGGCACCATTGGTACCATCTAGAGCTACTAGTACCAAGGAATCGGGTAAATTGCCAAGATGTGCCCAACTGGTATAAAATGGTTGAAATGGATAAGTATAACAAATGCTTTCATTTAACTTTTATATTTTATTTTTAACAATTTTTTTCCAAGGCAACCTCCCAAACTTACTCTACTACATATAGCTTTAAATGATAAGCAATAGCCTACTACAATAGCTTTATGGCAAAGGTTACTGTGATCCTAGAAAGGCTCTACCTTGGCAAACATAGCTCTCTACCTGACCTCACCATTGCCACGGATAGTCAGCACAATATTGGCCCTGAGCACTAGACTAATATATTCAGATAATTTTATTGCTACCAAATATTGGGACCTTAGTCTTGACCATTAGAGGTTTAATACTAAAATTAGCTTCTATTAGGTCCTAGCCCCTTGCATTATTGCAAGGTCCCCAGTAAAAAGGTAGTGGATCAGGTTATTAGCAGAGCCTTTGATTAGAGATAGACCCCTATCTAATTCAATACTGTTAAGGTAGCTATCCTTCACTGTAGGTGCAAGCTCAATATTAGTGCCATGGGCATAGCCTAGCCTTTACCAAAAGAGCTATCATAACATGAGCAAATGATTATCAACTAGCTCCATATAGGAGCCAATATATCAACCATAGTACATATCACCATATAGGTATTAATGTGTCTATCCTCTGTCCTGACTGGGGCATAGAAGATATTGTTGACTATATGTTTTTTTACTATCTCCAAGGTAATGGCTAAAGGGCTATTATAGTTACAATTTTATTTAAAAGTGCCTTTTTATAAGTCTTCAAGCATTAGGCATATATATAGACCTATTTAATATATCATTTATATGCAGTGTTGGGCACCATTAATAAAAATCTTAACTTCTGTTAATGGCAAAAGCATTAGCATTAAAAAAATCTTAACTTTTTAACTCTTCATTTTGTTAAGTTAACTGAAAATTAATTGATAATTGTTAATAAGTGTTAAACCATTAAAGTCAACACTGAAAATATAGAAATCTTGCACTTTTTTCCAAAATAGACTTTATAATATATTGCTTTTGCTTTTCCTTCTTTTTAGTAAAACACAGAGGTCATCTAAGCGATTTACAAGCTAAAAAATAACAGTAAAATTAATAGTAAAACTTGTAAGCATAACACTACTATTGTACTAAAAGTAAAAATATAGTAAACTAAGTAACTTATTTCTTTGACACTTGAAAGCTAATAAGTTAGTAATAAAATATAAATAGAAAGGTTGTTTCAGTAGCATTAGCAGGTGCAGTATAAAGTTAAAAAAGATTGGGAAAGAAGTGAATCAAAGTGATAGATACTTAGGTGCAAGCATTCAAGCAATAAAGTTCATAATTATAATTTATTATTAAAGTTCATTAGTAAGTTGTTACATCTGCATGATCATTGTCATAAACAAAGAGATTAACTAAGCATTTAGGTAAATTTGAATACATTTGTAATGTTATAACTTCTCACTAGACTTGTCTTAACAGCAGTCCATTATATTAATGTTAATAAAAAATCTTAATGCTTATTAATAGATTAACACTTATTAACGGTGCCCAACACTGTTTATAGGTACATTGATTTTGCATTTTAATCTCTAATAATTATAGGCTAGTTTTGGGTTGCATATAATACAAACATAATAGTTCAAACTAAAAAATCATTTTAAATTTTAATATAAACTTTTTTCTATTGCCAGTATTGGTCTTAGTCAAAGTACATTGTATAAATTCTCATATAGGCCCTACCTAATGGCTATGCTGTTGTGTAAGCACTTAACAATTAACAGTTGGAATTATTATAAAAAAATTTATATCCATTGGACCATTTGTACATTAGTGGCAAACTTGATACAAAACTTTTCAAATTAGGCCTTTAGGCTACTAAACCAAATGCTGACAATCAAGATGCCAAACTCTTGTACAAGTAGGCTGGGCCTAAGGCTAACTCATGTTAAAAACTATGCCATAAGGCATAACTCACATATAACAAGCTGAGCTAAACATTGTATCACAATCACAATTATTGTTTTGATCACTGCTTTTATCATACTTTTAATTTGGTTTTTTATTTAAACTACAGCAACAGTAAGTAATTCAGTCATTTTGTTTTCATAAAATTATCAAGATTTAAACTGCTTTATATACTGTACTTGTATTAGGGCCTAATGGCCCAGTAGCCTAGTAGCCTATAGTACAGAGCCTAACTCTCAAACGCATTTGTTTCCCCATTGATATTCGCATTGATATTCAAATTTTAACAAAAGCAAAATACTAAAAGCAACCCGTAGCATGAAACTTTACACAGAGTAAACTGCAACCGTGAAACGACTATTGGTCAAGTTTCAGCTCGATATGTAACTTTGGCTCTGAGCAGGAGCGATTTTCGATGTGTTCCATTTAAAAGACATGTGATTCCAAAATTCATATTGATATTCGAGTACAGGTACTTCTGCTTCACCGATCTTGACGAAACTTTACACAGAGTAAACTGCAACCGTGAAACGACTATTGGTCAAGTTTCAGCTCGATATGTAACTTTGGCTCTGAGCAGGGGCGATTTTCGATGTGTTCCATTTAAAATACATGTGATTCCAAAATTCATATTGATATTCGAGTACAGGTACTTCTGCTTCACCGATCTTGACGAAACTTTACACAGAGTAAACTGCAACCGTGAAACGACTATTGGTCAAGTTTCAGCTCGATATGTAACTTTGGCTCTGAGCAGGAGCGATTTTCGATGTGTTCCATTTAAAATACATGTGATTCCAAAATTCATATTGATATTCGAGTACAGGTACTTCTGCTTCACCGAGCTTGATGAAACTTTACACAGAGTAAACTGCAACCGTGAAACGACTATTGGTCAAGTTTCAGCTCGATATGTAACTTTGGCTCTGAGCAGGAGCGATTTTCGATGTGTTCCATTTAAAATACATGTGATTCCAAAATTCATATTGATATTCGAGTACAGGTACTTCTGCTTCACCGAGCTTGATGAAACTTTACACAGAGTAAACTGCAACCGTGAAACGACTATTGGTCAAGTTTCAGCTCGATATGTAACTTTGGCTCTGAGCAGGAGCGATTTTCGATGTGTTCCATTTAAAATACATGTGATTCCAAAATTCATATTGATATTCGAGTACAGGTACTTCTGCTTCACCGATCTTGACGAAACTTTACACAGAGTAAACTGCAACCGTGAAACGACTATTGGTCAAGTTTCAGCTCGATATGTAACTTTGGCTCTGAGCAGGGGCGATTTTCGATGTGTTCCATTTAAAATACATGTGATTCCAAAATTCATATTGATATTCGAGTACAGGTACTTCTGCTTCACCGATCTTGACGAAACTTTACACAGAGTAAACTGCAACCGTGAAACGACTATTGGTCAAGTTTCAGCTCGATATGTAACTTTGGCTCTGAGCAGGAGCGATTTTCGATGTGTTCCATTTAAAATACATGTGATTCCAAAATTCATACTGATGTTCGAGTACAGGTGGAGGAGATGGCGCAACGTGACACAGTGGTCATTCTCGGAGACCTGAACGCAGTTCTGCGTAGGTCCGAGCGATCGCTGTTTGTGACAGCGCGCGAGAACGGCAACTCCGGAGCGCTAGAGGACTTCCTGGAGAGACAGGACATGGTGTCGGCCAACACCAGATTCCGCAAGTCACCGGGCAGGCTCGCGACCTTCGTGGGCTGCAAGCGGAGGCGGCGGAACGCGCGCGGCCGGAACGCTACGCGGAGGCTGGCACAGCTCGACCACGTGCTTGTGCGCTTTCGTGTGCGCCGCCGCGTCACCAACTGCCGCACCATTACGCCGCTGGCTCTGCGGTCCGACCATCGGCTGCTCATCTGCGACCTTCGGCTTCGGGACCCGCTCTACCGTCCGCCAAAGCGGCCACCGCGGCGCTACTACGTCGCTTTGCCGGTGCCTTTGTCACTGCGCTGGGCGACAAGCGTGGAGGAGCCGAGTACGCGGAGGTGAGCGCTGCAGTTCGAGCCGATGCGGAGCAAGCAGTCCCACTGATGCGACCGGCCCAGCGGTCTGGCAGGACGACCCGCGATCGACGAAGCGAGGGAAGATCTGGAGAGGCTCCGTCTGAGTGGGCGGCAAACTCGCGAGGCGGAGGAGGCTCTGGCGGCTGTCTACCTGCAGCGGCAGCAGTCCGCTGTCGATGACGCCACCCAAGCCGTCTCTGCCGCAGGGCCCGATTCCAGAGGGCGCGTGGCCTGGTCCGTCATCAACACTCTGACGGGGCGAAAGCGGCGCATCGCGCTCAACCAGGCAGGCGACATTCCGGATGAGCGCAGGTACGAGCTGCGCGAGTTCTTCGCCGCCATTGTCAACGCGCCGCCCCCTCCGCTTCGAGAAAATCTGAGGCTGCCGCCGGAGACGCCGTTGCCGGCGGAGGAGAGCTTCAACGTTGCCCCAGTCAGCACAGCCGACGTTGTGAAGTTCGCTCGGCAGTCGCCGGGCGCCAAAGCGCTTGGTCCGGACGAGATGCCCACCGAGGCGCTGCGGATCCACTGCGTGGCCACTGAGGTCGCCAGAGTGATGAACCGCGTGCTTTCCGGTGAGGTGGCGCCAAACGAATGGACCACGGCGCACATCGTCGCCATTCCAAAGAAGCCGGGCACCACCAAGCTCGAGGAGCATCGAGGCATCTGCCTACAATCCTGCGCCGCGAAGCTGTTCAGCCGCATGCTGCTATCGCGGTTACAGACTGTGCTGGACCCGTACCTGTGGCCTGAGCAGAACGGATTCCGGCCCCATCGCAGCACAGTGACGCAGATCCTGGCTCTTCGGCGAGTCATCGAGGAGGCGCGCATCCGCCAGTTGACCCTGATCCTGATCTTCGTCGATTTCAGGAAGGCCTTCGACTCGGTCGTGAGGGACGCGCTCCCAGAGGTGCTCCGTGCGTACAACGTGCCAGAGCTGCTGATTTCTGCTGTCATGGCGCTGTACCACGGCACGACGGCTGCTGTCTCAACACCGGACGGCCTATCGGATTTCTTCGAGACATCCTCCGGGGTGCTCCAGGGAGATACGCTAGCGCCGTTCCTATTTATTCTGGTGCTTGACTGGGTGCTACGGACTGCTCTGCCTTCCAACGACGACGGCTTCCTGCTGCGGCGACGCGTGGGTCGACGCCAACCGGAGAGACGGCTCAGCGTGCTTGGCTACGCCGATGACCTCGCCCTGCTGTCCTCGACCGTCGAGGGCGCCCAACGACAGCTGGATAGGCTGGTTGCCGTTGCGGCGAGCGTCGGCCTGGTGGTCAACACGCAGAAGACCGTCGTGCTATGCGTGCCGGACGACACCGAGGCTGCAATCTTCTGCCGAGGCGCTGACGGACAGGCGAGTGAGCTTCCAAGATGTCAGCAGTTCGTCTACCTCGGCGGTCTGGTTCCCGACGTCCGCGAGGATCTGCGGCGTCGCCGAGGACTTGCCTGGGCTGCCTTTCGTTCTATAAGGTCAGTCCTGCAGTCCGAGGCCCTACCGGACCGCCAGAGGGCGGCGCTGTTCCAGGCGGTGATCGAAACCGTCCTGTTATACAACGCCGAGACCTGGACGCTGATAGACTCGCTCGAGGCTCAAGTCGACGCGGCGCACGCTGGCCTGCTGCGCGCCGCCTTCAAGATCGGCAACGAGCGAGTCACCAACACGGCGCTCTATCATCGCGCCGGCCTGGCCCGTCCTAGCGATCTGCTGCGCCGTCGGCGACTCCAGCTGGCAGGCCACGTCATCCGCGCCGAGGCCTACTGTCCGGAGCCGGTGCAGGAGGTGCTGCTACTTACGTTGCAGGCACCCTACCGGCGGGGACAGGCGAGGACTCGGCGCTACGTCGACTGTCTGCTGGCTGACGCCGGCGCCCCGGACTCTGCCGGCGGTGCGGCTTTTGTTCGCGCCCAAGCTTCGAAGCGCGCCATCTGACGCTGCTTTTGCGAACTGGCAGCGTACTCTGTTGTTGTTGTTGTTGTTTGGAATCACATGTATTTTAAATGGAACACATCGAAAATCGCTCCTGCTCAGAGCCAAAGTTACATATCGAGCTGAAACTTGACCAATAGTCGTTTCACGGTTGCAGTTTACTCTGTGTAAAGTTTCGTCAAGATCGGTGAAGCAGAAGTACCTGTACTCGAATATCAATATGAATTTTGGAATCACATGTATTTTAAATGGAACACATCGAAAATCGCTCCTGCTCAGAGCCAAAGTTACATATCGAGCTGAAACTTGACCAATAGTCGTTTCACTGTTGCAGTTTACTCTGTGTAAAGTTTCATCAAGATCGGTGAAGCAGAAGTACCTGTACTCGAATATCAATATGAATTTTGGAATCACATGTATTTTAAATGGAACACATCGAAAATCGCTCCTGCTCAGAGCCAAAGTTACATATCGAGCTGAAACTTGACCAATAGTCGTTTCACGGTTGCAGTTTACTCTGTGTAAAGTTTCATGCTACGGGTTGCTTTTAGTATTTTGCTTTTGTTAAAATTTGAATATCAATGCGAATATCAATGGGGAAACAAATGCGTAACTCTCAACGCTATACCTATAATTTACATGCTAGAATTTAAAAAATTTCGCTATATGGATAATTTCAAGTTCCTGTCAATAAAATCTTTAAAAAAGTTGAAAGCGAATCAATGAGAACCAAAAGTAGCTGTAAGGTATTTTTTAAAAAAACAATTCGTGTCTAAAAACGCAATATTTAGACAGTAGATTGGTGCTAAGAGTTTCAGCTTGTTATAATAAGTAATTCAATACTGTTATTACCGCAAAGAGCAACTCGTCTAATTCAGAACTGTTTTTCCCTACCCTTTCCTGGCATCCAGGATCAGATTATGAGATTCAGAAAACCTGAAAGCTTGATTGCGAATGCGCACACAGTCTCTCGTTTGTTTTAAACTGCATGTTACCTTTAAAATTGTTGCTTTAGTTTTATGTTCTTAGATTCAGTAAGAATTAAAACAATACAGGCCGCCTACTTGTCTCATCTTTGATTTTTAAACGTTCAAAAGCAGTGCAGCGAATGCAGTATTTAGCTTGTAGTGCAATCGTAAATAGCCATCGATTTTAAGTTTTGATTTATTTCAATAAATTCATAAAGCACGAATTCTAACGCAAGCGGTGACGAAGCTAAAATGTGAAATATTAGGAGCTGAAAATGGTAGTATATTGCACTGAATTACAGCAGTCTTACAGCTCCCAAATTTAAATAACTGATGAATAGCTATGATACGAGAAATATCGTGGGGTTCAATTACATGAAACAGCATCTGTCTAATACATACATGTGCGCAGAGTCATCTGTAAAAGTTAAGCATTAAATAATTAAGAGGTTTGCGATATCCAAGTACTCAAGATATATATATCTGCTAGCAACAGCATGCTATGTGACAATGTTATTTGACAAAAATGAGACAGTAAGTACTATTATATTATCAGAGCTTATATTTTAAATCATACATTTTATATGCATATTGTATTAAACAATAATAGGATAACAGTTTCCTCAATGGTATGTATGCAACATAGTAAGAAGGATAATCTCATGGAATCGATTGGAATGAGAATCGGGAATTTTCTTCGCAAAGATGGCCAGGTTGCCTCAGCTGTCACAGATTACCAACTCCGGCCGCCAGCCGGTCAGCGTCGCAGTCGTCGTTGTCACAGTCGAAACCGGCGTTGTTTCGTCGAGGGCGTCGCCGGCAGCACAGTGGCTCGCCGAGCTCCGTGGCGCTAAGTGGCGGCGAGCGCAACCGGTCGGACAGCGAGTGCAGCAGGTAGTTCTGCTCGCCAGTCAGCAGAGGGAAGAGGCGCTCGTGCACTTCGTCTACTGCAATTGCGTCGCCAACCTGGCAGGCGCAGACAAGCGACTGCAGACAGAGGAGCAGCTCCTCGGTTAGGAAGGCGGGCGGCGTCTCCTCGTCTGGCGAGGACCAAGCATATCTGAGGGAGGGTTGCGTAGAATTTTTATCTTTCTGTCTTTGTGCCTTTCCTAATGTCTCAGTGCCTTTCTCAGTGTCTCAGTGCCGTAGTGCTTCAGTGCCTTTCTCAGTGTCTCAGTGCCGTAGTGCTTCAGTGCTTTTCTCAGTGTCTCAGTGCCGTAGTGTCTCAGTGCCTTTCTCAGTGTCTCAGTGCCGTAGTGCTTCAGTGCCTTTCTCAGTGTCTCAGTGCCGTAGTGCTTCAGTGCCTTTCTCAGTGTCTCAGTGCCGTAGTGCTTCAGTGCCTTTCTCAGTGTCTCAGTGCCGTAGTGCTTCAGTGCCTTTCTCAGTGTCTCAGTGCCGTAGTGTCCCAGTGCCTTTCTCAGTGTCTCAGTGCCGTAGTGCTTCAGTGCCTTTCTCAGTGTCTCAGTGCCGTAGTGCTTCAGTGCCTTTCTCAGTGTCTCAGTGCCGTAGTGTCTCAGTGCCTTTCTCAGTGTCTCAGTGCCGTAGTGCTTCAGTGCCTTTCTCAGTGTCTCAGTGCCGTAGTGTCTCAGTGCCTTTCTCAGTGTCTCAGTGCCGTAGTGCTTCAGTGCCTTTCTCAGTGTCTCAGTGCCGTAGTGCTTCAGTGCCTTTCTCAGTGTCTCAGTGCCGTAGTGCTTCAGTGCCTTTCTCAGTGTCTCAGTGCCGTAGTGCTTCAGTGCCTTTCTCAATGTCTCAGTGCCGTAGTGCTTCAGTGCCTTTCTCAGTGTCTCAGTGCCGTAGTGCTTCAGTGCCTTTCTCAGTGTCTCAGTGCCGTAGTGTCTCAGTGCCTTTCTCAGTGTCTCAGTGCCGTAGTGCTTCAGTGCCTTTCTCAGTGTCTCAGTGCCGTAGTGCTTCAGTGCCTTTCTCAGTGTCTCAGTGCCGTAGTGCCTCAGTGCCTTTCTCAGTGTCTCAGTGCCTTTCTCAGTGTCTCAGTGCCTTTCTCAGTGTCTCAGTGCCGTAGTGTCTCAGTGCCGTAGTGTCTCAGTGCCGTAGTGCTTCAGTGCCTTCCTCAGTGTCTCAGTGCCGTAGTGCTTCAGTGCCTTCCTAGTGTCTCAGTGCCGCAGTGTCTCAGTGCCTTCCTAGTGTCTCAGTGCCTTTCTAGTGTCTCGGTGACTTTCCTAGTATCTCAGTACCGTGCTTAGTGTCTCAATGTCTTTCTTAGTATCTCAGTGCTTTTCTTAGTGTCTCAGTGCCAATCTTAGTGTCACAGTGCCTTGGTTAATACCTTCAGCCTCTAATTATCTTAACCTTCAGCTCTTCAGCGCATTAGCATCATCCAAGTGCCCAGAGCTGCGCAATGCCCACCTAGCCAGAGTGTCGGCATGCTCGGCCTCCAGCCGGTCAGCTGGCCTAGCCAGCAGGCACAGCAACAGCACCCGGCTAATCTCGCTGTCTCGCATGCAGTCCTGATAGCACGGCAGCAGCTGACCGCCGCCGCCGGCGTCACCGCCGGTCCGTTGAACGATCTCCTGCATCCGGGTGTGCACCAGTAGGGCCGCGTGCGGATCGCTCAGCTGCAGCCGGCAGGTGGCCAGCTTGCCTAGCAGGCGCAGCATCAGCATTGTGTGAGTTGGCACCAGGTCCGTGGCCCGGTGCAGGTGAACAGCCGCCTCGGCGAATTTGCCGTACAGCATGAGCGCCTCGGCCAGCTGGAGGTAGGCGTTCACCGCTAGCAGGGGCTGGCCGCACTGCTCGTAGACTGCAGCCGCCTGCGGAGCGGTGCGGTAAGTAACGGATAAAAAATGCAAGCACACACACACAGTTATGCACTTGTCACATGACTGCTCTCAGCCAGGGGTGTCGCCATGGATTTTATGGTGGGGGGGGGGGGGGAACATTATTTTCAGAATCGGTGTTGTCAGCGCTCATTTTGGCGCCGCAGGCACTCATTTGGCGCCGGAGCCAGGGTTTTTTTTGGGCGCAGAGTGTGCGTATGCACCCTGAATTTTGAAATTGAAAAAGTGGGTGTGGTTTAGGTGCGGTCTCACAACCTATTGTATTTTCCTTTTAAGCTTCATTTGAACTGCCTTAAAAAAAGATCTGGAAAACGAGACAAGAGGTCAAAGGGATTCTTTGGACACAAGAAAATATTTGTAGATGTGTCTATATTCCCATGTTTCTAGAGTAAGAGAAATTGCACTCTGAGCCTTAAAATTGAGGTGAGATTTCGCACCTTGTCTCTGGCGAAAAAAACCCAGGCCGCAGACACTCATTTTGGTGCCGCAGGCGCTATATATTTTGTCACCCTGAAGTAAAATTATTGATTTCCATAATGGGTCACAAGGTTGGCGGGGGGACAAAGCATTGGCATGTGCCCTCCACAGCTTTTACTGGGGGGGGGGGGGGGATGTCCTATGTCCCCACTATCCGTCCCCCCGTGACAACGCTCCTGCTCTCAGCCAATAGCGGCTTCTATGCGCGAGTGTATTACTTTTAGAAACGGTGCACTTCTTTTTATATTAAGATCCTGATTCCTGTGTAACAGATTGGCGCCTGTCTAACACAATGAAGATACTCTATGTAGCTTCAGTTGGCAGAACAGCTCAGCGGTTAACGCGTCTGACTCACGCGCCACGACCCCCTGGTTCGATCTCGTGCTCGGTGCTCACCCACGACCCACATTCATTTGAAGTTTGTTGTGCACGAAAAAATGGCCGGGGTTTGTCCTACTATTCACACCCAGGAGAGCCGATCCCCAAGGCACAGAGAGTGTACATGCCAGAGAGTGTACATGCCTGAGAGTGTACATGCCTGAGAGTGTACATGCCAGAGAGTGTACATGCCTGAGAGTGTACATGCCAGAGAGTGTACATGCCAGAGAGTGTACATGCCTGAGAGTGTACATGCCAGAGAGTGTACATGCCTGAGAGTGTACACGCCTGAGAGTGTACATGCCTGAGAGTGTACATGCCTGAGAGTGTACATGCCTGAGAGTGTACATGCCTGAGAGTGTACATGCCTGAGAGTGTACATGCCTGAGAGTGTACATGCCTGAGAGTGTACATGCCTGAGAGTGTACATGCCTGAGAGTGTACATGCCTGAGAGTGTACATGCCTGAGAGTGTACATGCCTGAGAGTGTACATGCCTGAGAGTGTACATGCCTGACGATCAGAAAGTCAGGGCCGCTGTACATCCTGTGTGAGCGTGTGTACGAGTGCGTGCCTGCGTACAGTACTGGTGCGCTTGAATGTGCTCAGGAGTCAGCAGAATGGGCAGGATTGCTGACAAATATTCAAATTCATAAGCCAGTCTCACCTGCACAAAGCTGGCAATGGCCAGTTCGAGATTCTCGTGCAGCGACACTGACAAGGTCTTGCTGAGCTCCTCTTCAGCCATCAAGTGAAGCCGGGCGGCGCGCATCATGGCGCCAGCCTCAGCGGCGCTGTTGCCGATGCTGCTCTCGCATCTGCAGAGGAACAGCATATCAATATCAGACCACAATCTGTTGTCAAGTTGAACAGGCCACTTAAGCTATGCCCCCCTTAGACAAGTGCTAAACCTTGCTGCATCTTATCTCAATTTCTTGACTCAAAAAAGAAAAAACATTACCTAGAAATCTCTTTGCCAATTTCTGGTCTCCAATACATAAATATACAAATTTCACAGCCCAATATACTTACTTGGCTTGACCTTTTGCAAACATTGCTGCATAGTAGAATGCTTGCTCCTCCATTTCCAGATGTTTTGAGATTGAATCAAATTCTGCACTACCTTCAGCCAAGTTTGGCTTCTTTAGAAAGCGCCTAAAAATGAGTAAGCATTAAGGTACTATATAAGACTGAATTCAATATTAAATCATTTCTAGCAGCACTTTGCTGCATGACCTTGAAATGAACTTTGGCAAAAATTTAAGCTGATTTACAAAAAATTCTAAAAAAGTTTAACTATTTGTGATTCAAAGTTATAGCCTGATTAATTCCTTCTGCAGGAGTTTTGCACTCTAAGGAAGGGTAGCAATATACCATATTAACTTTGTGGGGCATCAAAATAAATTTATTGAATTTTAACCCATCAATATCTCAGCTTGTATACTTGCCAAATTTTATTTTAAAGTCATACACAACACTGCTACTAGCAATCCTTTTTGATATACAACCATTTTTGTAATTGTGTAATAGGGCAATATATACCCTAGTATATTTTAAATTATATTGTTATACAACTAGTGAGAGGCATTATTGCCCATTCTATCAATTCCACTAAGCAGGCACATAAGTGCATATTTGGGCACTTTATTAAATATATATGTAATCATATATGTCCCTATACATAGGCATAAGCCACATAATGGCCTATGTATAAAAAGTCAATAAATGAAAATATTGAATTACTAAAATAATATTTAATGGTCCTAATTTTTTTATTATTAGACTTGTAAATTTCTCTTTGCCTTGGAGATGGGACTTCAAGTTTATTAATTGCATGAGCATTGCAAATTACTATGCCTGCACTTAGAATTAAGCCTAGCATATAAAAATATTGCACTAGACTATTATTAGGCTATGGCCTTTTTAAGAAGCAATAGTTGGATATTATGTTACATGCAATTAAAAATGGTAACATCAACATTTTTGAGAAATTCAACTTAAAGAACAAATGAAAATTAAGACAATTTGATAATAATATAATTGATCTTTTTGTATTAATAAGTATTTATACTATTTTATTCATTTAACTTTAGATATTCAATGGTTTAATAATATTTTCCAATTTAATCACTATATAAATATAGTGCATGAATTGTATGCAAGGCCAATGTACATATAAATTGGGCTTGTGTAAGCAATACAATATAAACAGAGTTTAAAAAAAAACAATAAATTAAATATATCAATGAGTATTGATTTTTACCTTTTAATAAATTTTTAATATAGTGGGGGCCTACTTTTATTTCTTTAAATAAGAAAAAACATATTTTATTTTTTTATACTATTACTAATTCAATTGTATCAAGACTTAGTCATATTATGTTTTCTCACTAGCCAATATAGAGAATTGGAACAAAATTGCTACATAAAGTCCTATAACTAAATTTGCCCACGCTGGAACTCTGCCCCTAAGCGCTACCCTATGCCAGCGCCACCAGATGCTGCTGGGCCACTGCCTATGGACCCTGGGTTGCAATGCACTCTTCCCTCTGGCCCTAGCCATGCTACACTGGCTGACTAAGCAAATGCACCATAGCTAGGCCTGCACTGCTACTCTAATGGACTGCCTCATTGCTGACTTGCAGGCGCTTGAGCAGTTGAGCTGACCCCTTAGGCTGCTGCTACCTGCCCCTCCCGCCTGTTCTGCAAGTGGGTGCATACAAGGGGCCTCCACTTTGCATCTTAATATACTTGATATGTATACATATATATATATAGAAATTTAGAAGTAATGATAGACAATAGACAATAGACAATATATATAAATATATATATATATATATATATATATACCTAACTTAAATTAAAGGGTCAAGTCTGCCTAAAGCCAAAGCCAAAGGCATTGGTAAATAGGCCTATCGGCTATCTATGCCTATCCAAATTTAAATGTATTGAAAATAGACTAAGCCAGCAAGCCTAGAAAAAATATTACTGCAAAAACTGCTTTGCTAACAGATTGCACTAAAACTATAAGTAGAACGAAACTTACTTTTTTAGCTTTGCTGTCACTTGTCTATACTTGCTCAGATAATTTATTGATCCATTCATTTTTGATCTGATAGATACAGAGAAAAATTTAATGCTAATGAATGTAAATTCAATTCGAAATAGATCTCTGAAAATATATTATTATTGTTAGCACTAACTATATGTAACAGCCTTTCAATATGGAACAAACTATAGACTATAGCCTATAGATTACCTACGTATATGTATATATTATACGCTATGGCCTTGTTAAGAATTACTTTCTAAGTTTCTTAGAAAATACGACATTTAAAAACGGAGACAAAATTTATCATAGAATATTACGAACTTTAAACCCGAGCATTATTTTTTGTTTTACTAGGGTCCATGAAAGTCCTTTGTAAGAGAGACGCCAAAAGTATTGTTTTACAAGCCAGAGTCGAGTAATTTTATTGGTTAAATAATCCTTATATTTCTAAAACAGTAGAACTTTAAAATATATAATTCAGTCTGTTCCTATTGGCGTTATTATGATTTCTATTTTCTAGTGAAGTCAAGCAATAAGGTGCTTCCTTTAAGAGTGTAAGCTATTAATGAGTTTGGGATTTGGAAGTCATAGAGAATAGAATATAGAGAATAAAGCATTACCACAAGGATCAAAATAAAGGTTTTGGAACAGAAATCTAACAATTAACACAACAACGATGATGTCATGCACACATATTGTTGTACAGCCACGTACACGGCCGGATAACATTAAAGCTGCATTAAAAAGGATATGCATCAATAGTATTGGCGATGAATAAGCTCTTCCGTTAAGTAGCTGGACAAACTTTTCATCTAAAACAGTTTTAGCAGTGTTCCTCTGGGGCCCAACGAAATACATGTAATTCTACATAAAACCAAAGTTCACAGGTCGCTTCATCGCTACCACCATTGGCGAACCTGACAAATCTGTCATTTCAACAGATTTTTGTACTTCTGGAGGACCAGCTGGTCGCCGATTAATTCCCTCAAGAGCTGCCTTGTATTCATCTTCATCTTTCTGAGGCAGCATCGGTTTCGCTGAAGACCGAGACCCGCGCCCTCGTTCCTCATGGAAGACTTCGAGGTTCATCATTAGCAAGGCTGAATTGTTGCGAGCTGGATGAAAGCAGAGGACGTATAGGTGCTTAGATATCGGACTATATATGCAAGAAAGTGGGGCACGGCTTAGGCGCAGAGTCTGTGCGTATCTCAACATTGGGTTGCCATGCGTTGACTCTGGATTAAAATGAAAGCAATGACAGCTCCAGCCAGCATCTTCGCCGCTCTCTCCTAAGTAGGTGAGCCAGCAGCGACCGCCAAAGCTACCAAGACCGCCAATGAGGGCTCCGTTGACGTTGCCACCAGCACCGCCACCAGCACCGCCACCAGCAACGCTACCAGCACCACCACCAGCAACACTACCAGCACCACCACCAGCACCACCACCAGCAACACTACCAGCACCACCACCAGCACCACCACCAGCAACACTACCAGCACCGCCACCAGCACCTCCACCAGCACCGTCACCAGCATTGCCATCGCCTCCATTACCTGCAGCACTAGCAACATAACTACCAACCGTTGCTGCCGAAGCTGCTGTCAAGTCTTCTTGGAAATGTCCGGCTGTCTGGTTGCCCTCCGGATAAACAGTCAGCAGTAACATATTGTGTTCCATCACAACTTCAATTGCCTTAAGACCGTTCTCGCAGCACAGGCCCTGCAAATAGTACGAAAAAAATCGTCAAAGAGGAATTTCTCCCGAAAAAGTTTTGCTGTCTGATTTTGACTTGACAGAAAATACGAGGTAATCACAATTCGAGTCAAATTGTCACTCACCTGCATGTCCATCACGCAGAGGCTGCGATGCTCCTTTTCCAAATCGGCAATCTGGATGCTGCCCCACTTCTCAGCAATGATCAGCAGATGCTTGTGCAGCTTCAATCGCCACGGCAGCTTAAGGCCTTCGAATAGGAAATTCTCCAACTTCAATCCAGATAGGCTAACTACAGCAATGTTGCTCTTGTTAGTGACATACAGATTGCTTTTGTTTAAGCCGGAGCCCGAGTTCGAAAACTCGCGAATGCAAACATCGTAGACGTATTCGGAGATCGGCTCGGATAGTTTGTAGTTGCTCTCAGCCACCACCACTGGCCGGTCCTTGCGAAATCGGAACGCCTGGTCCGGTGCGACTCCACCGGTCGAGCTCTGGCTGCTGTTGCGGCTGCGAAATTTCAATACCAAATTTTATGCTGTACTTTCCTGTCCCCTTTGACTTTCCCCTGACTGCCAGCTTTCCTCCCCTGACTGTTAGCCCTCATCCCCTGACTGCCAGCCTTCCTCCCCTGACTGCCAGCCTTCCTCCCCTGACTGTCAGCCTTCCTCCCCTGACTGTCAGCCTTGCTCCCCTGTCAGTCCTCCTCCCCTGACCGTCAATCTTTCTTCTCCCTCCAATCCCCAGCAAGAGCCCCTCCCTGTAAAAGTACCTTAAGTTGTCCCGACGCCCCGACAGCAGGCTGGACTGTCGCTGGCCCGAGTCGGCGCCGCCGCTCGCCAAATCGGCGTCGATACCGCCGGAAGCGGCGGCGGCGTCGGCCTCAGCGGAGCAGCTGTAGAGCGACACGTGCAGCAGGCAGCCGAGCAGGGTGCAGGTGAACACGACGTTATCGCCGTTAGCCGACATGCAGAATCCGTCAGTCAGCTGGGGGAATTTGGGAAATCTGGCCAGCTCAGTCAGCGGCTTGATTGGCTGGCCGTTTAGCGGCTCGCTGTAGGCGATCATCACGTAGGCGTCGTCGTGCTGCTCGACGGTGACAAGGCAGGTCATAATCTCCGGACTGATTGACAACTCCTTTAAGAAGCAGTGAAATACCGGCCGCTCGATTGGGCACTCCTGCGAGGTGGCGGTGAAATTGAAATTCAGTTGAAATTATGCATTTAAATTTCAAGCCAAATCATCCGCGCCTGAGAAGACTGGCGCCCTCCCGCGGCGTTTCGTGTTTTCTACAATACGTAACTATCTGAGTTTTTGCTGTCATCAAATATGGAAGCTTTCTCTCTTTTCCTTCCGTCCAAACTATCCGAGTCGCGGCACAGAGCAGCATGGGGACCCAAGTCAAAGAGAGTGTGACGGTTAGCCATAGCAGCTTGCTTCCTTGACTGCGGATCGCACTGTCGCACAGTGCCCAAACCCACTCAACGAACTAATGAATACCCTAGATTACAACTCGCAGACGCACCTGCACCAGCTTCAGGTCCTTGAGTATCGGTTCCCTGTCTGCCCGTCCGTCATGACCAGCGTCGCCCTTGCCTGGGCCGCCTTTCGCTCGAACCAGGCCGAGCTGCTGAAGGTCCACCATCAGCTGGTCGGCCGTGTGAGGCGCCACTGTCGACTCCATCAGGCCGCCGTCCTGCTGCATCACTGGCCGCGGCACGTTCTTGTCGCTGCTCAGGTTGAACATGCACCTGACGTCGTCCACCTGCGGGTGAGTGGAATTTAAGGATGGAAATGGGAAATGTGGAATATGGGAAGTGGGGACTGAGAGTGGACAATGGAGAGTGAGGAATAGAGTGGGGAGCGGGGAATGGGGAATATGGAATGGGGAGTGGGGTATAGGGAGTCGGGAATGAAGAGTAGGGAATGGGGAGTAGGGAATGGAGAGTGGAATGGGAAATTGGGGATAGGAAATGGGAATGGGGAGTGGGGAATGGGGATTGCAAAATGTGGAGTTAAAAGTGGGGAATGGGGAATGCAAAATGTGGAGTTAGGAGTGGGGAATGGGGAATGGAATTGGAGAGTGGGGAATGTGGAAAAGAAAATAAAGATGAAAGTGAATTGGAAAGTCAAAGTACTTTGTGGTGCACTTTTAAAAGCCAAACCTGCTGCTCTTGATTCCGCTTAAATCCTTGCAGACTTTGGTGACGATTTTCGCGCCAAGTGACAAACTTTGGATCGCGCGCCCGCTTTGGACCGTCGTCAGCATCGTTAGCGGATTCCAATGGCGCCTTGGACAGCTGCGGTTTGAAGCCATTGTACTTTGTATAGTCTGTTCCCCTGGTCAGTACCATGGATTGTTGGTCAGTACCCTGGATTACTTTTCAGTGCCCTGGATTGTTTGTCAGCACCCTGGATTGTTTGTCAGTACTCTGGATTGTTTGTCAGTACCCTGGATTGTTTGTCAGTACCCTGGATTGTTTGTCAGTAACCTGAATTGTTTGTCAGTACCCTGGATTGTTTGTCAGTAACCTGGATTGTTTGTCAGTACCCTGGATTGTTTGTCAGTAACCTGAATTGTTTGTCAGTAACCTGAATTGTTTGTCAGTACCCTGGATAATTGTCAGTACCCTGGATAATTGTCAGTACCCTGGAGTTTTTGTCAGTACTTTGGATTGTTTGTCAGTAACCTGAATTGTTTGTCAGTACCCTGGATTGTTTGTCAGTACCCTGGATTGTTTGTCAGTAACCTGAATTGTTTGTCAGTACCCTGGATAATTGTCAGTACCCTGGAGTTTTTGTCAGTACTTTGGATTGTTTGTCAGTAACCTGAATTGTTTGTCAGTACCCTGGATTGTTTGTCAGTACCCTGGATTGTTTGTCAGTAACCTGAATTGTTTGTCAGTACCCTGGATTGTTTGTCAGTAACCTGAATTGTTTGTCAGTAACCTGAATTGTTTGTCAGTAACCTGAATTGTTTGTCAGTAACCTGGATTGTTTGTCAGTAACCTGAATTGTTTGTCAGTACCCTGGATTGTTTGTCAGTAACCTGAATTGTTTGTCAGTACCCTGGATTGTTTGTCAGTAACCTGGATTGTTTGTCAGTACCCTGGATTGTTTTTCAGTAACCTGAATTGTTTGTCAGTACCCTGGATTGTTTGTCAGTAACCTGGATTGTTTGTCAGTACCCTGGATTGTTTGTCAGTACCCTGGATTGTTTGTCAGTACCTTGGATTGTTTGTCAGTACCCTGGATTGTTTGTCAGTAACCTGGATTGTTTGTCAGTACCCTGGATTGTTTGTCAGTACCTTGGATTGTTTGTCAGTACCCTGGATTGTTTGTCAGTACTTTGGATTGACAGCTACAGGATTTGGTCATTAGCTATGCAAAAACAGCAAGCTCCAACCTGAAAGAGCTGGTCACTGAGCAGTAGGTTTCTAGTGGCGCCGAAGTCGCTGGAGCCCAGGTTCATAGCGCCCAGCCCGGTCCCGAAGGAAGCATCCGATTTTGTGTCGTTCTCGTTCATAGTGGCAGATTGATGCTTCTCCAAAATTGGTTGATTTTTTTTACCAAACTTTTGCTTTTTAGACAGATTCAAATAAAAATTGGTACAATTAGTTGACACCGAAACAAGAGCTTCGATTCAAATCATTTTTTCTTTGGTCAAACCGGTCAAAAGAAGGTTGAAAGAACCGGTTTGGCCATAGACAAAAAATCAATAGCAAAATACAGCCTTTATATTTGCCAGTCGATTAAAGCAGTTTTGAGAATATCAGAATAAATAAATAAAACGATTTCCAAGAAATCTTTTTAATTTTCCAGGATTGTTTCGGTTACATTAAATATTACCCCGCAAAATCGTTATGCCTATGTTGTTTAAGAGATAAAAATGCCTCTTTAGGAGCTGTGTTAATAAATTTTGGGAGTTTGAACTAAAAATAAATAATTAAATAATATGAAATTAATTTTAATAATTTTGTTCGAGGGTCCATTCATTTTTAAATATTTTAATTATGAAGCTTTTACTTTCCAAAATAAATATCGCCATAGTAAATACTCGTATTATTTGTTATTCAAATAATGATGTAAACATTGCTATGCTGTTTAATTTTTTTTTCTTGATTTCTTAATTGATTAAAATAAGCGAACAAACAAGCAATTCAAAACATTAATTTTTGACAAAAATTTGCACATTGCTTTACTCAAAGTAGAGAGAAAAGGCAAGCAAATATTTATTAATAAATTAAGAAAAGCACAAAAGGCATCGAAAGAAATGAAACGCAAGGCTTTACATATTTTTCAAAGGTTTTTATTGTGCTAGTGAAGGTCGAGAGACAAAAAGCAATTCAAAGAAGGGCATTCAACAGTAGAAAATAATAATTAGCGAGATAAATTGGTCTGCACGGTTCTCCTCGTTGCCATGTGGTTGCTATGCTATAGTAAGTCATTTTCTTCGTTTGATTGGCGGCAGTTGGTGCTGACGAGATGCCTGATGGGCTGATGCGGATGTGCCAGCTGATGACAGAGTGGCCCGTTCAGCTATTGA
This sequence comes from Macrostomum lignano, assembly GCA_002269645.1. NCBI lineage: Eukaryota > Metazoa > Platyhelminthes > Macrostomidae > Macrostomum > Macrostomum lignano. The sequence goes on from NIVC01000371.1 coordinate 108,912, forward strand.
CGTCTGACTCTGCGGTGCAGGGTGGCAGGGCGAATAAAGGATGTCAGGGTGTCTGCCGAAAATACTATAAGAAACTAAAATAGTGCTCGTGTACCGGGGATTGCTGTTCATAATAAAGAGCTACCTAGGAAAATTGGTCATTAGCTACACAGGATAATACGCAGCTAGCTACCCTAGATAATAGGTCATTAGATACTCCAAATTAAAAGGTTATTAGCTACCCTATAAAATAGATCACTAGTTACCCAAGATAAACGTCATTAGCTACCCTATATACAATATTAAATCACTAGTTACCCTAGATAATAGGTCATCAGCTACCCTCGATAAAAAGTTATTATCTACCCTATAAAATAGATCACTAGCTACCCTAGATAAAAGGTCATTAGCTACCCAGAATAATCGGTCTTTAGATACCCAGGATTATAAGTCATTAGCTAGTACCCTATTTAGTTACCCTAAATAATAGGTTACTAGCTACCCTAGATAAAAGGTCATTAGCTACTCTGTATAATAGGTCTCTATAGCTACCCTAGATAAAAGATCATTAGCTACCCAGGATAATCGGTCACTAGCTACCCTAGATAAAAGGTCATTAGCTACCCTGTATAAAAAATAGGTCACTAGCTACCCTAGATAAAAGGTCATTAGCTACCCAGGATAATCGGTCACTAGCTACCCTAGATAAAAGGTCATTAGCTACCCAGGATAATCGGTCATTAGTTACTCAGGATAATACGCAACTAGCTACCCTAGGTAATAGGTCATCAGATACTCCAAATTAAAAGGTTATTAGCTACCCTATAAAATAGATCACTAGTTACCCTAGATAAAAGTTATTAGCTACCCTATAAAATAGATCACTAGCTACCCTAGATAAAAGGTCATTAGCTACCCAGGATAATCGGTCATTAGTTACTCTGGATACTAGGCCATTAGCTAGCCTAGATAATAGGTTAATAGTTACCCTATTAGTTTCCCTAAGATAAAAGGTCATTAGCTACTCTAGATAATTGGTCAACAACTACCCAGGATTATTGGTGATTAGCTATGCTAAATTCTTAGCCTTAAATTGTATTATTTTTATTATTTTTCGAAAACAATAAGTGTAAGACCCGTGTATAGTGTAGCTAGTAATATTAAAACGACCCTTTTAAGGGTAGCATCCTTTTCATGCAATAAAAGGGTTAAAAAATTGCAAAAGTTACTTCGAACTGGTGAGACTGGCTGAAACTCACAGAGTCTGCCTCCCTGCACCCAGTTCCCAGCTTTCCCATTCCTATCCATCCGTCGGACCAATTCAACCCCTTGATCTCAATTCCAATTAGAGCACAGCCAGCTCTAGCAACTCGCTCCCGCTCGCTCTCCCACTCGTTCAATCGCCCTTGCTTGACCTTTTTTACTAATACGAGCGCTTGCAGAGCCAATTTCAAGCGGCTGCTTGTTGGTCCAAGTTAGCAAACATTGAGCGGCCGAACCGCTTGCCATTGCTAAAACCCCCATCTGCCAAATAGCCGCAACCCAACTCACTGCACTGGAAACTGACTCTTTTCGCTTTCCCAGCAAGATCGTTAGCAGCAGGACTTGTGCGGACTGAACACGATAGCGGCATCGAAAAATTAGTTTGATAAAACTACAAACTGTCAAACCTGCTGAACAGTGAATAGTGGGGGAAAGCTCGTTATGAATTCATCATTATTTTAATTGCTCGGTTGCTGGCTCAACTGCACGGTATGCTTTCTGTGTCTAATTCTAACCCTTATCTCTATTCCCCACCTCTATCCTCACCTCTATCCCCACCTCTATCCCCATCTCTATCCCCATCTCTATCCCCATCTCTATCCCCATCTCTATTCCCACCTCTATCTCCATCTCTATCCCCATCTCTATCCCCATCTCTATCCCCACCTCTATCCCCATCTCTATCCCCATCTCTATCCCCATCTCTATCCCATCTCTATCCCCATCTCTATCCCCATCTCTATCCCATCTCTATCCCATCTCTATCCCCATCTCTATCCCATCTCTATCCCATCTCTATCCCCATCTCTATCCCCATCTCTATCCCCATCTCTATCCCCATCTCTATCCCCATCTCTATCCCCATCTCTATCCCCATCTCTATCCCCATCTCTATCCCCATCTCTATCCCCATCTCTATCCCCATCTCTATCCCCATCTCTATCCCCATCTCTATCCCCATCTCTATCCCCATCTCTATCCCCATCTCTATCCCCATCTCTATCCCCATCTCTATCCCCATCTCTATCCCCATCTCTATCCCCACCTTTATCTCCTTACATCTTTATCCCATCTCTCCCCATATCTATCCTATCTCTATCTCCATACATCTCTATCCCATCCTCATCTCTATCCCGATCTTTATCCCCATCTTTATCGCGATCTCTATCCCCATCTCTATCCTCATCTCCATCCCCATTTTCATCACCATCTCTAACACCATTTTTATCCCCATATCTATCGTCATCTCTATCCCCATCTCTATTCTCATCTCTATCCCTTCTCTATCCCCATCTCTATGCCAGGTCTCTCTCCATCTATTACGAGCGTATGTTTTAATACATAGGAAAATTCAAAAAAGCCCAACCAGCCGATAGGTGAGAAATGATGGAAGAGTGAAAGTAGGAATAACGACGCGCGTTCGAGCCTCAAAACCCTTCATCTGGCGCATACGAGGACTAGTGCTTGGGTAAAATAGGGCAGTATTATCGTCCAGTTCCGCGCTAAAAATCCGCGGTGACAAGTAGCTGTACACTACTTATAGAAGCCACTCATTAGTATACATGCATACGATCTGTAGGAATAAGGCCCTACTGCAGCTTTGGCTGGTCCATCAATCGAACCTCGGAAGAGCCTAATGGCGGGGCTGAACAGTCAGCTGCTGTGACTCGTTTACGGCCCTGGGCATCCATCCCGCCCCCCGCCCCCTCTTCAGAAAAAAGCAAAAAATGCAGTTTTAGCATTTCAGCGCGCGAGGGGAACGCAGACTGCAGCGTCTACCCGGGGAGTGAAAGGGGAGTGACAGATACGAGTAGCTGGTAGAAGTAGAATCGGGCTTGCCATGCTATTGTAATGCAGTTACAAAGTGTCCACTTGAAGCTTGTCTTTCTTGCTAGCGCGGATCCCCATGGATGAATCAAGGAGGCCTATGAAAAGTAATCTGGAGTCTGACATTTTCTTTAAAAAATTTATCAAACTCAGAATCAGTTAAAGAAATCGTGACAAAATCCGGGTGCTAAAATCCCGTTTCTAAAGCTCCCATAAAAAATGGAAAAAAGGGTAAAGTTGTCCTGGGGCATAGAGTCTATAACAGACAGTACAATAATGCAGGTGTTAAGTCGCCCAGCCACTCACCGCATTGGAGTGGATAATGGAATGTTTTGTTGTTGCTTAAGCCGTTAATTAGGTGACAATTAGCTTGACGAGGTGGGCAACGCGTGGAGGTGGAAAGAATTGGCACAGCGTGCCTTTAACACCCCCTGGAAGGGTTGCATTCAGGACTCACTGCCTCCCGTGTTTTACTTTTATGGCATCCTTGTGTTTACAAACTTTTTTCTATAGCAGGCAGGTGTATTGGCTATACTGCAAGCGTTAAAATATTACGACTGTAAATACATTTGCTAATCTAACAATTCGTTGTTAATCTAGGCAATAGATTGCTAATCTAGTCAGTGGATTGCTAATCTAGTCAGTGGATTGCTAATCTAGTCAGTGGATTGCTAATCTGGTTAATGGGTTGCTAATCTAGCCCATAGATGCTAATCTAGTCAATTGATTGTTAATCTAGTAAGTGGATTGCTAATCTAAATAATGGATTGCTAATCTAATCAATGGATTGCTAATCTAATCAATGGATTGCTAATCTAGTCAATAGATTGCTAATCTAGTCAGTGGATTGCTAATCTAGTCAATGGATTGCTAATCTAGTCCATAGATGGCTAATCTAGTCAATGGATTGCTAATCTAGTCAGTGGATTGCTAATCTAGTCAGTGGATTGCTAATCTAGTCAATGGATTGCTAATCTAGTCAATGGATTGCTAATCTAGTCAATAGATTGCTAATCTAGTCAATGAATTGCTAATCTAATCAATGGATTGCTAATCTAGTCAATGGATTGCTAATCTAGTCAATGGATTGCTAATCTAGTCAATGGATTGCTAATCTAGTCAATTGATTGTTAATCTAGTCAATTGATTGCTAATCTAGTCAGTGGATTGCTAATCTGGTTAATGGATTGTTAATCTAGTCCATAGATTGCTAATCTAGTCCATAGATTGCTAATCTAGTCCATAGATTGCTAATCTAGTCAATGGATTGCTAATCTAGTCAATGGATTGCTAATCTAGTCAATAGATTGCTAATCTAGTCCATAGATTGCTAATCTAGTCCATAGATTGCTAATCTAGTCCATAGGTTGCTAATCTAGTCCATAGATTGCTAATCTAGTCCATAGATTGCTAATCTAGTCCATAGGTTGCTAATCTAGTCCATAGATTGCTAATCTAGTCAATGGATTGCTAATTTAGCTCGTAGTTAATATATTTTGAATCAAGCAATCAAGAAGTAAGTCTTTTCAGTCCAGCAATGTTCTATCCAAGCTTAGACTTAAAAACAGGAAAATATTTTGCCCAGTAGCCTGATTACCGAAGCCGACAGGTAGGGGAGGTTGTGGTGGAGGCTTTTAGTCCGGCTGAGTCACCGGACTGACGAGCTTGCCCACGTAAGCGCAGGATTCGAAAATTTAGTTGCTAGAAATTTAATGGAAGCGCGGAACCCCAGTACAGACCCAACCCTCCCACTAGCAGCTGGATAATGGAGTGCCAAGGCCTAAGCTGGAACACCGCGGTGAGGGTGGGTTCGAAACAAAGGCTGCACGCTGGCAGTTGTGGAATCTGAAGGTAGGAGGACGCGGGGGTCAAGCCTTACTAAAGCATGTAGCAGCATTGCATTCTGCCGACTGGGGTTGAAAGGAATTCGGCGCGCCGATACGGAAATAGAATGGATTGCTAGTCTAGTCAACACCACGAATGCAATAATCCAATGGATTGCTAATCTATCCAACATCCTGGATGCAATAATCCAATGGATTGCTAATCTATCCAACATCCTGGATGCAATAATCCAATGGATTGCTAATCTATCCAACATCCTGGATGCAATAATCCAATGGATTGCTAATCTATCCAACATCCTGGATGCAATAATCCAATGGATTGCTAATCTATCCAACATCCTGGATGCAATAATCCAATGGATTGCTAATCTATCCAACATCCTGGATGCAATAATCCAATGGATTGCTAATCTATCCAACATTCTGGATACAATAATCCAATGGATTGCTAATCTATCCAACATCCTGGATGCAATAATCCAATGGATTGCTAATCTATCCAACATCATGGATCAATAATCCAATGAATTGCTAATCTATCCAACATCATGGATGCAATAATCCAATGGATTGCTAATCTATCCAACATCCTGGATGCAATAATCCAATGGATTGCTAATCTATCCAACATCCTGGATGCAATAATCCAATGGATTGCTAATCTATCCAATATCATGGATGCAATAATCCAATTGATTGCTAATCTATCCAACATCCTGGATGCAATAATCCAATAGATTGCTAATCTATCCAACATCCTGGATGCAATAATCCAATGGATTGCTAATCTATCCAACATCCTGGATGCAATAATCCAATGGATTGCTAATCTATCCAACATCCTGGATACAATAATCCAATGGATTGCTAATCTATCCAACATCCTGGATGCAATAATCCAATGGATTGCTAATCTATCCAACATCCTGGATACAATAATCCAATTGATTGCTAATCTATCCAACATCATGGATCAATAATCCAATGAATTGCTAATCTATCCAACATCATGGATGCAATAATCCAATGGATTGCTAATCTATCCAACATCCTGGATGCAATAATCCAATGGATTGCTAATCTATCCAACATCCTGGATACAATAATCCAATGGATTGCTAATCTATCCAATATCATGGATGCAATAGTCCAATGGATTGCTAATCTATCCGACATCCTGGTTACAATAATCCAATCCTACACAACGCAGCTTTATTAAATCCTCTGCAGGATTCACAGGTGTGCAGAGTTAATTTTGTACCTGACCGGGTCAAAACACCGACACCCGGGTTCGCTGATCCAGCCAAGCTTCGGTCGGGACAAAGCATCTTGTTGGGGGGGGGGGGGGTAGGTATTCACTTTTTGTTCGCTATACAGCCAGCAAGGGTGATGCGGGACCATGCCCAGATCCCCGCGCGCTTCTTGTTGACTAATGAGGCGTCCGTCGGTCAGTCCAAGATGCAGAAGGGGAATCTGGGAAGACAAGGAAGGAAGGTTTAACAGCGGCGGGGCACACTGACCCCCCCCCCCTCCCAGGCAACCAACGGTGCCCAGTCCAGCCGCTGATATGGCCCGTCTGCCTGATTTTCTTTTCCTATAGCAATTTGTGCTGATGCGGAGTGACTCAACACAATCTCAGTTGAATTCTGAACTCGGGTGTCGGCCGTTGTTGGCTTTCGTTTTGTAATACATGTAGCACAAAGCTTCTATGAACAGGTCATCAGTGCGTGTGTTTCTGTTTTGTCTGTGTGTGTGTATTTGTGTGTTCAGTATGATATCTCAGTAAGTATGTACAGTAAGTATGCGCGCATGATCAGCCCCTCGGAAAGTGTACAGCAACTGTGTGTACATGATCAGCCCCTCGGAAAGTGTATAGGAAGTGTGTGTACATGATCAGCCCCTCGGAAAGTGTACAGAGGCTGTGTGTACATGATCAGCACCTCGGAAAGTGTACAGAGGCTGTGTGTACATGATCAGCCCCTCGGAAAGTGTATAGGAAGTGTGTGTACATGATCAGCCCCTCGGAAAGTGTACAGAGGCTGTGTGTACATGATCAGCCCCTCGGAAAGTGTACAGCAACTGTGTGTACATGATCAGCCCCTCGGAAAGTGTATAGGAAGTGTGTGTACATGATCAGCCCCTCGGAAAGTGTACAGAGGCTGTGTGTACATGATCAGCCCCTCGGAAAGCGTACAGGAAGTGTGTGTACATGATCAGCCCCTCGGAAAGTGTACAGAGGCTGTGTGTACATGATCAGCCCCTCGGAAAGCGTACAGGAAGTGTGTGTACATGATCAGCCCATCGGAAAGCGTACAGGAAGTGTGTGTACATGATCAGCCCATCGGAAAGCGTACAGGAAGTGTGTGTACATGATCAGCCCCTCGGAAAGTGTACAGCAACTGTGTGTACATGATCAGCCCCTCGGAAAGTGTATAGGAAGTGTGTGTACATGATCAGCCCCTCGGAAAGTGTACAGAGGCTGTGTGTACATGATCAGCACCTCGGAAAGTGTACAGAGGCTGTGTGTACATGATCAGCCCCTCGGAAAGTGTATAGGAAGTGTGTGTACATGATCAGCCCCTCGGAAAGTGTACAGAGGCTGTGTGTACATGATCAGCCCCTCGGAAAGTGTACAGCAACTGTGTGTACATGATCAGCCCCTCGGAAAGTGTATAGGAAGTGTGTGTACATGATCAGCCCCTCGGAAAGTGTACAGAGGCTGTGTGTACATGATCAGCCCCTCGGAAAGCGTACAGGAAGTGTGTGTACATGATCAGCCCCTCGGAAAGTGTACAGAGGCTGTGTGTACATGATCAGCCCCTCGGAAAGCGTACAGGAAGTGTGTGTACATGATCAGCCCATCGGAAAGCGTACAGGAAGTGTGTGTACATGATCAGCCCCTCGGAAAGCGTACAGGAAGTGTGTGTACATGATCAGCCCATCGGAAAGCGTACAGGAAGTGTGTGTACATGATGAGCCCCTAAGCACACACATAAGAATCCCTGTTTGTCAAAGTGAACTAGTAATGAAGGCTGCTTTCAGTGCCCCATCAAAGATGCAGAGGCAACACCAAAGTTGCTGGTATTTCCTGACTTTTCCTGTTTGCCTCAACCTTGGCAACAGGAGCAACTGCGGGCTTTAAATCACACGTGTTTGCAGGCAGTACTAGATAACAAAGGCCAATGCTGTTGTTCCATATATCTTGTAAGGGGCCGGGTAGGTAGCTGCGAAAGAAGATAGAAAGCAACTGACACCAAGAACGATGTTCTGAATAGAAAAGCGCCGGAAAAGTTATGACAGCCTACAAGAAAACTGCTGCTGCATTCGATGGACAAATCACTAAGGTTGTTAGCGGAAAATTACAAAGAATCTTCAAAGCCACTGTGTCTTGAAAATCATCCGGGTATTAATCCCCAATTAGAGATCCCCATCATTCAGGTATTAATCCCAATTAGAGATCCCATCATTCAGGTATTGATCCCCAATTAGAGATCCCATCATCCAGGTATTAATCCCCAATTAGAGATCCCATCATTCATGTATTAATCCCCAATTAGAGATCCCATCATTCATGTATTAATCCCCAATTAGAGATCCCCATCATTCAGGTATTAATCCCCAATTAGAGATCCCCATCATCCAGGTATTGATCCCCAATTAGAGATCCCATCATCCAGGTATTAATCCCCAATTAGAGATCCCATCATCCAGGTATTAATCCCCAATTAGAGATCCCATCATCCAGGTATTAATCCCCAATTAGAGATCCCATCATCCAGGTATTAATCCCCAATTAGAGATCCCATCATTCAGGTATTAATCCCCAATTAGAGATCCCATCATCCAGGTATTAATCCCCAATTAGATATCCCATCATCCAGGTATTAATCCCCAATTAGATATCCCATCATCCAGGTATTAATCCCCAATTAGATATCCCATCATCCAGGTATTAATCCCCAATTAGAGATCAAGAGAAGCGTTTTAAAGCAGGAATAAAAGATTCTTTGGAAAGTATTTTCCCTTTTTTCGAAAAGGTATAGATAATTCCGACGATGTAGCCAGAGTAGGTCTGCTTTCAGCTGCTTCTGGCACCGTTCGGGACAAGGCCAGTGCTGCGTAGAATGCGTTCACATGAGTAACAAAGGTGGGTTGAAAAGATGAAAGAAGACAGTTAGAACAAAGGCTGTAGAGAAAAAAATGCGCAAAATTTCTGGATGGGGATCTGCACAGATAACGATGGGAGAAAAGTTAAGGGTTAAAAAGAGTTCGCTTTCTGTGTCGGTCAATGTAGCCAAATTTGCGCCGGGCTGATCGAGAGAGATTTTTGCGTCGGGGAAATTTCTTGCCGCAGCATCGAGTATTAAGTATCGGTTGATGGCCTGCGCTATGAGGGGCCCAAGATGGATGGCTGCGAGAATTGCCCTCCCAGCTAGTAAGTGAGGGGCGCTCTTCAAACACAGGCCTAACAGAATCGTCCTTACCAAAAACGGTGACGTAACCAACTGCTTTCATATGTGGAGTTGGCTGATGTTGATCTTGGCCTTATCAATTTAATGTATATTGAATCGTGTCTGTTGTCTCTCAGCCTCTTTGCGGAGTTGCCAGTTTGCTTCTGCTGAGTGATAACGGGGATAACTGAACTGATGTCTGGCCGGAGTCAGCAGGGTGGCATTTGGTTAACAAATGCCTTGGAAATTGGAGCTAACACGAGAGGCGAAAGATTGATGCACCTGCTTATAATTATAATGATGAAGTATAGGCAGGTACGGGAAGAAATGAAGTGAGAGGGTGAGGAGAGAGATAGATAGAAGGAGAGAGGAGGAGAGGGGTGAGAAGGTAAGAAGAGAGGTAATTAGGAGGGGGATAGAGGGGAGAGGGGAGTGAGAAGGTAAGGAGAGAGAGTAGATAGAAGAGATATAGAAGAGAGAGGATTGTAAAAGGTTAGGAGAGAGGTAGATAGAAGGGTAGAGTGGAGAGAGGAGGGTGAGAAGGAGAGGAAAGAGGTAGATTGCAGAGTAGAGAGGACAGAGGAGGGTTAGAAGGTGAAGAGAGAGGTAGATAGAAGGGTAGAGAGGACAGAGGAGGGTTAGAAGGAGAGGAGAGAGGTAGATAGAAGGGTAGAGAGGACAGAGGAGGGTGAGAAGGTGAGGAGAGAGGCAGATAACAGAGTAGAGAGGAGAGAGGAGGGTGAGAAGGTTAGGAGAGAGGTAGATAGAAGGGTAGAGTGGAGAGAGGAGGGTGAGAAGGAGAGGAGAGAGGTAGATAGAAGGGTAGAGAGGACAGAGGAGGGTGAGAAGGTGAGGAGAGAGGTAGATAGCAGAGTAGAGAGGACAGAGGAGGGTGAGAAGGTGAGGAGAGAGGTAGATAGAAGGGTAGAGAGGAGAGAGGAGGGTGAGAATGTGAGGAGAGAAGAGCGTGAGAAGGTGAAAAGAGAGGTAGAAGGTGAACAGCAGACAAAAGAGCCAGAAACGCGGTACGCAAGACGTTCAAGACTCTTGGAAAGTTGCGATCAATGTACAACCAAGGACCCCAATGCGAACCCCTGAAGGCTCTCAAGTGTAGATCGAGGTCTCAGTTTATATTAAAACGGCTTAGAAAGGGGGCTAGTCGATTGCATTCAAGACTCTGTTGGACGAAATAAAAGACAATTTATCCCGCTGGCATGGAACCAAAAGTGGAAATTTTCCGAGGTTCGGAATTGGGCTGGGCAATGTTTATGCAGTAACTCTGCACAGTTAGGAAGCTGTGGCGATGAAATCGAGTTTTTTTAAGGTGACGCATGACGATTCGATTTAAGCGTCTCCATCAGGGAGAAAGAGACTGGGGAGGGCCGGCCTTTGGCTGGCAAAAGCTGCACTTTTTCTGCTCCATCTTAGAATGCCTCCCAATTCAGTTTGCGTAAATTGTAAATAAACAGCTTGGCAATGCTGGATTGCCGATAAACAGCAATGTGCTTTTACGAGATACTCTATTCAAGTACCTGAATTCAATGGCGGATCCTGGCAGGTCAAGGGAGTCAGCTGGTATTGCTGAGATAGAACTGGGATGGTATTAGTGAGATAGAACTGGGATGGTATTAGTGAGATAGAACTGGGATGGTATTAGTGAGATAGAACTGGGATGGTATTAGTGAGATAGAACTGGGATGGTATTAGTGAGATAGAACTGGGATGGTATTAGTGAGAGACCTGAGATGGTATTAGTGAGATAGAACTGGGATGGTATTAGTGAGAGACCTGAGATGGTATTGGTGAGATAGAACTGGGATGGTATAAGTGAGAGACCTGAGATGGTATTGGTGAGATAGAACTGGGATGGTATTAGTGAGATAGAACTGAGATGGTATTAGTGAGATAGAACTGAGATGGTATTGGTGAGATAGAACTGAGATGGTATTAGTGAGATAGAACTGAGATGGTATTAAGAAAGCAGTTTCCAGGAAATAAAACCGACGGACAGGAATTTGGTGGCAATTTAAACAGACTTTCTCGCCAAGCGCTACGGTAGCACAGATTGACAGGCAGGTGTGTGTGGGGTGGGAGATGCACATGCCTTAGCAACTAAACTAGCGCAAGCAAGTCCTCGAATTGACCTCGCCACAAGCAACACATTCGAATTTATCCATTCATGCGTGCATTTCCGCAGTAAGCTTAGCCCCCCATAAGTCAAAGCCAAGCTAGAGAGAGAGAGAGGGGGCACCTCTGCTGGAACCCGTTTGCCCGTCTAGCTGTGCAAGTGTGTAACAGTAGTAAGTCCGCGGCCAGTGCTTGACAGTCATTGGCCCGCCCCAGTCCATCCTGCCCCCACCTCAAACCCCCTGACCGCTCCGGGGGCTGAAGGGATCTATCCGCCTAGGAGAAAGTGAAACCCATCGCTGCGCGCGGCTTAGGTCAGGCAAGAAGACGAAGAGGAGAAACTGAGGGAAGACAGGCGCGCACGCCGACAGAAGAGGTGAAAATAGGCAGCAGTAAGTATTGTTTAGAAGGATCTCCTTCAGCAGGGCCGAAGCAACAAGCATAGAATAAGTTCGCATGCATGAACTTGTCGCGGCTGAGAACCAGCGCTAGATTATCGTGTCCCGGATAAGAATCCGGAGCATGAAGCCAACAGATTTGCTGTTGCTGCCTCTGCTACTAGTGGCAGCCTGCGCCGCAGCCGCAGCGGACAAGGGGCCGGCGCAACTGGAGCTCTTGGAGCCGGCGGGCGGCGCGGGCGCCACCTACGCGCACCGGTACCGACCCGGTAGTTACTTCGGCTACTCGGTGGCCGCCTACGCTGATCAGGGCATTCCGTACGTCATCGTTGGCGCCCCTCTCGACTACGTGAGCAGCTGGCGAGATGAGCCGAACGGCGACAGGCGGATCGGCCGGGCCTACCGGTGCGAGCACCGCCGCGTGAGCGGCTGGTCGTGCGAGCGGACACCGTCAGCTTCGAGGTCGTCTAACCGAGCCGAGTACAAAGGCATGGGCCATGTGGAGCCCGGCTCCCGGGCTGGCCAGTGGATGGGCGCCGCAGTGGCGGCCACCAGCGTCGGTCGGGACGGCTACTTCAGCGCCTGCGCGCCCAGATTTGTCAGCAAATCTGGCGTAGGCGGCGACGACGCCTGGACGGCCATCGGCGAGTGCCTTGTGTACCCCGGCCTGAGCCATCCGTATCACGTGATCAGCCCGTGCAACCGCTCCTCCCTGCCGGCGGCCGGGCCTGGCGCCGATCCCGGCCAGTGCCTGAGCGGCTTCAGCTCCAGCGTGCTGGGCTTCAAAGACGGCCGGGACTCGGTTTTGTACTTCGCCGCCGGACTGCCCGGCTGTCACGACAGCAACGGCGAGCTGTACGTTGGCCGGTTCGTTAATCGGAACTTCACCGGCGGCTGGACCTACAGGCGTCCGTCGGGCATCGAAGCTCTGCTGGCTGGCCGGAGCCGCTCGCTCTACCTCGGTCAGGCGGTGCAACTGGCCGAGCTTGTCCAGCAGCGGCCGGGCGACTCCTCCGGAAGACATTCGAGGCGTCAGCGAGCGCCGCACCTTCTGGCTAGTCGGTCGGTGTGGATTGAAGCCAACTGGAAGGGCGCGGTGACCGTGATGGACGTGTTCATGGCCGGCGAGCTGCACGTGAAAGACGCGCTGGGCAGCATCGGCGACGGCTTCGGCTACAGCCTGACCACCGGCGACATCAACGGGGACGGCTACGGCGACATCGCGGTTGGAGCGCCGTACCATTCCAACAGCAGCGGGTCGCGGGTCAACTCCGGCCGGGTGTACATCTACTACGGCAGCGGCCGGCCAGACGGTGGCTACTCGGTGCGCCCGGAGCCCACAGTGCTGGAGGCGGCCGAGTGGAAGACCGGACGGTTCGGCCACTCGTTGGCCAACGTCGGCGACGTGGACGAGGACGGTTTGGATGACTTGGCGATCGGCTGTCCGTACTGCGGCCCGGCCGGCAACGGCGAGGTGCATGTGTTCCTCGGCCGGCGCGGACGTCCAATCAGCCGGAGGCCGCACCAGGTGCTGCGCGCCGAGGATCACACGCTGGACGATGGAACAGTGCTGAGTGAGTCACCGGAGGGGCTGTGGGGCTCCTTGATTGGCTGCCATGCTTACTTCGCTTGGTTTCGGGTGTGAGGCTGTGTACATTGCTGACCCCAATCTGTTGGGGCTGGTGTGAGGCTGTGTACATTGCTGACACCAATCTGTTGGGGCTGGTGTGAGGCTGTGTAAATTGCTGACCCCAATCTGTTGGGGCTAGTGTGAGGCTGTGTACATTGCTGACCCCAATCTGTTGGGGCTGGTGTGAGGCTGTGTACATTGCTGACCCCAATCTGTTGGGGCTAGTGTGAGGCTGTGTACATTGCTGACCCCAATCTGTTGGGGCTGGTGTGAGGCTGTGTACATTGCTGACACCAATCTGTTGGGGTTGGTGTGAGGCTGTGTACATTGCTGACCCCAATCTGTTGGGGCTGGTGTGAGGCTGTGTACATTGCTGACCCCAATCTGCTGGCCGCTCTAATCTCTAGCTCTTGGAGTATGTACATTAAAATGTACACTTCCAACTTTAGAAAAGGTTTCACGCTCTCCATTCGGTAATTTTGAATGTTAGTTAGAAAATGCTTAAATCAAACACAGTTTCCTAGCAAATTTATACTCTGGGGTGAATTTGTTATATACTATCTTCAATTATAAATGCACCGATTGCACTATACACTGTAAGTCAGCCCAGCGCCAAATCCGGCAGCTGGCGATCCTCGATTATTTCTCGCACTCGTCTCTCCCTCCGTCCATTTCTTGCCCGACACCCCCTTTCGGATGATGATGCAGGAATCTGGGCCTTGTTAAGGGGGGGGGGGCAGTGCTGACCGGGGACGGGCGCAAAGATGCGAATCTCGAATTCAAGGGCGGGGGGCGATGATCCTGTATGGCATGGGGAAGTAACAGTGAGGGCTGAACAAGCCTGCGAATCCTCATTGATTGGCATCAGAGCATTTGGCCACTGTTGGCGCCGTTCCTCCCTCTCCCCCCTCTCTCCCTCTCCACTCCCACTCTCACTATTTTTCTCTGCCAGATTCGCCGCGTGTCGCAGATGGTTGCCATTTTTGGTCGGCCGAAGAAAGCCTGCGGACCATTTTTGCGGCAACCTAAAAATTCTCCTTTTTCAAACCCTCCTAGCTATAGTTGTGTTGTGTTCTTTCAACTTTTCTGCGCACGCGGTAAAAGGCAGGCAGGGTGAAAATTCAAGTACACAATGAACAAGCGGTAGCTATGCACAATTGTCACAAAACTATTCGTTTGATCCTGTTAGAAATTGGTAAACACCGTTCTGTGAATGCTGCTGCTGCTGGTGTTGGTGAAAGTTCAAACAAGCAGTCGAATACAACCGATGGTGCAAGATATTCTATTCTATTCAATTCTATTCTATTCAATTCTATTCTATTCTATTCTATTCTATTCTATTCTATTCTATTCTATTCTATTCTATTCTATTCTATTCTATTCAATTCAATTCTATTCCATTCTATTCTATTCTATTCTATTCTATTCTATTCTATTCTATTCTATTCTATTCTATTTTATTCTATTCCATTCTATTCTATTCTATTCTATTCTATTCTATTCTATTCTATTCTATTCTATTCTATTCTATTCTATTCCATTCTATTCTATTCTATTCTATTCTATTCTATTCTATTCTATTCTATTCTATTCTATTCTATTTCATTATATTCCATTCTATCCTTTTCTATTTATTCCGAGCCCGCCCCCTCCCAAGAATCCAACAAAAGTTAAACAATCTGAATAAAGAATAATATTACACTGTAGTAATAATGATAGTAATAGTAATGGTATTAGAAATAATAATAATAGTTGGGGGCACCCTGGGGAAACGCCTTTGCGTTTGCGTACGGAACCGAACCAAAGGTTTTTGTGCCAGAGTCGGACGCGTTCACCTCTGAACTGCTCTGCTCCCACGATCTGAACTACGCGGTGCAATCCGACACCGAAATGCCATGGTAACCGCCGAGATGCGGTGCCGAATCGAATCAAATTGGAACAGCTGTGCCCCCCTCCCTGAATAGGAAAGTTCAGTGCAAAGGGCATCGACAGACATTCAAAATCCTAAGGGACTTTTATGAAAGATGGATGGGTGGAATGGTCCTCGGAGATCCAATTCTGAAGTTCCCCGCAAACTTCTTAGACTTTTGCCAATGCAGTCTGAAGTGGGCTCGAAGAGGTTAGGGTCTCCCTCCTGTTGTCTGCCTGTCTCCTTTATCTCTCTAATTGAAATGCTTTCTTCCCTTTTACTTGATTATCCCATTTTGTGCCACTGTAGACAATATAAATATTCTGTATCTATAGAGATATGGCTATTTAAGAGCAGGATTAAGAGCAGGAAGAACCGGATCAAAAGTTTGGGATAAGTTTGGGCCGGGCACAATCAGTGCGCTGGAATTCCTTTTAATTTGGCGGCCTTGTCATTGGGAGGCCAGGGGATCTAATTTCGCATAGAAAAAACCCGGGGAGAAGCATCTCCCACCCTGTCACTCAGCCTCTCACTCTCCCATAAACTCGCTAGCGGTGCGTGCCTTTCCCCCCCCCCCCCTAGTTCCCCCCCCTGATTCTCCTCCCATCGAGCAGAAAAACCATCGCATATCCCCACAGACCCCTGCCTACATTTGCAGCAGCAATAACCCAGTTGTGGAAGCAGAGCACCCCCTGGACTCAGCGTCAATTGCCTTTGGTCCAGCGCAGTCCACAAACTGTACCCCCCCCCTCCCACTCGAGAAGCAGCCCTCGCTTGTGTCAGCTCGGCTTAGCAACTACATGTAGAAGAGCTCTGACGCAGAGGAGAAGCGGACGCTTTGATCGCGGCGCTTTTAGTTTTGCCCAAGCCGCTGCAAATGCGGTTAAGCTATCGCCATATATGTGAATGTATATTTTATATAAATGCATTTTGCATATAGGCTGAGGACAAGTTCGACAAGACTACGGATTTTTCAGCTAGGCAAGATTTGAGATTAGTTCGGTCGGGACAAGTCGTGATGATAGAATTGATAAGAGATTCTTTAAAACTTCCTATCAACAACTAATCGAAATTGGTGGCAGATTTTTATTTTGTGAGAAGTTTCGGCTTTCAAAAGTTTTTGATTTGCGTCAGTGCTCAAAACGCTCTCAAACTGGTTCCTTTCCATGACCTGAATTTTTCTAAGAAATGTGAGCCTTCAAAAAGATTTTCAAGAAGCAAAATATTCAGTCCAATCCAATTACCACCTATAGTGGTCCTGGAACAATAATCCAACGGACAATAAAAATAATTTTCGCGCGCATTAGAAATTAAACGACTCCGCCTCTTCAGGAGATAATTAACCTTTTCCCCGCGCGCCAGGCGTCGCCCTAGATAGAGAAAAAAAGTGCAAAATAAGCGGCGACACCGATAACTCTCGGCCAATTTTTATGGCTTGTCGGGTGGCTTGAAGTCTTTTTTATTGGGATGGGTTCTGCTGTCCTAGGGTAGCTTCGGATCCAGTTCAAAATCTGTGAAGCTAATAAACTAGCAATTATCAACTGCGAACTCTGCGGAGTTTTATTGAAGTTCTGCGCTAATCATGCAACTACGAAACTCTCCAAGTTTAGTTTTCAGCCGCTAGAGATAAAATCCACCAGTTCTTATCTGTTAGGTGAACTGGGTCACTGTGAGTCAATTGGGTCACCGTGAGTCAATTGGGTCATCGTGGGTCAACTGGGTCACCGAGGGTCAACTGGGTCACCATATATACTTTCTGCTGCTTCAACTGGGTCACCATATACGAGCTATCCTTTGTGCTGGTTCAACTGGATCACCGTAAGTCACCGTGGGTCAACTGGGTCACCATGTATCTTCTGTGCTGGGTGAACTGGGTCACCATGTATCCATTGTGCTGGGTGAACTGGATCATCATGTATCCATTGTGCTGGGTGAACTGGATCATTATGTATCCATTGTGCTGGGTGAACTGGGTCATCATGTATCCATTGTGCTGGGTGAACTGGATCATCATGTATCCATTGTGCTGGGTGAACTGGATCATTATGTATCCATTGTGCTGGGTGAACTGGGTCATCATGTATCCATTGTGCTGGGTGAACTGGTTCATCATGTATCCATTGTGCTGGGTGAACTGGGTCATCATGTATCCATTGTGCTGGGTGAACTGGATCATCATGTATCCATTGTGCTGGGTGAACTGGGTCATCATGTATCCATTGTGCTGGGTGAACTGGATCATTATGTATCCATTGTGCTGGGTTAACTGGGTCATCATGTATCCATTGTGCTGGGTGAACTGGGTCATCATGTATCCATTGTGCTGGGTGAACTGAATCATTATGTATCCATTGTGCTGGGTGAACTGGATCATTATGTATCCATTGTGCTGGGTGAACTGGGTCACCATCCTTTAATACGCCCGACTAACTCCAAAACTGCAACCCTCCGCAGAGCAATTCGGCTGGTCAGTCACCGGGGGCGTGGACATTGACGGTAACGGCTACCCGGACGTAGTCGTCGGGTCGCACAGCAGCGCGGCCATCACTCTCTACAGAACTCGGCCAGCTGTCCGGCTCAGCGTTGGACAGGGTGACCTGCGAGCGCCGGACAGAATCGACGTCCGACGATGCGGAGACGGCAGCGACGTAGGCGACTGTCGAATCCGACTCAGCGGCTCCTTCCGGCTGGCTTGCGGCAGCCAGGTGAACCTGACCGGACGGCAGCTGGATGTGGAGATGCGGCTGGACTCGGACAGCCGACAGGCGCCCTCGCGGAAGCGACTGCACTGGGCGACGTCGAGAAATGACGTCATTATTCGACGCGTAAAACTCGGCTGCAACGAGAGCTTTGAGTTCGAGGAGCTGGCAGACATTGTGCCGGCCACAGCGCGGGCCGACCTGGTGACGCCGATTGTGGCTCAGCTGCGCCTGGCGCCGGCCTGGCAAAGCGCTGATTGGGGGACGCCGCAAGCCGATGGCGCCAACTCCCCAATGCGGCCGGCGCTGCACCCGGCCTCGGACACAGCCGCTGATTTTCCTGACATGGAGCCGCTGCGGCCGGAGTGCGGCCCGGACAATGTTTGCCGGCCAGGCCTGCGCCTGCGTCTGCAACGGGCTCGCCTCGGCGAACTCGACGACGATGCGGACATCGACGACGCATCGAGTGGAGTTGTGATCTACGGCGGCGAGCGGGGCACCCGTGTGCGGCTGCAGGCGCTGGTGGAGAACAGCGGCGAGGCGGCGCATGAGCCGGTGCTGCGGCTGCGCCTGCCGGCGCGCGTTGACGTCCAGTGGGCGTCGGAAAGCGGCCTCATGGCCGACGAGGTTCGCTGTGGCGAGGCAGCCGAGTCGGCGGACGTGGGCGAGCGAGTCTTGGCCTGCTCGCTGGGCCGCCAGCTGCCCGGCCTGGCACCGGGGCAAGCGCCGGTCGTCGTCGTCGCCGAATTGTCGCTCGGCGCCCACCTGGAGTCCGGCGGCGGAGCCAACTTCACCGTCCATGCCGCGGTCAGCTGCCAGGAGGCGGCTGCGTCGGACGAAGGCACCAGCAGTGCCGCATCGTTTGACTTTGCGGTCTTCTCTCGGGCTGAGCTGCGTCTTACTGGAGCCGCCGCTAGTCGCGATGTCGTGATCGACGCCAGGACTGAGGCGGTGACGCCTCAGGCAGGCCGGCGCTACCGCCTGGAGACTCTCGGCGCTCATTTCAACCACAGCTTCGAGTTTTTCAACGCCGGCCCGTCACCGTTGCTCAACGTCGAGGTAAACCTGACGGTGCCGGTGGAGACGGAGTCTGGCGACACCCTGGTGTACTTGCTGGACAGGATAGCGCTCGCTACTGCTGACCGGAACTGGGAGCGGCTGACTGCCGCGCCGCGGGTCCTGGAGGCCACCTCGGACCGACAGCTCCGGGGGCCGCGTGCAACTTCGGCCAGCTCAACGGGCTCAACCTGACTCTGTGGCGCGAGGCCGAGACGCTGCCCGTTCTGTTGAATGCGACGACGAAACCGCGTCCCGGCGGACGGCAGCGACGCGATGTGGTCGCCGAGAAGCCGGCGTCTACGACGAGTTCGGCCCTGAAGGTCAAGAAGTCGAGCGAGTCCGGCACCGAGCCCAGGGAGCGGTCGTCGCTGTTCGGCGAGTCGGCATTCCCGGGCGGCAGCGGCAGGGCGCCGCTCGAGCCAGTCGAGTGTGACGGCCGCTACTCAGACGCGTTCGGCCGGGTCCGCTGCACCGTCATTCGCTGCCGAATTCCCCGCCTGAACGCCTCAGAGGGAGCGCGCGTTGTTTTTGACGGGCTGCTGTGGGCGGAGACGCTGTTCAGCTACAGGGTGCCGGAGGTTCAGCTGCGCTCCAGCGTGGTAGCAGCCGCGGCAACCGGACCGTCAGATCAAAGCGTGCCATCGCTGCTTGAGTCACCAGGAGGTCCGGAGTCGTCCACAGTGTCTGCCACAGTTGAGCAGTTCTTCTTCTTTCGAGGAGTGCCGGCCCGACCGGCCTACCGGGTGCCGCTGGTGGTGGTGCTGGTGGCGGTGCTGGTGGGCCTGCTGCTGCTGGCCATCATTATTGTGGTGATGTGGCGCTGCGGCTTCTTTCAGCGCAGGCGCTGGTTTGTTGACAAACCGGTGCAGCTCTGAGACTGAGGCTACTAATAGTAGAGTGGGTGTCGAGGCGTTATGGTTACCTGGTTACCGTGTCATCAGAGGTTACCGAGTCGCGTCATTACCTAGTTACCTGGGTACTAATAAACCTAGTTATCGGATTTACCTTGTTACCGAGTTTTCTCGGTAACCGGAGTTTCGAGTTACCAGATTTAGCTGGTCGTCAAGATGCCCTATCGTTAAGTTACCTTAGTTACCAAGCTAGCTGGTTACCACGAGTTTACCTAGCAGCTAAGTTTAAGAATAGAAATTGCAGGTGACAAATCCAACAAACAATGAGTGCGCGCATATTCAGTTCCAGGCCTAGCAACAATCACTTATTGTTGTTATCTGCCTCTGACAGCTTCCTTTTTTCTGCTCCAAAGAATTGTGCTCGCCGTTATCTTCCGCCTGCTGACATTTCTGTTTTTGCTTTCGCTGCTCATGTCTCACTGCTGCTCCTCAGTTGGAGCCACAGATACTAAAATTCGTAACTTAGATGGCTCACTATATAGAACTACGCATGCTTGCAGTTACAATAGTTCAGTAGTAAGGAGGGATACGTAAGCTATTTTATAAAAAGAATTGAGCTGAAATGATATTGATAAATTTAGAAGCCAACATGTAAACAACTTAAAATTGGTGTAGACAGATTGTACACATTAGCCAGCGCCACTGAAATGTACGAGCGTACATGGCAAGGCAATAAAAATTGGGCGGCGTGGTGGGGTGGAGGTTTTGTGTGGAAAGACGTGGTTAAAGTTTTAAGCTAGGGCAGGGAGGGGTAAGAGACAAAAATGAGCCTGGTCTTAAAAAATACATTAAAATACTTCTGTTTCTTTCTACTGAACTGAAAGTAGCTTACACGCAAATTTGCTGAGTGGCCCATCTAGTTATTTTAGTTTCTGTGGTTGGAGCTGTGAGCACTCATGCTTCAACTTGACTCTGTACTGAGACAGTAGTACAGAGTGTATATTTGTCTGTCTGTAATTGAATTGTCTTCATTTTTCTAACACGTGATTGCCCGTGTTTTTCTGCAATGCACCGCTTCAATGCTAAATACACCTAAGCTGGTGCGTTAATAAACACTTTTTGCTAGCTCAATGTTCTCTGATAAATGTTATTGCGCTGTCGCAGTAAAACAATATGTTGATTTACTTTTACTTACATGTAAACTGAATTACTGAATCATTCCATGCCTGCCGCAGAAAAATTCCCACAGGTTCCAAGGGCTATTCCCCCAGAGCGAATCCCTCAGAGAAATTCCCTCATAAATTCACCAGAACAAATTCCCTCACAGAAATTCCCCCACGGAAATTCCTTTAAAACAAATTCCCTCACAGAAATTCCCCCGCAGAAATATCGTCAAAACAAATTTCCTCGCATAAATTCCCTCATTACAAATTCCATCAGAACCAAACATAAATTCCCTCAGAGAAATTCCCCAGAGAAGCAGATTCCCCGAGAGAAATTCTCTCAGAGCAATTCCCCATCACACCTGCCTAAATCTACATATCCAGCTGCAAACTAACCGCTGCCAACTCTGCTTAACTGATGCTCGCACACCTCAGGATAGAGAAGAAGTTATCAAGGTTTGCCGTCGCTGGGACGCAAAATTACGGAGCCAAATAAAAGGAAATAAAGCTGGTACATTTATATATATTTTCATGATGGCTAGCAGCTTAGCATTTAGCGCCTATAATAACTTATAGATTTATATATAAGGACAAAGCGTCGCGGCCTTAATGCATGCTTTAGCTAATTGGAAAATATCGATTATCAAAAGTGAACACGCACATAGAAACCAACATAGAGACGGGTAAGCAGAGAATTCAGGAGGCCATTGCGGAAGCTGGCAAGCCGGGGGCCGTCTCGATGCTTTAGGGTAGAGCAAGCTTGAAGGCGAAGTTAAATAACTGACTAAATGGCAGCATATGAGAGATGGCACATTATTGTGTTTTTAACATTAGTTCCTAGTCAGTTATCATTTGCAAATTATCAATAGAAAACATTGCTGCGATGCTGACAGAGCAATTTATAAGCGCTTTGCTGCTACATGGGATTTTCAAAAAGAGATTGCAGAGTTTTTGGAACGCCAACAATTGCTAATCCACTGCTCATTGTATAGCAGAGAAATAATTTGTTCACCGATGCTGCTACTAACGAATGCATTTGTCAGTAGCATAGCAGGCATATGCGAAATGGGTGTGCATGTTATACTCGTAAACAGATTCTACAAACTAGAAGAATGCTTTGAGATTGAGATAAGTTCAGGCGGATTTCATGCCGAACAAACACGATTCTGGAGGGAATTTTGATGGAAAATTATCAGCCAGTTAGGGAAGACCGAAAGTAGAGGAGCTTTCTAAAATGATTTTTATTGTTTGAGACTTGCTTGCTTGCTATTGATAATGGGGTGTCTTTCAAGGACTACTAACCAGTTTGGAAGTCGCCTTCTTCAACTAATGGGAGAGTTATCCAAGGACCACTACTAACCAGTTTGGAAGAACCGCCTTCACCTATTTTCAATCCGCACCAGATAAAAATTTGAGAATCTTTACTATTAGGGAATCGGTAACGCAGGGACGCAAACACGAGCAAACATGTGTAGCAATGACAACAACAACACATGAACAAACAGACAGCATCATCGATAAAAGTCGTCATCGTTGGCGTCTTTCTGCGGCACTGAGTTGTAATCTTGTGGCGGCTTTTTCCGGTGAAAGAAATTGCAATACCAAAGCAGCAGGATGAGTAGCAGCAGTAGCCAGATGCCAAGGAAGATGGCTAGAATGATGTAACCCCAGGGGATTTGGTCCACTATCGGCGGCCGAATGCTGAGGAACAGAAACGTCTGCAGGATGCTGGAGTTCCCAGCTACATCGACGTTACGAAAAGCGAAAAGCTCGGGCGGCGGCAGGTTTAGCTGGATCTGGGACCGGATGTTGAACCGGCTTAGGTGGTGCCGGAAGTAGGTAGGCGACCAGAGGCGTGCGTGAAGGTGCAGGAAGACTCGGTCGACTGTCCGGACGCCGTCGCGGCCGAGGTCGCGCACCGGACAGTTAAAGGTGACGCAGCGGAACGGCACAGGGGCCAGCTCGGGCCTGTCGCAGTCAAACGTCGGATCCGTCTCTTGCGGCGCTGGCGTCGGCGTCGGATTGGTCGACGAAGGCGAAGTCGAGGACGTCTCTTCTAGACTGCGACGTTGTCTCGTGCCATGAGTCTCACTAAACGTAGAATTATCGCCAAGTTCGTTGCTGTTGATGCTGTTGAAGATATTGACCTCGTGCTGGTTCTCTAGCAGCGTCAGAGGAGGTTTCGCCAGTCGCACGGCCATGTTGGGCTCCAGCGGTTGGCACTCGCGGTCTTGGTTTCCAATAAAGCCTTCGGCATCGTCGGAGGTAAACGGCAGGCCCGGCAGGTATTGGCTCACCCGGTCAGAGTCGCCGACCTCTGTAGCGTGCGACCAGGCCAGGGCGTTTTTAGGAAAGTATAGCAGCAGGTGGCCCCGGTCGGTCACTAGGGGCACGCGGATGGAGATGCTGAGGCCGCGGATTGCCGCTGCCGGCCGCGTGGACGCCAGCAGCTCGAATGTCTGCTGCAGGCCCGGCCCAACCACGGATGCGGCGGTAGCTCCACTTAACGCCATCAATTTCGCCTCGTTTATGCTTTTTGACTGTCGGGCGTCGGCAATCATCGACTCGTCTGTGGCTGAGAGCAGCCGAAGGCTGACGCTGGTGTTGAAGGTGATTGACAGTTCGGCCCAATTATTCATCAGCTCACCGTCGCGGGTCACGAAGTCCTGATAGCCGGCGATGTCGCCAAGCAGGTTTAACAGGCGGAAGCCGACCCGATAGGCGGTGCGACGGCCGTCGAAATTCAGCCGCAGCGTCACCTCTATCTGGCCGCGGCCATTGCGGGTTAGGACGTCGGGCGGGTCGGGGAACGGCTCGGTCAGCAGCACCTCTTTGTGCTGGCTAAAGTAGCGAGCCTCGCTCACAGACTCGTTGCCGCCGCGGCCAAAGGTTTTTGTTCGCAGAGTGACCGCATCGAGCACATGGACGCCGTCGCTGGGGGTCAACCGGATTGCCATTCCACCGTAGTAAGGGTAGCTGCTCTGCTTGCGAATCCGTAGAGTCACCTGGAGCTGTTGGTAACTGTTCAGCAGAATTGACGGTTTGCCGAGCAGCTCCAAACGGATGTTACCGGTGGGATTGCAGTTGAAACCAAAATCGGGATCGCAGACGCCGGTCTTAAATTTGTAGAGCGGCACTGAAAAGACGTCCTCATAGCCTGGGAAGACCCGCCGACCCTGCAGAACGGCCGGAAAGAAGCCGCTAGAGCTGCCAGTCACGATCACCCTGTCGGTCATGCGCCAGTGCATCAGCAGGACGAGATCACGCAGCATGCCATCCGGTGAGGAATGCCGCTGATTATTCGGCAGCGGCCTGAGCCGGAACATCAACGTGAACTGGATCGTGTCGGCCGACTTGCCCGGCACTCGGGTCAGCTCGCACCAGCCGTCCGCACCGGGCTTCACCGCCGACGGGCAGTCGATCAGTTCGATTAGGAAACGTCGCTGCTGCTCGGTGCTGGCCAGCTCTTCTGGCCGCACGCGCAGGTTAAACTGGTAGTTGGACAGGTCAACGCCAGCCTTCGTGTGCATGCGGATGGTGGCCCCAATGGGCCGGGACAGTTGACTGCTGAACGAGTGCATCATAATGTCTGTTTTGAACACCTCGTCGATTGTAGCGTTGACGTAGTGGAAGTCGATTGCAGTAATCAGCAGCAGGCGGCCGGGCAGGACAACAGCGTGGTGGCTGGAGATGGCGCCAACCACCAGCTCGCTGACCGTATTGTTGTCCAGGTCCGGGGCCAGGGCGAGGCTCCAACCAAATCCGGTGATGTTCGGCTCAAGCGAGCTCAGGTCAGCGGCGTTGACAATCTCGAATGGCTGCAGCTCTGCAGTTGGGTTGGCGTAGTTGGGCATACCCAGGAACAGGTACACCGCGCCGGTACCGTTTACTCCGCAGCCGGGGCAGCCCACGGCGAAGTCTTCAATGTCGTCGTAGTTGACGTCGCCGATACCGACAACGTCGGTTCCTAAACGACCGCCTCGCTCGCGGCCGCAATAGCGCGCAGGCATCGAAGAAACTCTGTCAATCGGCTTACCGAGTGTTTCGAGTGTCAAAACAAAGATGCAGCCGCGGTCGAGACCTTCGGCGCCGAGGCCATCGGAGTGAAACGGGGCGCCGAGTAGCACCGCCTTTCGCTTTGTCTGCAGCGATTCGCTTATCACGGCGCTTGAGTAGCCCAGGTAGTTAAACGAACGGTATAGATAGTCGTAGAACGGCTGTCCCATCCTAGCCTCGATGGACTTGGCTTTGACCTCGCCGGGCCTCAGCCAGGCTAGCAGAGTGTCGCTTTTCTCATGGAAGAACGGCGAGGTGGCGTAGACAACCCCACTGTCCGGGTCGGTGGCCAGCGAGTAGCCCAGGTAATTCTTTTTTAATTCGTTGAGTTCAACCTCTGTCGGCTTCGAGTCAAACACGCCGCTTTGCACAGACAGAGAGGCGCTGTCGTTTTTTACAAAAAATGCCAAGCGCTGCATCATGCAGAACGGACCGGACACTGTCAGCTGGGTTTGGCTTGAGTTCCCTGGAACCCTGGCCAGTGCCGCCTGGAAGCCACCCAGACAGTTACCGTAATTTTTGTCATCCTTGGAGCTGGCCATGTAGGGGAAGAATTTCTGCAGCCAGATCGGCTCTGCGCTGGACGAACGCCAGTAGCCGCACAGGCCCGGCGTGGCCGTCAAGTTGAACGCCGGACTAGCAAAGTTGTGCCCTGGCGCGCAGACAACAAACTGGCCGTCCGGCAGGCTGGCCAGGCTGGCGCCGAACAGCGAGAACTGGACGAAACTGTCGGAGTCGCCGACTGGTTGGCTGAACGGCAATCCGGAGCCGTCGCAGATGACGCGGCTAGTGTTGAAATCGGCGATGCTGACGGGGCAGAGGTGGGCGGTGCCGGAGGCCGACTTGGTGGCCGGATGGTAGCCAACCGGGTCTGTCACGAGTAGATGGAAGACGTTCGCTGACTCTCCTTTGATGATGGCAACCCGGTAGCCGAACAAAGACCTCGCCGCTGAGCTGCTGCTGGTGCCGGGAGACGTCGGCGCCTTGCGAATGATGGCCGACGAGGTGTGCAGAAACAGACCATCGGCTGGCTGCCAGAGCAGCAGCAATAGCAGCAACAAGCGCATTTATTGAACTGTGAGCCGCTTGTTGTCTCGTTGTTCTGTCAGCGACAAGACGGCAGCATTTTGTGGCAAATGCGATTTGCGGACCGCCGGCTTTCGGGCCTACTTGTTCTCTATCGTCAATAATGACAACACTTCGTCCAAAACAGCTCTTCCTTCTGTGCTTCAAAATATGTATAACTATTATGACGCCGGACAGCCAATAGGGGGAAAGCACAGGGGTGCCTGTGCGGCAGGCCAGACAGGAGTAAAGGGAAGAGAAAGAGAGAGAAGAGACGTTGTTGAACTGCAGGCCAGTGGGAATATGGAAACTGTTTGAGTGTAGGAAGGACTGAAGGGAGGGTGGGACTGCAAGTGCAGGTTTAGCAGTGGTTGGACGCGGGGACCCAAGCCTTCTCATGGAACTCGCATGGAACAGTGCCTATCCACACTCTCTCATCGCACGGCGTTCAGCTGTGAACCGAAAGTACAGGGAAAGGGCGGAGTGGTGGGGTGTGAGTGTCAGAGAGACGGGCAGAGAGGGCGGGAAAGAAAAAGAGAAAGGAAGCCTGGCGGGGGGGGGTGGAGGCGCCGCCCCAACACCACTGAAGCGGGATCCGAGCGGCATCTTAGGGGGAGCAGTGAATGGGGGGCGAAGTTATGTACGAATGGTTTGGAAAGAGGGTTGGGAATAAAGAGATCAAAGTATATGGAAAAGTGGCCTAGATTCCCAACCGTGGGTAGAGAGCTTACAATATTTTACTACAGTATTATCCAGCGCATTATAATATTACTTGTCTGGGGCAAAATATAAAGAGATAAAAAGCAATATTGGCAGAGATTCTTTGCTGGCTTGTTGCTTGCAGCTTGTCCTGACTTTTGACTGTTGATCCCCGAATTCGCGATCAATTCCCAAAGAATTCCTACTAAACTGTTATTGCTTACGCGCAAACAGGGAAGAAAAGAAGGGTTTGCCGACCGTGTCCCCGGTTGACCTTCGTTTCCTATCCTTCTCAGAGTCTTTCCCACTACTGCCTTCCTCACCCGCTGTTAATAAATTTGTGCACACTTCTCATGCTCAGTGTCTGGCTACGTCTGCATGTCTGAGTAAAATATACAATAAGCGCAAGAACCAACCAGGCCAGCCAAGGCAACCAATTAATAACACGAAAAGCAAGCAAGAGAAGCAAGAAAAAAGCCAAAAAGGTTTTGCTGGGCTTTAGTTTTTTCTCTTCTCGATGTTATCAGGTCAGTCTTGCAGGCAAAAAATAACTTGATGAAGATGCACGCTTGTTTTAAGAAGGCTCACGCTGAGGCCTGTTGAATCGAAGTAACTGCTGCATGCACTGGCAGGTGTGTGTTTGTCTCAACTCTACTTATCTCTCTCTCTCTCTCTCTCTCTCTCTCTCTCTCTCTCTCTCTCTCTCTCTCTCTCGGAATGTTTTTTTTACTCAAAAGCAGAGGACAAAAAATAAAAGCAGAAAAAGATGCAAAAAGTAAGCAAAACAGTTCCAAATGCGTTACTGCTGAGAAACCGCTTTTTTACAATTCAGCTGAGACTGAGAGAACTCAGTCGAAAGAGCTCTCCCGGGCAAGGCTCTTAAGGTCTTTAAGACTTCGCTATTTTAAGTGTGAGCGAACTGCATTGAGTGAAAGCAGCAAAATTTGCTGGGCAACAAATCTACAAGAGTTAAACTGTATTGACATTTTTCCGTCTTGCTTCTGCAATGAGTTTACTAATAGTATATATACTATAGCATAGAATAGTTCCTGCATGTACACGCAGAGCGAAAGCTAGCATAACTCTATAGTTGAGAAAGCAAAACAGAAATTCTAATGCATATTTAAATAAGTCGCCTTTAGTCTGCATACTCTTGCATGTTGCCTCGAATACTGGTGCCGGCAGTGCAGGTTGCTTTTTAGGTTTGGGTTGCACGGAGACGCAATCTATAGGGACTGTTTTCTCTCTTTTTTTAAATCAGCAACTCTCCAGTGACTGTCAGCATCAGCTTCTGCTTCTACTCGTAGCTTCGTTCTGCTCTGCACACTTTTGCTGAGATGTGGAAAGCAATTTTTTAAGCCGAGCCAATCGATTTGGCGTTGCAGTCTGCGCATTTATCGACAAATCGACATGTCCGTGTAATTTGGAGGATTTCACAGCTCTGGGAAAATATTATCACTAACGATTTATAGCAAAATGGCTAGCCTTTCTAGCCCATTATTCAGTACAGATTTCCCGGTTGTCTGCACTCTGCAGCAGGTCAGAAAAAATCAAATCGCGCAGATTTTACGAAAAAAAACACGCTAGACATTTTCGTTTGACTATACGCGTGCAGGGGAATGCCATTGCCTCACACTTGTGCGGTGCTCCTGTCATTGCTGCATGCTAGAGAGGAATGACGCTCGTGTAAAGTCCGTAAGAACACTGGGGACCGATCGTTGATCAGACTACATGTACACTAAATTAAAAACAAAAAATAGACTCATTCACTATGTACGCTCACCCAACTTAATTGTATAGTCTTATCAGTCAATCAATAATGGACCCCTTTACGAGGTGGTTCCTGATTGGGCAAGTCTTTCCACCTTTCTTTGCTGCCTAGCGCATGTACATTTAGCCTTTTCTAGCATGTACATTCAATCCACAACCTTCCCTAATCGTATGTACACTCCGCCTGTGTGTACATTCAGCCTCTACCACGTTCCACAAAGATCTATCAACCCGCCTCCCTTATTTCTCTTAACCACAGAGGACAAATAATTCTCATTCGGATGACGAAAGAGAATTTTTCTGCCTTTAAAATGCATCTTGGCATTCCAGAGAAATTTCATATTCAAAGCTAGCTTAGTGGTAGGGAGGAACAGTGAAAAAGTACAACTAGTTTCTCTGCTACCAATTTTTTCTGGCCAACCAGATTTGCAAAAACGTCCGCGTAACGCGTTGGTTGCTACCAGAACTTCGTCCAGGCTTTAGCCTCCCTTTCTATCCCTGTTGACCATTGTACTTTTACGTTACGTCCAAGAGTCCTTAGACTAGAACTAGCGACGGCATTGTAGACGAAAGGCACTTTGTCTGATGAGAGACGCAACTAATCTGCGACCGCGTTTTAACCAGTGTCCTTAAGCACAGTGTACTTAAAAAAGCTGCATTTGATGCAAAATGTCAACGGCGCCATTACTCTCGTATATGCCGCTTCTACACAATCTACTCGAGAATTAAGAGCATTTTTTTTCTTCGAAATGAAAGCTAAAAATCTCGAGGCTGGCACTGAGACTGACAGATATTAGGCATGGATAGCTGCGAAAAAGCAGAAAACTGTGGGTGCTGCTGCATGGATTCCGGTAGATCCATCTATTTATGCTCTATACCCGCCCATATTCAACCTCAGTACCTTCAGCCAGGGGCATCATAAAAGTTATTATTCAATCTATACAATGGTCGGGGTGGGGCTAAATTGTATATTTAATAGTTGGGTAGGTATGGAAATGAGCTGCAAGCCTAACGGCCAAGAAAAGCCGTTACAGTTCCTGAATTTCAGGCAATTCTAAACGACGGGTAAAGGCAGTTCAGTTAACTGGCGCAGGCAGTTTTATTATGCGTAATAAATTATCTCGCACAAACCCAAGAGCTGTGTGAATTAATTCACAAAGGATCCGATCTGTTCAGTCACACCCGGGCTTGTGCGACATAACGCATAGTCTATCATCATTCTCTCACACACACAAAACAGGCAGAACTGTCTTTGAATTAGCTATATGTACGAGCATACATATTGTATGCATTGTATTGTGGGGTTACTGTTAATTAATTATTAATCAGAATGGACTCGAGTGAAGCAGACTGCGAAAATGGGCGAAGTTAGGTGGATCAGATATTGCTAGTAAAAAGACCACTCTGATCAGTTTCGCAGGTGGGGCTCTTGGCAGAGGCGTAGTCAGGGGGGCAAGGAGGGCCACCCCCCTTTCCAGCAGGCTTGGTGCCCCCCCTTTCCAGCAGGCTTGGTACCCCCCCCCCTTTCTAGCAGGCTTGGTACCCCCCCCCTTTCTAGCAGGCTTGGTGCCCCCCCCCCTTTCCAGCGGGCTTGGTGCCCCCCCTTTCCAGCAGGCTTGGTACCCCCCCTTTCTAGCAGGCTTGGTGCCCCCTTTCCAGCAGGCTTGGTGCCCCCCTTTCCAGCAGGCTTGGTGCCCCCCCCTTTCCAGCGGGCTTGGTGCCCCTCTTTCCAGCAGGCTTGGTGCCCCCCTTTCCAGCAGGCTTGGTGCCCCCCTTTCCAGCAGGCTTGGTGCCCCCCTTTCCAGCGGGCTTGGTGCCCCCCCCTTTCCAGCAGGCTTGGTGCCCCCTTTCCAGCAGGCTTGGTGCCCCCCTTTCCAGCAGGCTTGGTGCCCCCCCCCTTTCCAGCAGGCTTGGTGCCCCCCTTTCCAGCAGGCTTGGTGCCCCCCCTTTCCAGCAGGCTTGGTGCCCCCCCTTTCCAGCAGGCTTGGTGCCCTACCCCTTGCCAGACTGGTACTGCTTGCTAGCTATAAAATCTGAGTAAGTACTCTGACTACGAGTTAGCTGGCCAGTGTATTAAGAGATTGATCGACCAGACAGACGGTGGGAGGATGGAGAGAGGAGAAAGGGCAATGACTGGATGGGAAAACAACCTCAGTAAACTTGATCGATTAGCTCTCAAGCCGCAGTGCTCTGTCTGTCTGTGATCTGGTCCGCTTCAATTATTCTGTTTTTTTCGCATTTCCTAGAAATCGGAAGCAATCTGGCCTAAAAACTAAGCAGAGCTCAGTGGGCAGCTGCCCAAATCCCGTGACTGGCCTAGGAAAGTCGAGGCCGTTGTACACCCTGCGAGAGCACTCTCCTCGCTGGCTGCTAGAGCATTGCAGTTCGCTCTACCCATGCTGAATATTGGATGATGAAGAAGAAAGGAAAGCATGTCTGATCACGATCCAGTTTCATCTGCCATAACTATGCAAATCCCATGTGAGAATATTACGCAGCTGTTATTTTTTCAACAGGACTCTCTCATTAGCGACGTACGGAGGCCTCATTAGCAGAAAGAGCTTTTTAATGGTCGCAAAAGAGTATGCAGATGAGAATGACGGACATGACTGACATGCGTCAGGGGGTCATTAATGTCTTGTAAGCTCTATCTATAGTTCTGCTCCCTCTGTGACTGACAGCAGTGCAACAAGATGCCAGGGCCAAAAATTATGAATATCATATTTCAAATTCATATTTACGAGCTCTGAAATATAAAATCTGTTGAATTTGTTACGCGTAGTAATAAGCTGGTATCGGCCCTGATTCTGGATATGATGAAGCTACTTGTTTGCTGTCACTGTACAGTATATAGCCTGACTCGATAAATTTATGATCATAGATTTTTGAGTTAACGCGACATATCGGCTTAAGCCTCAGGCTTAAGAGGTTAGCCTTAGTTCTTACTTACTGATAAAATATGAGCAAATATTTATTGCCAGCTGGCGAGTTGGTGAAAGATTGACAGCGCTATACCGGTATACTGCAGAGGGCAAAGCAAACTGTTACCTGATGATTAAATCTAAATAGTAGTGCGATTATTGGCTTAGCTTGGCGGCTGATCAAATATGTACCTAATATTGAATGATTATTATCAAAAAGAATTAGAAAGAAGCGTGAGGAGATTGGACTGAAGAGGAAAAAGGGGAAAGAGAGAGAATAAAAAGGACAGCGAGAAAAGATGAAATAAATAAAGGATGTCTGAAGGGAAACTAAGGATGGATAGAAAGGATGGGGAAGGGAGGGATGGAAGGGAGAGATAAAGGTAGAAGGGAGAGATGAAGGGAGTAATAGAAGAGAGAGATGAAGGGAGGAATGAAGGGAAGGATGAAGGGATGAATGAAGAGAGGAATAAAGGGAGGAATGAAGGGAGGAATGAAGGGAGGAATGAAGGGAGGAATGAAGGGAAGGATGAAGGGATGAATGAAGAGAGGAATAAAGGGAGGAATGAAGGGAGGAATGAAGGGAGGAATGAAGGGAGGGATAAAGGGAGGATTAAGGGAGGAATGAAGGGAAGGATGAAGGGAGGAATGAAGGGAGGAATGAAGGGAGAAATGAAGGGAGGAATGAAGGGAGGAATGAAGGGAGGAATGAAGGGAGGAATGATGGGAGGAATGATGAGAGGAATGATGGGAGGGATGAAGGGAGGAATGAAGGGAGGAATGAAGGGAGGGATGAAGGGAGGAATGAAGGGAGGAACGATGGGAGGGATGAAGGGAGGAATGAAGGGAGGAATAAAGGGAGGAATAAAGGGAGGAATGAAGGGAGGAATGAAGGGAGGAACGATGGGAGGGATGAAGGGAAGGATGAAGGGAGGAATGAAGGGAGGATGAAGGGAGGAATGATGGGAGGGATGAAGGGAGGAATGATGAGAGGAATGATGGGAGGGATAAAGGGAGGATGAAGGGAGGAATGATGGGAGGGATGAAGGGAGGAATGAAGGGAGGAATGAAGGGAGGGATAAAGGGAGGATGAAGGGAGGAATGATGGGAGGGATGAAGGGAGGAATGATGAGAGGAATGATGGGAGGGATAAAGGGAGGATGAAGGGAGGAATGAAGGGAGGAATGAAGGGAGGAATGAAGGGAGGAATGAAGGGAGGAATGAAGGGAGGAATGAAGGGAGGAATGAAGGGAGGAATGAAGGGAGGAATGAAGGGAGGAATGAAGGGAGGAATGAAGGGAGGAATGAAGGGAGGAATGATGGGAGGGATGAAGGGAGGAATGATGAGAGGAATGATGGGAGGGATAAAGGGAGGATGAAGGGAGGAATGATGAGAGGAATGATGGGAGGGATGAAGGGAGGAATGAAGGGAGGAATGAAGGGAGGAATGAAGGGAGGAATGATGGGAGGGATGAAGGGAGGAATGATGAGAGGAATGATGGGAGGGATAAAGGGAGGATGAAGGGAGGAATGATGAGAGGAATGATGGGAGGGATGAAGGGAGGAATGAAGGGAGGAATGAAGGGAGGAATAAAGGGAGGAATGAAGATAAAACATACGAGCTCGTAGAAAAGGAAAGTAAAAGGTGGAAAAGAGAAGGTGATACGAGGCAACTAAGGAATACAATTACGACTGTATGAAGAGAGAGAACGTGAGCTGACAGACAGTTGACCGTTGAACGCCTGAACAGACAGTATACGGGTAAGCGTCTCTCAAGTTAATTGAATAGCCAAAAGACTCATTCATTGGTTGAAAGTGTGCAATAGAAAGAAAGCAGTGCAGGACCCGCCTGCTTGCTGTTTGACGAGCTGAATTATCTGTTATTACTATGGAAAGTGAAGGAGTGAAGGAATTCGACACAAGTTATAAGCATGAATTACGCATATAGTTACTGGCAGCCCTGGCAGCCACTTGATTTGGTCGTTCAAGACAAATCGGGGAGAAAAAATCGCGGTTAGAAAATCCTAGGAGAGGAAGAGATCCGCATCGCCATGACTGTATAAGCTTTTCTTTGCTATCTAAGTTTCTAAATGCCGAAATTGCTTCTGCAGTTCCTTGCCCCTGGATCGGCCTACAGAAGTTAAAAGTACCCACCGATCGCCATGGATGGAAGCGGGAGAGAGAGGATATACGAGCTAGATAAAACACTGGAAGCTGATGGAGTGCCCACACTTCTCTTCCCACTGTTGTAACCGGGCGCTTTATAGCAAACTTGTCAAGCATTCGCTGATGCGACTGCTGGAATTCGCTGCTGACCTTGCTTGCTGGCTAAAGGAGAATCAGACTGAAGCTCGGGCTAGCAGTGGACAGGGAGCTGCTATTGAAGAGGCTAGCAGTGGACAGGGAGTTGCTATAATGAAGAGGCTAGCAGTGGACAGGGAGTTGCTACTGAAGAGGCTAGCAGTGGACAGGGAGCTGCTATTGAAGAGGCTAGCAGTGGACAGGGAGTTGCTATAATGAAGAGGCTAGCAGTGGACAGGGAGTTGCTACTGAAGAGGCTAGCAGTGGACAGGGAGTTGCTATAATGAAGAGGCTAGCAGTGGACAGGCAGTTGCCATATTAAAGAGGCCAGCAGTGGACAGGGAGTTGCTATATTAAAGACGCTAGCAGTGGACAGGGAGTTGCTATATTAAAGAGGCTGGCAGTGGACAGGGAGTTGCTACTGAAGACGTTAGCAGTGGACAGGGAGCTGCTATTGAAGAGGCTAGCAGTGGACAGGCAGTTGCTACTGAAGAGGCTAGCAGTGGACAGGCAGTTGCTACTGAAGAGGCTAGCAGTGGACAGGCAGTTGCTACTGAAGAGGCTAGCAGTGGACAGGGAGTTGCTATAATGAAGAGGCTAGCAGTGGACAGGCAGTTGCTACTGAAGAGGCTAGCAGTGGACAGGGAGTTGCTATAATGAAGAGGCTAGCAGTGGACAGGCAGTTGCTACTGAAGAGGCTAGCAGTGGACAGGCAGTTGCTACTGAAGAGGCTAGCAGTGGACAGGCAGTTGCTACTGAAGAGGCTAGCAGTGGACAGGGAGTTGCTATAATGAAGAGGCTAGCAGTGGACAGGGAGTTGCTATACTGAAGAGGCTAGCAGTGGACAGGCGGTTGCTACTGAAGAGGCTAGCAGTGGACAGGCAGTTGCTACTGAAGAGGCTAGCAGTGGACAGGGAGTTGCTATAATGAAGAGGCTAGCAGTGGACAGGGAGTTGCTATAATGAAGAGGCTAGCAGTGGACAGGGAGTTGCTATAATGAAGAGGCTAGCAGTGGACAGGGAGTTGCTATACTGAAGAGGCTAGCAGTGGACAGGCGGTTGCTACTGAAGAGGCTAGCAGTGGACAGGCAGTTGCTACTGAAGAGGCTAGCAGTGGACAGGCAGTTGCTACTGAAGAGGCTAGCAGTGGACAGGCAGTTGCTACTGAAGAGGCTAGCAGTGGACAGGGAGTTGCTATAATGAAGAGGCTAGCAGTGGACAGGCAGTTGCTACTGAAGAGGCTAGCAGTGGACAGGGAGTTGCTATAATGAAGAGGCTAGCAGTGGACAGGCAGTTGCTACTGAAGAGGCTAGCAGTGGACAGGCAGTTGCTACTGAAGAGGCTAGCAGTGGACAGGGAGTTGCTATAATGAAGAGGCTAGCAGTGGACAGGGAGTTGCTATACTGAAGAGGCTAGCAGTGGACAGGCGGTTGCTACTGAAGAGGCTAGCAGTGGACAGGCAGTTGCTACTGAAGAGGCTAGCAGTGGACAGGGAGTTGCTATAATGAAGAGGCTAGCAGTGGACAGGGAGTTGCTATAATGAAGAGGCTAGCAGTGGACAGGGAGTTGCTATAATGAAGAGGCTAGCAGTGGACAGGGAGTTGCTATACTGAAGAGGCTAGCAGTGGACAGGCGGTTGCTACTGAAGAGGCTAGCAGTGGACAGGCAGTTGCTACTGAAGAGGCTAGCAGTGGACAGGGAGTTGCTATAATGAAGAGGCTAGCAGTGGACAGGCGGTTGCTACTGAAGAGGCTAGCAGTGGACAGGCAGTTGCTACTGAAGAGGCTAGCAGTGGACAGGGAGTTGCTATAATGAAGAGTCTAGCAGTGGACAGGGAGTTGGCAATCCAATACAGCACTGAATCCTTTCAAAGCAGCTCATAGCATTAGAAAGGTCGCGACCTCAGCCACACGCTTCGCAAAGTTTATGCCAGAAGTTGTGAGAATAGAATTCTACTCAACTTTTTTGCACTGCACTAGTATGCAGTGAGAAGCTGACGTACCAATTAAGTCTGTTTGCCGTGAAATAATAATTCCAAACCATACAGTTTTGTCTGCATTATTTAATTAATTGGTCGCAATGTGCACACTTGTAATGACAATGTGGTGGGCTGGAATGCACAGGGTGAAAGTTGAGCTAGAGAGAAAGCCTATAGCCCACTGACGACACCTCAAAGCTAATATAATACTTGAAATTCGCAGTAATTTCAGTGCATCAACCCATTCCGGAGACCTGATCCACAGGCGCACAGCTCGCATAAAAGACAGACAATACTCGTATTGATAAACCCGAGTTTCACCAGTTTGCTAGCACTGTTACACTGTTCATAAATAATGCACTAGTAACTGCGGTGTAGCGGCTCAGAGATCCGATTTCAAATAAACATGCAACAGGTAATTAGCATAATGTTAATTGTTGCAGTGGCAGCAGTGGAAGCTAGATTAGTGGAAGTAAGATTATGCTTGATCAGTCCTCACTAGAATGATTACAGAAATTTCGAGGAACGAGAAAGTGTCTGAAAAATTGCACACACATTGAGGAAACAAAGAATTGGTTGTTGCTGATGCCACTAGTGCTTCGCAAAGTTTACGCTTTGTAAAGAGAAGGTGAAAACGAGGCTGCACAAGCCTAACGAGCGAGAATAAACATTTCTAAGAAATAAACACTGCGCAGTTTGAAGCATTGAATTTTATGTTGGATCAGCAGGCAGGGTTTGTATTTTCTAACATATTCTTAGCGCCATACTTGTAGTAGGGTTGTAAATAAAGTTTTTGTACTTTCGAAAATACCGATTGCTAGTTTTAACAGTTATTAATTTTTATGGAATATTGCAGCGAATATAAATAATGAACGTAAGAAATCGTATTGGGATTTTTTATATAAATATGGTATTATTTACGAGGCTCAATACATTAAAGGGTCTTAAAGATTGCAGACATCGGAGTGCTAGATTAGCAATCGCTTTTTTCATTATCTTAACAGCGTAGATAAGCAACCAATTATATTAATTATCCCAATAGACTAGACTAGCAATCCATTTTAGTAATTATCCTAATAAACTAGACTATCGATTCATTATAGTAATTATCCCAATAGACTAGACTAGCAATCCATTTTAGTAATTATCCCAATAGACTAGACTAGCAATCCATTTTAGTAATTATCCCAATAGACTAGACTAGCAATCCATTTTAGTAATTATCCTAATAGACTAGACTATCGATCCATTATAGTAATTATCCCAATAGACTAGACTAGCAATCCATTTTAGTAATTATACCAATAGACTAGACTAGCGATCCATTTTATTAATTATCCCAATAGGCTAGACTAGCAATACATTATAGTAATTATCCCAATAGACTAGACTAGCAATCCATTAGATTAATTATCCCAATAGGCTAGACTAGCAATACATTATAGTAATTATCCCAATAGACTAGACTAGCAATCCATTAGATTAATTATCCCAATAGGCTAGACTAGCAATACATTATAGTAATTATCCCAATAGGCTAGACTAGCAATCCATTAGATTAATTATCCCAATAGGCTAGACTAGCAATCCATTCGATTAATTATCCCAATAGGCTAGACTAGCAATCCATTCGATTAATTATCCCAATAGGCTAGACTAGCAATCCATTCGATTAATTATCCCAATAGGCTAGACTAGCAATCCATTCGATTAATTATCCCAATAGGATAGACTAGCAATCCATCAAGCTCACGATCTCTCAGTTGCGCGATAACTCGCGGACCGCCCGCCACTTACAACTAGCGAATTTGATCGCCCACTGTTGATCTGCGGCAGGAAGGGCTGCTGCTGCTGCTGCACTGCCTGTCGACCAGCTGCTGTTGACGAAGTCAGCTCGTGCGACCTCGGACGCCGGTCGGAAGCGCCGGAAGCGGCACCGACGCCGCTGGTCGCAGACTCGGTCACTGGCGAGTTGAAGACCCATTCGTAGGTGCGCTCGTTTCTAGGGCCGGAATCTTCGCGCCTCGATTGATCGGCTTGAGCGCGCTCGAGCTCTTTGGCTGGTTGTGGGCCGGTTTGGGTCACGTGATTTGTTGTTGCTTTGAGGAAGCATTTTAATTGGTTTTTGAGTGGTGTAGTTGGTTTTAAAGGGTTGTAGCCTAGTGGTTAGAGCGTCGGACTCACGACTTGAAGGTCGGGGGTTCGATTCTTGACTCTCTCGGAACAATCTGTGTCCTTGAGCAAGACACTTAACTCTGCATTGCTTCAGTTCACCCAGCTGTAAAATGGGTGCCAGCATTAGCTGGGGTAATTGAGGGTGTGTGTGGCGACTCCCCCCAGTCCTTGGACTGAACAGCCGTACGCAGCCTTCAGATGCGCCGCGCAAAAGCTGCGGCTGAGCTGTCGGTTGCACTCCTGCCCAATTGGGGCAGGTGTAACCAGTTACTATTATTATATGGGTGCAGTTGGCTTTAGTCACGTGACATGGGTATGATCAATCTCCGTCACGTGATCTGTTTGGACGAGTGCAATGGATTTGGGGGTCACGTGATCTGTAATTGAACTAACTGGCTGCAGTTTTTATGGTCACGTAATTTGTTTATGGCGTGTACAGTTTATTGTGATCACGTGATCTAAGTTTGGGTGGGAGCAACTGGTTTTAGTCAATATTGTGATTTATTGACTTTCGTTCTTTTTTAAGAAGAGATTAATCGCAATAGACTGGCATAACAATTACCTTTAAAGTACTCAATCTTGTGCATGCTGTGCCCCTTCGATTGCTCAGCCGCAGGCGCAGCGGGCCGTGCGCTGGCCTCCAGCTTTTTGAACAAATAGTAGCGCTGCTGGGGATCTGTGAGGGCATTTTGAGTTGGAGCGCGTGCTGAAGGATTGCTTGAATAGAAGAAAATTATAAATTATTATTCAATTTAAGAAGCCTTAAAAAGAATTGTTGCAAAGTACATACTGTACGCTCGTAGCCTGCTTTAGGTGCTGATACATTATTACATTCCAATATTTCCTTCCATGTGGTCCATAGTATAGTATACAGTTACTATTGTACTAGTTAACGTTTATTATTGAATTATGAATGTACTCAAAGTAATAAATTACATGCCGTTCTTTGTAAAAAGGCAAAGAAGATGAATAGCAGAGAGGATCAAGAGGAATGAATAGAGCAAAACTGAAACTATCGGTGCAGGAGACAATAAAGTTGCAGAAAGAGACAAAGTAACAAAGATCTACTCGGTCTCAGGTGTTCATTTACCAAGCTTCATTCCTCGCTCAATCTTCTCTGCAATAAAAAAATGACTGGCTATGTGTCCAACGCACAGGTTAGTTGAACCACCCGCCAAGTGATCAAACATCTCAAGATTGCCCACCGCCAGCCTGCCAGATGCTGAGTTGCTGGGCCAGCCTCCCAGATCCTCAGTTGCTGGGCCAGCCTCCCAGATCCTCAGCTGCTGGGCCAGCCTCCTAGATCCTCAGCTGCTGGGCCAGCCTCCCAGATCCTCAGCTGCTGGGCCAGCTTCCCAGATCCTCAGTTGCTGGGCCAGCCTCCCAGATCCTCAGCTGCTGGGCCAGCCTCCCAGATCCTCAGTTGCTGGGCCAGCCTCTCAGATCCTCAGTTGATGGGCCAGCCTCCCAGATCCTCAGTTGCTGGGCCACCGCTAGTGCCTCCCAGATCCTCAGTGTCTGGGCCAGCCTCCCAGGTCCTCAGTGTCTGGGCCAGCCTCCCAGGCCCTCAGTGTCTGGGCCAGCCTCCCAAATCCTCAGTGTCTGGGCCAGCCTCCCAGAGTGTCAGTTGCTGGGCCAGCCTCCTCTCTTGAGATCCTCTCAATCTCCTTTAAAGCAGGAACACAACAAAAGAGCGGCGTGTGTGTCACAAACTCACCCATCTTGCTCAGTCGTTTCCGTTTGTCCGAGTTCAACTTCATCTTCTTAGCCCTCTCCAGCATCACCTGAGCGCTGCGGTCGTCGTTAAAGCCCCTGAAAATAATCGTTCAAAAAATGTATTGTCAATCATATTGTTTCAACTGCCTAATAGAAAGCTACATGACTCAACACTTATTCGCCTACC
This sequence comes from Macrostomum lignano, assembly GCA_002269645.1. Classification (NCBI taxonomy): domain Eukaryota; kingdom Metazoa; phylum Platyhelminthes; family Macrostomidae; genus Macrostomum; species Macrostomum lignano. The sequence goes on from NIVC01000371.1 coordinate 148,982, forward strand.
AGTCTTCTCTAATCTGATCGATTTTCTTAGACCGGTGAGTGGATTGGCTGGGGTTGCGGCCCGACTGTCCGGTGCCGGGCTCGCCGCCAGCCACTGTCGAGTCGGACCGATGCGTCACAACCTGCAGGCTGCCTTCTGCAATTAATTGTTTGCCGAAACATGCAACATTTGCCTAGCTAGCCTACTATGAGTAGAGAGTTTAAGACAGAATATCTTTTCAATGAAAAATTGGGTCATTTTCAACTTTTGATATAAGATACTGCTGCCATCAACTCTCTTCTGTAGAGGGCACTTTGGAAAACCAAAAATTCACAACGCCAAAAATCCTTGCGTTCGGGAAGTAAACTCTTGGAATTGGGAATTCGGGATCTGTGGATGCCGGCCCAGCAAAGGAGGATCTGGGACTGGCGGTGGGCCCCTGCAACTGAGGATCTGGGAGGCAGGCGGGGGCACAGCAACTGAGGATCTGGGAGGCTTGCGGGGAGCACAGCAACCGAGGACTTGGGAGGCTGCCCTGCAAAGGAGGGTCTGGGAGGCTGGGGGGGCACAGCAACTGAGGATTTAGGAAGCTGGGGGGGGCACAGCAACTGATCATGTTGATTGCCAAATGAGATTGGTAATAATCAATCGAAAGATTGTTTCTTTTAATAGTGTAAAAATACTTAAAACGGTTAATATCGAGTTTTATCTCGTTTTAGCCAGATTGCCTACTATAAGTAGTCAAATATACACTTTGCTTACTTAAATCCAGTCGGCCCAGAGGCGTAAACCGGCCACCGCTGGTTGGCGAGTTGATCCACGCGTCTTTTGGTGGCAGAGCAGCGTGTCTGGGGCGCCTGGTTGGGCAGCGGGGTAAATCGTGACCTTTATTGTACACTTCTAGCAGTACAAATAAAAACCCTGGATACAAGGCTTGCAGTTAGAAATTCCGTTACAGTCTTCCGAATATTGAATACTGCTACTCATTGTTAGTAGTATGGAGGCGTCACTCACCGCGCAGAATCTGGACGGGGTGAATTCGGCAGTTGAATGTCGTCAAACATGGCGTCGACGTCCATCTGAGGTAAAGTGTGCAGCAGCGGGGATCAAAGCCAGCTCGAAAAGATATAGTGTACATGCAAGAGACCTGCTATCCAAGCTCACCTCCTCGATGTTGATGTCGGCCTCGTCCATGTCCTCGCCGTCCGACAGAACGCCACCGCCGCCGCCACCGCCGCTGCCGACGCGACCTTCACCGTCGGCGTCGTCGCCATCCTCGTCTTTAACGGTGGCCAGGGCGGCGCGGATCCACTGGCGCACCTGGTGACCCCTCCAAGTGGCCTGCGGAAAAATATTGAAAAAATTATTAGCCAAGTATGATAAGCCAAATATGATTAGCCAAAGGTGATTAGGCAAAACTTATTAGCCAAATCTGATTAGACAAAGGTGATTAGACAGATCTGATTAGCCAAATCTGATTAGCCAAATCTGATTAGCCAAAGATTATTAGACAAATCTGATTAGCCAAATCTGATTAGACAAAGGTGATTAGACAGATCTGATTAGCCAAATCTGATTAGACAAAGGTGATTAGACAGATCTGATTAGCCAAATCTGATTAGACAAAGGTGATTAGACAGATCTGATTAGCCAAATCTGATTAGACAAAGGTGATTAGACAGATCTGATTAGCCAAATCTGATTAGCCAAAGATTATTAGACAAATCTGATTAGCCAAATCTGATTAGACAAAGGTGATTAGACAGATCTGATTAGCCAAATCTGATTAGACAAAGGTGATTAGACAGATCTGATTAGCCAAATCTGATTAGACAAAGGTGATTAGACAGATCTGATTAGCCAAATCTGATTAGCCAAAGATTATTAGACAAATCTGATTAGCCAAATCTGATTAGACAAATCTGATTAGCCAAATCTGATTAGCCAAATCTGATTAGACAAATCTGATTAGCCAAAGATTATTAGACAAATCTGATTAGCCAAATCTGATTAGCCAAATCTGATTAGCCAAAGGTGATTAGCCAAATCTGATTAGCCAAAGATTATTAGACAAATCTGATTAGCCAAATCTGATTAGACAAATCTGATTAGCCAAATCTGATTAGCCAAATCTGATTAGACAAATCTGATTAGCCAAAGATTATTAGACAAATCTGATTAGCCAAATCTGATTAGCCAAATCTGATTAGCCAAAGGTGATTAGCCAAATCTGATTAGCCAAAGATTATTAGACAAATATGATTAGCCAAAGGTGATTAGCCAAATATGATCAGCCAAAGGTGATTAGCCAAATCGGATTAGCCAGAGGTGATTAGACAAATCTGATTGCCAAATCTGATTAGCCAAAGGTGATTAGACAAATCTGATTAGCCAAATCTGATTAGCCAAAGGTGATTAGCCAAACGTGATTAGCCAAAGGTGATTAGACAAATCTGATTAGCCAAAGGTGATTAGCCAAAGGTGATTAGCCAAAGGTGATTAGCCAAAGGTGATTAGCCAAAGATGATTAGCCAAATATGATTATCCAAATATGATTAGCCAAATCTGATTAGCCAAAGGTGATTAGCCAAATCTGATTAGCCAAAGGTGATTAGCCAAATCTGATTAGCCAAATCTGATTAGTCAAAGGTGATTTGCCAAATCTGATTAGCCAAAGGTGATTAGCCAAAGGTGATTAGCCAAAGGTGATTAGCCAAATCTGATTAGTCAAAGGTGATTAGCCAAATCTGATTAGCCAAAGGTGATTAGCCAAAGGTGATTAGCCAAATCTGATTAGTCAAAGGTGATTAGCCAAAGGTGATTAGTCAAAGGTGATTAGCCAAAGGTGATTAGCCAAAGGTGATTAGCCAAACGTGATTAGCCAAAGGTGATTAGCCAAAGGTGATTAGCCAAATCTGATTAGTCAAAGGTGATTAGCCAAAGGTGATTAGTCAAAGGTGATTAGCCAAATCTGATTAGTCAAAAGTGATTAGCCAAAGGTGATTAGCCAAAGGTGATTAGCCAAAGGTGATTAGCCAAACGTGATTAGCCAAACGTGATTAGCCAAAGGTGATTAGCCAAATCTGATTAGTCAAAGGTGATTAGCCAAATCTGATTAGCCAAAGGTGATTAGCCAAAGGTGATTAGCCAAATCTGATTAGTCAAAGGTGATTAGCCAAAGGTGATTAGTCAAAGGTGATTAGCCAAAGGTGATTAGCCAAAGGTGATTAGCCAAACGTGATTAGCCAAAGGTGATTAGCCAAAGGTGATTAGCCAAATCTGATTAGTCAAAGGTGATTAGCCAAAGGTGATTAGTCAAAGGTGATTAGCCAAATCTGATTAGTCAAAAGTGATTAGCCAAAGGTGATTAGCCAAAGGTGATTAGCCAAAGGTGATTAGCCAAACGTGATTAGCCAAAGGTGATTAGCCAAAGGTGATTAGCCAAAGGTGATTAGCCAAACCTGAATTCTCGCCGCCGCCAGCTCCAGCCGACTCAAATTTTCGTCCATCTTCTTTCGGAACAAGTAGCCCCGATAGGTGGCCTGTATTTTCACCGCGGCAGCTGTTTCTAATGACATTGGCGCCAGTTGTGGCGCCATTTGTGGCGCGGGTTGTGGCGCCGTTTGTGGCGCCATCGGCCGCGTCGTTTTATGCTGCGCCGATTTGGGTCCCGAAACGCTGCCGCTTCTGCCACCGCCGCCGCCGCCGCCGCCGCCGCCGCCGCCGCCGCCACCCAGACTGTCTTCAACGCCATCATATTCGAGCAGGTCGGCCTGTCTGGCGTCCAAAAAGTGCTCAAACTCCTGATAGCAGCGATGCCGCTTCGCAGCCAGAAAACTGTCGCCATAGAAACGACGACAGCGCCGAAGTCGGACGAGCGGCGGGCCGGCAGAATGCCGGACATGGCTGGCCTCGCGCTCCCCAAATTGGACGGAAAATTCCAGGCACTTTCTTAGAAACTGCGAGGCCGGCGGCCCCGCCTCCTCCAATTCGATTTCGTCGCCGTTTTCGACCAGGCGTCGCCGTGCTCGATCGGCCTCAGCCAGTCGGCGACGGAGGGCGGCAGCTCCTGAGCCAGGATTTCTGCTCAGCCGGAGCTGCTCCACGACTGGCGCTGGCGACTCGGCCGAAGTCAGGGTGTTGACAACCGACAGGCAGTCGTCAGCCGACAGGCAGTTAGCGGACAGGTCCAGCTGGCGGAGGAGCGGACAGCGGGCGAGCAGGTGCGGCAGCGCCGAGGCCGCGGAGCTCGCCGAGCCCAGCTGGTTGGCGCTGAGGCGGCACTCGCGAAGGCAAGGCAGCCAGAGGGGGCGGCCGCCGCCTTCGCCGGATGTCGCCGCCGCTGGCAGGTCCTTCAGCGAGTTCTCAGCCAGATTCAACCGGATTAGCAGGGGACTGTTGCTCAGGCTGGGGAACTGCAGTTTCAAATAGATATCCGGCATGTATGAATGATATTTCGGAGCCTGTGAGGATCATTCGGGGCGCCCGTTATGATCGTTTTTGGAGTTTACTATGGTCGATTTTTAGCGTCTATTATGAACTTTTTGGCGTCTATTGTGATCATTTTTGGAGTCTATAATGAAATATCTGGCATCTATTAGATTGTTTTTGGCGTCTAATATGATCGTTTTGGCGTCTATTATGATTATTTTTGCAGATATAATGACCATTTTTGTCTATCACGATCATTTTTGACGTCTATTATGATCGCTTTTGGCGTCTATTGTGATCGTTTTCGGCGTCTATTGTGATCGTTTTTGGCGTCTATTGTGATCGTTTTTGGCGTCTATTGTGATCGTTTTTGGCGTCTACAATGATCTTTTTTGCATATATAATGACCATTTTTGGCTATCATGATCATTTTTGGCGTCTATTATGATCATTTTTGGAGTCTATTATGATCATTTTTGGAGTCTATTATGATCATTTAAGGCATCAATCATGATAATTTATCAATTTTAATTATGATCAATTTTGGCACATTGCATGATTGGTGGTAATCTAAAATTCTGAAGAGATTGAAAAATCAGCATTCAACATCAAATTCTTTATTAGACAAAATTTGAATGACCTGGCATCGCTACTAGCTAGTGGTCAGTCGATCTGGCAACAAGGACCATGTGTCAAAGCAGGAGTGCCAGCTTACATGCGTCAGGTTGTTCTCGCTGAGATCCAGATCAACTAGACAGGGCAGGCCGCCGGCGGAGTCGAATGCGCCGATGTGATTGCTGCCGAGGTTCAGCCAGATGATGGATGGCAGCAGCTGCAGGGCTGAGGCTGGCGCTTCGGTCAGCTGATTTCTGCTGGCGTTTAGGCGCAGCAGGCGCGGCAAAAGTACGCCGAAATCTGTTGGGCAGAAGCGGATATTGTTATTGATAAGGGTACACTTTTGCTAGATTTACTTTTGCTAGAAGTACTTTTGTTTGGCGAACTTTTAGTTGTACTTTAGTCTAATGTTTAAGTGTTATATTGTTTTTAGCTATAATTGCGCTTAAAAACAAATTCACTTAAAAAACTTTAATAAAAAATTACTTTCTAATGATACACTTTTTTATTGTACCATGGGTGTCAGTTTAATGTGTACTTTAATAATGTACTTTTACAGGATGGATTTTTGTAATTGTGCGCACTTTCTAATCAACTTCCAGCTCGGAAAACGTAGAGTCATACATAATAAAAGTACAAATGACTCACTCAACCGCGTCAGTCTATTGCCGCTGACGTCAAGGTGTGTCAACCGTTTGGTCGTCTCCAGACCGTGCAGCGATGCGACCCGGTTGTTTGAAGCGTCCAGATAAAACAGCTGCTCCAGGCCGGTGACGTCCACGTGCAGCAGCGAGTTGCTCTGGAGGGTTTTTTATAATCGGGTTAATTCGTTGGTTTATCTTCCTGGGATGTTTAGTTTGCCTCGGAGGCAAATGGTTGTTTTGAAAGCGCTGTTTTAATGGCGCTGTTATGGTGGCGCCGCTATGGTTGGCGCTGTTGTAGTGGCGCTGTCATGGAGACCAATAGTCTACTGCAGCTCCCAGAAGCAGAGGACAGCAAAATCGACTCACCGAAACGTCGAGCAGCTGCAGCTGCGGGCAGCAAGCCGCCAGCTCCGGCAGGTGGGGCAGCCCGCAGCCGGTCAGCCGGAGGGCGCGCAGGGCGACGCACCGGCCGAGGAAGTCGGTGACGATGCCGACTGGCGGAGGCGGCGACGGCGACACTAAACTGAGGGCGGCGGCTTCGCCGGGCTTGGTGACCTCCGCTGTGCCGTCTGCGTCGACAGCGACGGCGAGAAGTCGAGTTCGCGCCGCCGACGCCTCCTCGGGCGACAGCGAAGCCATCGCGTCCGCCGCCGCCCGCTGTTGCCGACGTGGCCGACGCTTCGGACTCGGCGCTGATGCGGCCGCGGCGGCGGCGGAAGCGACAGCCGCGTAGGTTGGCTGCGACTTGAGCCACGACAGGCGGGCGATGAACAAATCCTGCCCCAGGTCGCTCATGTGGTCCGTGGTTCGTTCGCGAGCCGGCGCAGAGTCGAATGTGGCGGCCGCGGGTTCAGCATTCGGCTTGTTGAGCTCGGCTCTGGAGATGGGCTGCTTGGAGTCTGAGTTGGCTGATTGAACACCAGACTTGGCTGTTTGCTCAGATGACTGCTCACTTGGGGTCTTTACTGCGTCTGAGTCGACTTTGTTAGATGCAGGCAGAGGATTTACTGGGGTGTCTGGTCGGACAGAATCTGGTTCTGATTGTCTGGGGGTCGCCTTTGGTGCTGGCGATTTGGACTCTTCGATTTCCGTTGCTGAAGCATCCGGAGATTCGAGAGCTGGTTGTTGCGAAGGGGTTTCGAGTTTTGAAGGCCTGACGGACTTTGGTGAGTACGGTGGCGCAGTGGACTCTGGAACTGCAGCGACAGTCTCTCCTGTTGATGCCGTTGTCGCTAATTCTTTGTTACAAGAAGTTGAATCCTTGGTTGCTTTCTCAATCGAAGCTTTACCAACAGCTTCTATTGCTGAGTCTTTGTTGCTGGTAGATGGAGAATCTTTGTTTTCTACCGCAATAGATTGTTTGGCATTGTGAAGTGAATCTTTTAAGTCAGTCTTGTTCTCATTAGCAGCATCTGTTGAGTCAAATGTTTCCAACACTTTTTTATCCACCTGTGCTGAGTCTTTGTTCTCAATCTTTTCAGGAGAGTCTTTGCTTTCTACCGTCGCCAAGTCTTTACTCTCAATCGAAGCGGGATCTTTTTGGTCCACTGTTTCTGAGTTGTTCTCCACCGCTTTCGAGTCTTTGTTCTCTTCTTCTTTCAAGTCTTTGTTCTCTTCTTCTTCTGACTCTTTTTTCTCTAATTCTTCCGAGTCTTTGTTCTCTACCGCTTCTGTCTCTTTGCTCGCTACTTCTTCTGACTCTTTGTTCGCTACTTCTTCAGACTCTTTGTTCGCTACTTCTTCTGACTCTTTGTTCGCTACTTCTTCAGAATCTTTGTTCTCAACCGTTCTGGAGTCTTTCTTTCCTATCTGTATCGATTCTTCGTTATGCACAGACGTCGCGTCTTTTCTCTCTACAGACGACGAATCTTTGTTTTCCACTGTCGCTTTACCGTTGTTTTCAACTGGCGCCGAGTCTTCGTTGTTATCAGATAGTGGCGGCGCCCTCCGCGACGTTGCGCGAGCGCTGGTCGGTCGTTTCTGACCACCAGCTGCCGCATCGCCAGCGGTTGCTTTTTCTTTTTCTCCCGTCTTCTTCTTCTTCGTAGTGTCAGAGTTTTGGATCGGCTTCTGCTGCTGCTGCTGGACCTTCTTTGCCGTTGGCTTGACGCTCGACTTATCGCCGATGGGTCCTGGCGTGTAGTTGGGATCTCGCACCTCGGTCAGCGGCGGGAATCGCTGATCCGGCAGCACGTAGGTGCCGACGCCGCGGCCCGACGGCTTCTTGTCGTCCTCCGCCACCGTCGCCTCCTCCTCCTCCTCCTCCGGCAGTTCAGCAAGCGGCTGCTGCTGCGGCTGCGGAGCGGCCGAACTGACTCGACTAGAGCTTCTGGAACTGGCGCGGGAACTGAGGCGGCTTTCGCCCTCCTGCCGGCGCCTGTGATGTTCCAGAGCTTTTAACCGTTCGCGCTCTTTCTCTAGGCGAACCACCTGCAGATAATTGGAGCTCTGCGCTCTGATTTCTGTGTACTACTGACTAGGAAGTTTGATAGTAGCAGTGATAAGGTGGTCCTAATGAGTAATGACACTAAACTGACTACTATCTATACTGACTACACTATGCTGACACAAAAACTCTCGCACTGACACTAAAATGGTCCTACCAACATAAAAACTGTCATACGACAACTTGTCCCTCTATGCGCACTGCACACTGTTCAGCCACACTACAACAAATTCAAGCGTAGCAGGGTGAGCCTCGAAGATGACCGCCTACGGCCCGACTAACCAGGAGAAACTAGGAGAACCAGCTTGCAGTTGCCAAGCTCCTTGATCAGGATCACCGGATTGGAGTTGCCACAAATACGCACATGTTTCTTCTGGGACTGTCAGGGCTCTGTCACAGATATCCAGTACGCTGAACAGTCCAGAAGAGGCGGAGGAAACTGAGTGCCAGCCCCCTGCTGCTTCACAACAACGCTTCATGCAGCTCACACCGCCCAAGGTTGCGATGAATGCTGCCACCACTGCGGGTTCGTTCTGCCTGCTCAAGCGACCGTTCTGTGGGCACCATCTTGAGTTCAACGAGGAGGTCATCAGCCTCGCTAACCAGTGGTTGGAGGACCAATTAGCCGAGTTCTGCACCAGCGGCACCCGGGCGCTGCGGTACCGATGGCAGAGAAGTGCATTCATTGATCGCCAAGGTGACTATGTTGTGCAACAATGCAACGTTATTCAACGTTATTCTACATAATTTACCCTTTTCTATAGCTGAGATTTGGCAAGCAACAGAATTGAACACCAGCTATTCAACAACAACCAGCCGCAGTTCACTCGTCTCCCCCACCTTCTCATTGAACACTTTCCGTCGAGCCCGTTCCAACTGTCGTTGAATGTCATCGCCAATCCGATTGCGAATCCGGTAGCCGCGAAATCTGCGCTGAATGGTCAGGGCGGCGGCGTGACGTCGATTGGCGATGACGGACTCGCTCAGCTGGCGCAGTTCGTCAGTGCGACAGCGCTCTTCGGCCAGCAGGGCATCGTAGGATTCCAGCTGCTTCTGGCGTGGGGAGCGGCGGTTGCGGGTTTGATTTTTACATTCAGCAATGCGACAGTCGGCCCGCAGCCAAGAGGAGGCAAGCAGTCTTGCCCACTCCTCTGGCACTTTCCCCATGCTGCACTTACCTTCTCCTCTTCCGCAAGCAGCTTCTCAGCTTTATCATCATCGTCGGTCGGTGGAGGAGGCTGCTCCGGCAGAGTCGGTTTCTCTTCTTCCGACCATTTGCGCCTGTGACTGGCCTTGGTCAGGTCGTTGTAGAGACGCCAGCGCTAAAATGTTGCAAATCAGTTTACAAAAAATGTTTTTTTTGAAATAGTAACTGTTGTAAGTATCCTGTGTACCATTTAGGACATTCCAGTTCCGCAAGGAAACAGTAATTAGATTGCTGGAGGAAAAAATTGTGCAAGGGGAAGCTCTCACTTTAGCGCGTGAACTTGAGAGAAGGGAATCCCCCATTTACGTGACCTTGGGAGAAGGGAATCCCCCATTTACGTGACCTTGGGAGAAGGGGAATCCCCCATTTACATGACCTTGGGAGAAGGAGAAAGACACCATTTAGAGGTGACCTTGGGAGTAGGGGAAGACCCCATTTACATGACCTTGGCAGACGAGAAAGCCCTAATTCACATGACCTTGGGAGAAGGTATCTGGAGGTTTTAAGAGATTGAGAGTCCAAATTCAATGACCAAAGGAAAACAGTGAAACCAAAACTACATTGATGCTGTCAAACCTCAGTTTTGAGCTGTATGAGCTCCTCCTCCGTCTCCATCCAGGCCTCGATGATTCGCTTGTCCAAATTGCTCGAGTCCAGCTGGCGCACCGTCATGATGGACGACCGGCCGGACCGAAGCCCGTCGTCAACGTTGTCCGTCGATGGCGCCGGAGTGGCATCGGACGGCAGGTCCAGCGGAGGAACGGGCGGCGCTTCGGTCGACAGCTCGGCTTCGGTTTCTGCTGCCTCCTCGGCCTCCAGCTGATCGAGGAAGCCGGGCGGCAGGCTGGGCTGCGTGGCAGTTGCCGCCGAGTCCGCGGCAGCCTCGGTGGAGTCCAGCTCGGTCTGCAGTCGGCTGTAGTAGTCGCCGAACTGACTGTCCAGAGCGGTTGTCCAGTCGTCTGCATCCTGGAGTTTGACAGTTGCAGGAAATTTGCTCGGTTATTTGCAGGGGAGCTTTGAGCACTGTTGCAAGTTAAGGCGCCACTCGACCCGTCAAACCCATTCCGTTGATCCCCCGAGCACGCATGGGGACCAGTACGGGGAGTTGTTTCGCATAGTGTACAGCGGCCCTGACTTTCTCATCGCTAGGCATGTACACTCTCTGTGTCCTGGGGGCTTGGCCTCAGAATGGCGAATTGCACGAGAAATGCTTTGCACAAACCCCAATTTTATATGAAATCGGAATCCGACCTCGTAAATGAGACCCCAGTAGTTACTGAGCTCCCTCACTATATAGAAAATTCATTGGCAATAAAACTTCAGTCCATACCTCAGGAGGTTCAGTGCTCTCTGGATCCGCCTGTACATCGTTTGACTCCTCGAGACTTTCATTTAAAGATGCATCGTCAATCAGCTGCAGCTGCTGCTCGATTTCTTTTTCGACATCTTCAGAAATTTCCTCGTACATGGCGCGTCTCGTAGTTTAGAAATGAGAGTGCGCCGGATTATCTTACTCAGCTTTGCATCAAAGCTGGAACAAGAAAATCGAACGAACGCATAGAAACTTAGAGTCCAAATATTTAAAAAGTTAGATTTCGCCAGATTTCATTCCTTTCTCAGTAAAAAATTGCTAACAAACTGATACTATCAGGCAAACTGAACAAATGCATATGGTAATTACTAAGAAAACGAAACATGTACCGAAAAGCAAAAAATCCAATTTTAAAAAACAACTCAAAACCCGATGTTTACCTGTTTGCTTGACACAAGAATGAACCTAATTTAACAGTTCCTATGTGCCTTCGATTCTAAATCTAACTGATACGAGCTAGCTACACACATTATGAAATTTACAAGCAACGTAAATAATTCACAAAGAAAAAACAGACAGCTAAAACCTTTATATTCTCGAAATAATTAAAATTACTGATAGGAGAATTCGCCTGATAAATATTTTTCACACAGTTTTATGCACTTAACATGCAACAAATATCTTATTTAGTGAGTTATAATTTAAGCAAAAAATTGTTTGTAATAGTAACTATATTTTTATAAAATATTTTATATTAAATATTATGTCATTACAAAAAGTTTTCAAAAACTTCCTCCATTAATTCAGTAAATTTGATTTGTAGTAGAGTGCTATTCAATAAGTTTTAAAAAGCTTTCTGGACCACCGACGATTATTTTAAAGATGTTAACCAACAATTTAAATGAAATACCTACCTACTTAAGCCAAAGTAAAGTAAATCTACAGGTGGCTGGCGTGCATTTGGTAAACAGGCATTAATCCTTCTTTTTTTTATCAAACTTCCCGCCTCAGTCAGTCTTGCACGCGGCCCGGTATGATGGCCAGCTAATTTCCATAAGTCAGAAATACTTCATTATTTACAATAATATGCTTTGCTATGGTTCCTAGAATGCGTAAGATTCATAAATTTCAATAATTGCTGTTAAAATAAAAGCATTGGGTTAGGATATGGCGACTTTTGGGTTAAACTAAGCACGATATTCAGATTTAAGATAGCCCTGAATTCATTAGCCCTCAATGTTACTATTAAAATTATTCATTTACATTAACAACAAAGTAAAACAAAAAGTATTAAAAATACGAGTAATTTTATTTAGTAACTTAATATAAACTACGCCTTCAAACGTTTTTTCGTTTTATTAATTTCTAAAAGTATCATAATAATAATTTTGATTAAATATATTTTGTGGAAAATTTTGCAATATTTTAAGTTAAAACGAAATATTATACTTTGATTTTGAAATATGTAGTAAAACGAATAGTAGGAGTCATCAGAACGACTTTCAACATATTTCCTAAATGTTTTGCACTATTAAATTGTATCTTTGAAATCGGCAAAATTTTGTATTAGAAATACATATTTGGTTTGCAGTTGCACCAAAATTCACTTGTATTACAAACTATTATTGTTATTTTTTGGGTAACACTAGGCTGTAGGCATAGATCTGAGTGCTCCTATAGTGTAGAATATCCATTATAAATAAAATTCAAACGTGTGATTTCATGCAACTATAGTTTCCAAAAATGCAGAAGCAAAAGAACTTGCTAAATTTGCAAAATCTTGTCAAGAGGGATCCACAGTCTTACATTCAAGAAGTAAGTTGTAAAGACAAAGGTTTTATAAAACTGAAACGAATTAATTCTATTATTTATTATTCGTTAAACTTCCTTTTCCTTATTTCATTTTTAAATCTGTCCTTAACTATAGTATAGGTATCATTTTTAGTCTTAGGCCTAATATTCTGTAGGCGTGTAGCCCATTGAGATAATATGCATCTCTATACAATGGACCAAAGGCTCAATTAATTGAATTTTAATAATAATATATATGCTAGATTATATATTCAATAAGTCATTACTTTCTAGGATCCTAGACACTTCGTCATCTTACAACTTCATAAACTTACAACTTCGTCATCCACTTTGAAGGTAGGACACTTTGTCATCCAGCCAATTGGCATGCTTTAAAGTTTGGTCAGTTTGTCATCTACTAATAACAAGCATTGTAGTCTGTAGACTCAATTAACAGATGCTTCTATGTACATGTACAAGTTTATGTAAAAATGAGGCTGAAGTGAGACTGTCCCCTCCTTTTTCATTCTGGACTTGGGACCAGACAATGGCAGAGTTACAACCATAAAGATTGTTGTCTCGTATGTATCTAGTAAAGTATGAGTATATACATGTAGTATAACTCGTAAATAAGTAATATATAAATATGTAAATACACTTGGCATAAAGATTGAAGGCACAAAGACACAAAGTCACAAAGAAGAAATTGGGCGCTAAAAGGAGGCAGAGAGGAGAGGGAGTGAGAAAATGTCACTTTGCTTTTAACATGAAATTTAATTCTACTTATTCGGCTTGCCCACCAAAATGGAGAATGTGGCCTAGGTAACTGTACCTGACCAAAAAGCTACGCACAGAGAGCTCGCCAGCTTGATATTTCGCCTAGTTAAGCTTTGCTAACTCCTGAAGCTGCTGATACCGCATTTTCTGATGGCACTAACACTGAAGGGCTTGCTGGCGAGGTCGCATAAGGGCATTGCATTCAATGCAATTATCTGCCTGCATTTTCAGGTTTGATTGTTTGTGCTCATGTGGTTTCATTCTGGTTGCTCTTATATACTTAAGGTGGTTGAGATAGGATGATGGTGGCTAAGATGGATTGAGAGAACAGGTGCCAACACGATAAGTGAAGGTGGGATAGTGTATGGTTGAGGTGGGATGGTGGGGTGGAGGTGTGAAAACTTGAAGGGTGGGCTAAGATGGATTAAGGGAACAGGTGCCAACATGAGGTCTCATGAGCCTATTGCATGGGTGCACATCGGATATGGAGGTGCTTTTGTGCTTGCTTCGTTTGGAATAAGTGAGGGTGGGATGGTGGGGCAGAGGTGTGAACACGCTTCACACTCTAAATTGTCAAAAAGAGGTATCAAAACTGATTTCATTATAAGAGTTGAAAGATAGGTGCCAACACAATGTCTCAAAATAAAAAAAATTGTGTGCATGTTGGAGGTGCCAACACAATGTCTCAAAATAACAAAATCATGTGCACGTTGGGGATGATATGGGTGGGGAGGAGTGGTTCTGTTCTAAATTTGAAAACTTTTGTTTTATAGATGACGAAGTATCCACAAGTCTAAGTCACTTTGTCATCCACCCTCTGAGATATTGGACAAATCGTCATCTGGATGATAAAGTTGTAAGATGACAAAGTGTCCAGGTACCACTTTCTATATTCACTTTGTATAATATACAAAGCATTTTTTATTTTATATTTCATTTATTTATTGTTTTGTTCATTAGTTGTATTATATGACTTAATAAATTTATTTGATAGTGGTGTACAAGCTAAATGGGCCTTGAAGTGGAACTTAATATATTATATAATATATACTTTTGTAGCAAAAAGTGCAAATTATAAAAGACTTGATATAAAGTATAATTTAACTAGCAGTTTAAATGTTTTGTCTGTTCAACAATTGATCCTTAGTGTCTCAATATTCAATCTATTAAGTACATACCATTGACTAGCAGAAAACATATATGCATGTTGCTAAACTGACTTGTTTAATTGGGTCTCCCTAAAACACACCCCGCACCGCCCCGAACCACTACACATTATAACATTTTTGTCAATGTAGTATTTAATTGCAGAGAAAACTATTTGTTATAAGAGTAATGGAATAAATAACTTTAATTATTATTATCAATAATAATATTATTTTTAATATTCTTCTTGTTTATTATTAAGTAATATTATTCATATTTTATTAATATTATTATTAATATCACCTATTATTCACCGAATTTTATATTTAAAAGTGAGAAAACTAAATTTAATAAAAACTTGAAGCTTAACAGAAAACACACTTTGAAAATGCCTTAGTTATAGTCCAAATTGTTATCATGTGTAACAGTTTGGGGCGGTGCGGGCATGTTTTAGGGAGACCCGTTTAATTAACTTATTGCCAAACTGACTATTACTGAATGAACCTATCATTAAATGAATTGGTTCTTATCTAAACCTCCATTGCAACTATTGTTCCTAAATATATATTTTATTTAAGAGTTTCTTATGTCTTTCTAGTCTAGCTTTTTTAACTACTAGTCTATGTATTTTTAGTCTATTCTTATCTTCTTCCTAGGCTAGTTTATATCCCTTTCTCTATTGGCAATTGGCATACCATGTGGAGTATAGTTAGGCAATCCTAATGACCTTGATAAATTATATAGAGGCCTAAAATATATTCATATACATATTACATGCTTGATAAATTGGTTTATATATTGAATTATTATGGTCTAGCATTAAAAAAATATTTTTTCCTGTAATAGTTTATGCCTAAAATGCACTTCAAAGCAGTATTCATTAATAAAAGTCTAGTATAAACTTATATTAGAGGTTTTAAAATATTGCCTTTTGAGTAAACTGTAGATGACTCTTCTCTTAGCTGCAAATGGCTCTAGTCAAATCATGGCTATGAAAAGACATTGATACCAATTTCTTTGCCTTTGTAATCCATATACTAAAATGGTCTGTTGGTATATATGTCTATATGTGATTGATTTCAGAAAAAGTATTATCTAAAAGCATGTCTATATTATATTAACATAAGGTTAATACTAGTTTTGTAGAAATTTAGCATTTGGTATTTATTCAACTTGAAAACCCTACATACTAAAAATAGACTTATTGTTTAAATTAATACCCTTTTTAAGAAAATTCACAAAATATACCTAGGTTTATTTATGTGTCATAGCCTTGCTATGATATGTTGAAATCAGAAATTACATAGCACATTCATGTTGGTGTTAAGCTATACATTCTAATGTAAACTCCTATGCATTTGAGACTAGATAGGAATCTAGTGCATGGCTAGAGGCTAGACCAAGGAAGAGAAAAGAGAAAAAAAAGAAAGAAAAAAGAGGAACAAGAGAAAGGGGAGAAGATTAAGAGAGAAGGGAGCTAAGAGAAAATACAAACATTAAGTTGGGTGATTGCTATTAGAGAGTCTGAAAGGACCTATGCAACTTCATTGGATAAACTGTGCCAACCCCTATGTTAGAATTTTGTGTTTTTGTGTTGCATGATATCTAATAGGAATTTTGGCATGTGGAGAACTAGCATAATGTATTTTTAACCAGAGAGCCCCATCAGATTACTGCATATGTTTCAATTATCCGCTCAGCTGTCTAAATAACTGCTTATGTAGTTGGCCCATATGTGGATTAGTCTATTCAAACTTTCGCATCCTTCAAATATTTGACTTGTTATTTTTTAGTTTGAAACCGCGTACGACTTCTTCAAAAGTCTGTTCGATGCATTCAAACTTGCGCCAACAAAATATGACAGAGAGCTGGCTGAGCAGGTTATGTTCGTCTCGCAGGTGACGTAGCGTAATGATTTGCAAGTTGTTTTTTATTGAATTAAAACAAACGATTGTGGAAGAAGAAAACTGTTCCAACCTTTTGCTTCTTCTACAGGTGTCTCATTGCTATCGGGACAAAGTGGCGGACTTTCCGCTTATGCTCATATCGCTGCTTAAACAGAGCGCCAGTCTTATGGACTCCGAGATGCGAATGGTGAGTTTATATATTCATCGTGTTGAAACGTGTCCATAGGCTCTGACAGGGTGTACAGCAGTGGCCCTGAACTTCTCGTCGCTAGGCAGTGCAAAAGTTCGAGGACTGCTAATTTAGTAGAAATAAGTCAACATAAATTTCTTACCTCAGGCCTTCTGCAAAGCCCTCATCCTGATGCGCAACAAAGGCTTGGTGACTCCTCTAGACATCATGCAGCTATTCTGTCGCCTATTCAAATGCCAGGACAAACTGCTTCGCCGAACTCTATCTAGCTATATTGTGCAGGACGTGAAAAATGTCAACGCCAAGCATAAGAATGCCAAGCTGAACTCTGTAAGTAGTTCATATTAATTTACAATTGATGCAATGGTGTCGAGACCATGTGGCGATTCAATAATTCAGTAGGGATATATGCTTTTTATAGCACACTTGAGACTGCTGTGCACAGCTCTCTGATCTGCTACCCCTATGCCTCCCATGTACCTGATCTTCTTACAGCTGAATTCTTCTGGCCCAAAAAAATTTCCTCTTAATATCGGTGCTGTTTTAACATTAGTAGAGAATGAGATCACGAAAGCCAAAACATCTAGTTCTGCAGACACTCACAGATCCTCAGTTGCTGGGCCAGCCTCCCAGATCCTCAGTTGCTGGGCCAGCCTCTCAGATCCTCAGTTGCTGGGCCAGCCTCCCAGATCCTCAGTTGCTGGGCCAGCTTCCCAGATCCTCAGTTGCTGGGCCAGCTTCCCAGATCCTCAGTTGCTGGGCCAGCTTCCCAGATCCTCAGTTGCTGTGCCCCCCCGCCAGCCTCCCAGATCCTCAGTTGCTGTGCCCCCCGCCAGCCTCCCAGATCCTCTGTTGCTGGGCCAGCCTCTCAGATCCTCAGTTGCTGGACCAGTCTCCCATGCAGATCCTTAGTTGCGGGGCCAGCCTCCCAGATCCTCAGTTGCTGGGCCAGCCTCCGAGAGTGTCAGTTTCTGGGCCAGCCTCCCAGATCCTCAGTTGCTGGGCCAGCCTCCCAAATCCTCCCCTCAGTTGCTGGGCCAGCCTCCCAGATCCTCAGTTGCTGGGCCAGCTTGGCAGATCCTCTGTTTCTGGGCCAACCTCCCAGAGTGTCAGTTGCTGGGCCAGCCTTCCAGATCCTCAGTTGCTGGGCCAGCCTGGCAGATCCTCTGTTTCTGGGCCAGCCTCTCAGATCCTCAGTTACTGGGCCATCGTCACTTTCCCAGATCCTCATTCTACGTAGTGTGACTGTCAAATCGGAAAAACCCGAAAAATGCACTTATTGCTTCATCAAATCTGCCTGGAAAAACTCCACAGAGCCTGCAGAACCACATGCTAGCCGTCATCCAGGAGGACAGCATCGCCTCGAAGAAATGCGCCGAAATCATGGTTGAACTTTACCGCCGCGGTGTCTGGCGCGACGCCAAGACTGTCAACTTCATCGGCACCTGTTGCTTCTCTAAAGTGACAAAAATTCTCGTTACTGGATTAAGATTCTTCTGCTCAGCTAGCGAAGAAGACGGCGGCGGCGCCAGCTCGGACGACGACAGCGACATCGACGAGGAGTCGTACAAGCGACAGTCGAAGGGCGCCGCGCTGGCCCACCGTGTCGGGCCGAAAACTAACAAGCGCAAGAAGCGATTGGAACGTCAGCTGCAGGCGTTGAAGAAGCACAAGAAGAAGAAGCGCCGTGTTGACGCGTTCGACACTGCGGCATTGCATCTGCTGCACGATCCGCAGACATTCGCTGAGAAACTGCTCAAGCAGGTTTGTTGATTCACTGTAGAGTCACTCAGTTGAGTCACTCTTTGGGTGTCAGTTGTCACTTTGAGTGTCAGTTGGGTCACTTTTTAGGTGTCAGTTGTCACTTTGAGTGTCAGTTGAGTCACTCTTTGGGTGTCAGTTGAGTCACTCTTTGGGTGTCAGTTGTCACTTTGAGTGTCAGTTGAGTCACTCTTTGGGTGTCAGTTGTCACTTTGAGTGTCAGTTGAGTCACTCTTTGGGTGTCAGTTGAGTCACTCTTTGGGTGTCAGTTGAGTCACTCTTTGGGTGTCAGTTGAGTCACTCTTTGGGTGTCAGTTGAGTCACTCTTTGGGTGTCAGTTGAGTCACTCTTTGGGTGTCAGTTGTCACTTTGAGTGTCAGTTGAGTCACTCTTTGGGTGTCAGTTGAGTCACTCTTTGGGTGTCAGTTGAGTCACTATTTGGGTGTCAGTTGTCACTTTGAGTGTCAGTTAAGTCACTCTTTGGGTGTCAGTTGAGTCACTCTTTGGGTGTCAGTTGAGTCACTCTTCGGGTGTCAGTTGTCACTTTGAGTGTCAGTTGAGTCACTCTTTGGGTGTCAGTTGTCACTTTGAGTGTCAGTTGAGTCACTCTTTGGGTGTCAGTTGTCACTTTGAGTGTCAGTTGAGTCACTCTTTGGGTGTCAGTTGAGTCACTCTTTGGGTGTCAGTTGAGTCACTCTTTGGGTGTCAGTTGTCACTTTGAGTGTCAGTTGAGTCACTCTTTGGGTGTCAGTTGAGTCACTCTTTGGGTGTCAGTTGAGTCACTCTTTGGGTGTCAGTTGAGTCACTCTTTGGGTGTCAGTTGAGTCACTTTGGGTGTCAGTTGAGTCACTTTGGGTGTCAGTTGAGTCACTCTTTGGGTGTCAGTTGAGTCACTTTGGGTGTCAGTTGAGTCACTCTTTGGGTGTCAGTTGAGTCACTTTGGGTGTCAGTTGAGTCACTCTTTGGGTGTCAGTTGAGTCACTTTGGGTGTCAGTTGAGTCACTTTGGGTGTTAGTTAGGCCGTTTTGAAATATCATAATGGCGTTATTTAGTATGTCATTTTCAGTGTTAATGATGACGTCATTTTGGTGGTTCTTGTTAGTTTGTAATTCATTTTGGAATTTAACGTATTATATTTATGGTTTTAATTGTATCAGAAAAATTCTACGGGTTTTTAATTTCCGTGAATTTTCATGCATCTGTAAGCCAAGTATGTGCTAGAACGATTTTTTAAAGTAGCCTGATTAGAAAACTGTTCCACTTTTATGCGAATTCTGCAAATTGTAGGTGGAAACGACAAGCGAACCGTTTGAAATTCGCCTACTAATGCTGGACCTGTGCTCTCGTCTGGTTGGCGTGCACAAGCTGCAAGTGCTGGGCCTGTACCCCCTGTTGCAGCGCTACCTGACTCCCAGGCAGTCGGACGTCACCAGGCTATTATTATTCGCTGCCCAGGCTTCGCATAGTATGGTTCCGCCTGACTGTCTCGAGCCCATGGTTCGCAACATAGCTGACAACTTTGTGACTGATCGGGCCAGCGCCGAGGCTATCGCTGTTGGCCTGAACTCGATTAGAGAGATTTGCTCCAGGGCGCCCTACGCTGTCACCGAGGAGCTGCTTGGCGACCTTGTACAGTACAGATCCTATCGGGATAAGAATGTTAGCAGTGCGGCTAAGAGCTTGATCCAGCTGTATAGGGAAGCTAATCCCGCTATGCTGCACAGGCGAGATCGGGGTCGGCCTACTGCCGCTCAGGTGAGCACAGTTATCCTTTTTGGTGTACTTTGGCATCTAGTAAGTATCTAGGGTTCGCAGGAGGGCCTTTTGGCGACATCGTCGCACGCCCAGCGCTGACGGCAATTCTGCCCATTCCGCTGACTCCTCCTGAGCACATGCATGCGCGTCAATGCTGTACACAGGGAACGCACTTATACACACGCTCACACCGGGTGTACAGCGGCAAGCGCACAAGGCACAAGCTCCAAATTAAAGTGGCCGTGCACAGAATCGAACTAGGGGTTTGTGTCGCGATTTCGATTTTTGCAGCGGCTAGTCATAAAAGTGTCTTAAATTGGGATTAGAACTTCGGACTGGCCAGAGCCACAGATAGCTAGATGGGCCACTCTTAGAAGAATTGCTTTCTACTTTCAGTTCAGTAGCATGGTATTTTATAAAGGTAGCTGAAATGACTTTCATAAGTTTAGAAGCCCAAGCTTGCAGGCGTAAACAACTTGCTAATTGGTTCAGCAATAATGTACATTAGCCAGTCCACTGAGATGTACATGGCAGCTTTAGGCTGGAATTATGAGAAAGGCAATAAAATTGGGGCTGGGCGGGAGCTAGTGTGGAAAGGCTCGGTTGGAGGGTTTAAGCTGGGGGCGGGGGGAGAAAGAGCCAATAACTGAGCCTTGGCTTTAAAAATACATTAAAATGCTTCAGTTTAACTTACTACTGAACTGAAAGTAGCTTACACGCAAATGTGCTGAGTGGCCCATCTTGCTCGTAGTTATTCTAGTATCTGGGGCCATAGCCGGTTTTCAGAGTTCCTAAAGCTGGTCATAACCGCTTAAACCGGTGCGCAACGCTATTAGGAAATTTGCTTCAAATATTTTTATCTCGCTACTACTCGCCAGTAAGCCATCTCTTATGCTGTTTTTTTCATGCAGGCGGAAGCGGCGGCTACCAGCGGCTCCGCTCTCGCTCAGTTCGGCCAGTCGGACGTCAAAGACTACTTGCCCGGCGCCGAGACCCTTGAAGTCATGGATGGCGGCGAAGGTGGCAACGACGACGATGACTGGGGGGAAGAAGAAGAAGAAGACAGCGACGATGGCAGCGGCGAGTGGGTGGACATTCCACAGTCGGATGACGAGGATGTTGCCAGCAAGACTGGCTCTGCTGCTGCTGCTGCTGCTGGCGACACAGCGGCGACCGCGTTGGACCCGACGGCGGCCCGACTGCGCGCCCAGGCGGTGGCCACCTCCCGGATACTGTCGCAGCGGGATTTCAAACGGCTGGAACAGGCGCAGGCTTTGAAACGGATTCAAGCGACAACTTCGGGTAGGAAGCGGCGTCTGGCAGAAGCCGCCGCCGCCACCGCAGCCGCTGGCAAAGACAACAATAACGACGATAATGAGATCTCTATCTCGGCTGGCGATTCCGGACACCCGTCCGGTCTGGCTCAACTGTCCGACATTACTCGTCTGGCTAAGCGTCCGAAAATGTCCCGCTTGGAACGAATGGAATCGGCCGCCGAAGGTCGGCGCAACGATCCGGACAGTAAAAAGTACGGCTTCCAGGTGCGCAGGATGAACCCGCACGCTAGTAGTACAAATGCGGAGAAGCGCAAATCCAAGGCCTTCTCAATGGTGAAGCACAAGGCCAGAGGCAAGACAGGCACTAGGAGCTTTCGAGACAAGCAGATCGCATTCAGGGACGCCCTGTTGAAACGGATGCGAAAGTCCAAGCGATAATATTATTATAAAGTTCATTTGGTACTTTTTATTCAAATGATATTTTGGGCATTTTCTCTCTGCGTCTCCCAGGCTCTTGAGCACTTTAATACCAGTTCTGATTGATGTATTGTAACCTGGTTGCTAATGGCTGGCATTGTTTGGAAAAATAAAAACTTATTTCTGATACGACGAGTGAAGTCGTTTCTGTAATTTTTGGATTTAAATCTTTGTTTAGCCTTTGATCTCTTGTGACTTTTCTTTTTACTGTATGTATAAATTATCTGTTGTTGTTGTTGATGAGTCATCAACTTTCGCATAGGTCTTTAGATTAGACTTTGCTGTTTCCCTTATTCATAATCCCCTTGTGTGCTTTTGCCACTCCACACACAATCCCCTTGTGTACCCCTGCCACTCCACCCACAATCCCCTTGTGTACCCCTGCCACTGCACCCACAGGCCCCTTGTGTACCACTGCCACTGCACCCACAGTCCCCTTGTGTACTCCTGCCACTGCACCCACAGTCCCCTTGTGTACCCCTGCCACTGCACCCACAGGCCCCTTGTGTACCACTGCCACTGCACCCACAGTCCCCTTGTGTACTCCTGCCACTGCACCCACAGTCCCCTTGTGTACCCCTGCCACTGCACCCACAATCCCCTTGTGTACCCCTGCCACTGCACCCACAGTCCCCTTGTGTACCCCTGCCACTGCACCCACAGTCCCCTTGTGTACCCCTGCCACTCCACCCACAGTCCCCTTGTGTACCCCTGCCACTGCACCCACAGTCCCCTTGTGTATCCCTGCCACTCCACCCACAATCCCCTTGTGTACCCCTGCCACTGCACCCACAGTCCCCTTGTGTATCCCTGCCACTCCACCCACAATCCCCTTGTGTACCCCCGCCACTGCACCCACAGTCCCCTTGTGTATCCCTGCCACTCCTTCCGCAGTAACTCCCAAGCGCCGCCCCATCTAAGCTGTCGTAAGTAAGTAATAAAATGACCTTAAATGTGCCTTTGCTTCAAACAACTGGCTGTTGTGTTTATGGCATGCTTGTAAATACAAACTTGGGCACGCCGGACTTGTGTCGCAGTGCCTATAAAACTAAGGATTGGCTAGCATAATCACACTAAGAAGATTTCAACCCCAATAAATGGCGCAGGACAGCTTTCGCCATTCGCCGTTCGTCGAGTCTGACTCGCCTATCGCCGGTTCGAATCCTGTTTTTAGTGACGCTTCGGAAAATAATAGTGAGTCATATCGCCCTTTGTCACTTGCGTGGGTTGCTGGGTAATTCAAGTGGGTTGCTGGGTCCTTCAAGTGGGTTGCTGGGTCCTTCAAGTGTGTTGCTGGGTCTTTCAAATGAGTTGCTGGGTCCTTCAAGTGGGTTGCTGGGTCCTTCAAGTGGGTTGCTGGGTCCTTCAAGTGGGTTGCTGGGTCATTCAAGTGGGTTACCTAATCATTCAGGGTTGCTGTTTCTTCATAGGACTTCTTATTTTCATTGAGTCACTGAGTCTCAGTTATTTTTCAGGTATTCTTTGCTTAGAGCGTCAATATTACTGGCCCCCATTTATGAGCCGTATTGTAATCTAATCATTTCAACAGGCCAATCTGTCCTATTTTATTACATCTGCGCTCTATTTTCACCGGAATAACAAACTAGAAATTTTTAGCACCCTACTCATAGTACTAGTGCAAGCATATGAATGCGTTGGAGAAGAAGAAGGTTTCAAATAACAATTGAGTAGCAGAAGCACCCTGAGGTTCATCTGCTAGGATTTTCTTGAATTCAATCTATATGTTCTATGCCTGTGTTTTTTGTTTCTTTTAATTGCATTTTCTTGTCTTCTTTTGCTATTCTAAGCCTACAGCTTACGATGAAGCAGATATTTGATAGCACGCCTGTCTCGCTGCGCAGTTTCTGATAAGCAACGGCAACCCCGCATTCCGCAGCTGGTCGCCTGCCAGTCCCCAGGATTAAGCTTGATCGACTTTGGCTCTCTCTCTCTCGCCTCGGCGCTGTAATCCATTCCTTGAGCACCCGGCCTAGCCCAGGACTGAAGGACTATATCCCAGCTGTCTAAACCTCAGCTCTCACTGTCTTACTCTCCATCAGCCAGCCACCTAGCTGAAGTCCAATTTGTTTGACAGTTCGTTCGAGATGCGGGAGAAAAAGAGACAGACGGGCGGCCAGATTTGAGCAGAACTACTCACTTTGCGGGATAAGCAGATCCTCTCTCTAGATGTGTGTGTGTGTGAGTCGCTGCGTCGATTCCCTAAAAATCCTCATTTCATTTCGATCCCCTAGCCTGCGGACCAATCGTATAGCATCCCTAGCTGTCCCCCGCCCCCCTACCCACACCTCCATGGCCAGGATCCTCTCTGATCCCGAATTAGTTTCATGAACCCCTTTCTTCCCACCTCATCTGGTTTTTATTTTTTGCAACTACCGTAGCGCTAGCCTGGCCTGAGATCGCATAGGTTTCTACCCCCCCGTTCTCTCCTTTGCAATCAACCAAGCGAAATAGGAAACAGATACGCGCAGATACAGAAAGCAGGCGCTGTGAGAAGGGAGAAAAATCCCTTACTAACTAACAACTGAAGGCGCAGAGAGCGCGCTCGCGCAAGAAAAGATTGCGTATATGTTAGAAAGAAATACAGACACACACACGGGGAGAGACACGCGCTCAATACTTAATCATCGAATCCTGGGTGTTTCCTCCTAGTGTATTTATTCTGCTACTAGAAGACGCACGAGTATAGGCGGCAGACAAGACAGAGATATACAAATAATAGCAGCACCGATGCTGTCAGAAGCCGACAGCTGCGAGGAATTATTGTCCATCGACGCCGTCGTCACCGAGGTTGGCGAGTCCTTTAAGCAGCAACGGCTTCGGCCGCCGCATGGCAAGCGGTTCGCCTACGGTGAGTCTCCATCTGGCCAAAGAGCCCCCGACCCCTTTGGATTCTTTTGAGTGGCTCCAGGGTTACCGGTAGGGATGTTTTTTCTGCACTAAAATTGCTCTCTGTTGAATATTCTAATCATAATTCGGCACATCTATGACAGTCATCTGATCACCTTTGGACACATCTATGACAGTCATCTGATCACCTTTGGACACATCTATGACAGTCATCTGATCACCTTCGGCACATCTATGACTGTCATCTGATCACCTTTGGACACATCTATGACAGTCATCTGATCACCTTCGGCACATCTATGACTGTCATCTGATCACCTTTGGACACATCTATGACAGTCATCTGATCACCTTTGGACACATCTATGACAGTCATCTGAACACTTTGGGAACATCTATGACAGTCATCTGATCACCTTTGGACACATCTTCGACAGTCATCTGATCACCTTTGGACACATCTATGACAGTCATCTGATCACCTTTGGACACATCTATGACAGTCATCTGATCACCTTTGGCACATCTATGACAGTCATCTGATCACCTTTGGACACATCTTCGACAGTCATCTGATCACCTTTGGACACATCTATGACAGTCATCTGATCACCTTTGGACACATCTATGACAGTCATCTGATCACCTTTGGACACATCTATGACAGTCATCTGAACACTTTGGGAACATCTATGACAGTCATCTGATCACCTTTGGACACATCTTCGACAGTCATCTGATCACCTTTGGACACATCTATGACAGTCATCTGATCACCTTTGGACACATCTATGACAGTCATCTGATCACCTTTGGCACATCTATGACAGTCATCTGATCACCTTTGGACACATCTTCGACAGTCATCTGATCACCTTTGGACACATCTTCGACAGTCATCTGATCACCTTTGGACACATCTATGACAGTCATCTGATCACCTTTGGGAACATCTATGACAGTCATCTGATCACCTATGACAGTCATCTGATCACCTTTGGACACATCTATGACAGTCATCTGATCACCTTTGGACACATCTATGACTGTCATCTGATCACCTTTGGGAACATCTATGACAGTCATCTGATCACCTTTGGACACATCTATGACAGTCATCTGATCACCTTTGGCACATCTATGACAGTCATCTGATCACCTTTGGACACATCTTCGACAGTCATCTGATCACCTTTGGACACATCTATGACAGTCATCTGATCACCTTTGGACACATCTATGACAGTCATCTGATCACCTTTGGACACATCTATGACAGTCATCTGATCACCTTTGGACACATCTTCGACAGTCATCTGATCACCTTTGGACACATCTATGACAGTCATCTGATCACCTTTGGCACATCTATGACAGTCATCTGATCAACTTTGGACACATCTTCGACAGTCATCTGATCACCTTTGGACACATCTATGACAGTCATCTGATCACCTTTGGACACATCAATGACAGTCATCTGATCACCATTGGACACATCTATGACAGTCATCTGATCACCTTTGGACACATCTATGACAGTCATCTGATCACCTTTGGACACATCTATGACAGTCATCTGATCACCTTTGGACACATCTATGACAGTCATCTGATCACCTTTGGACACATCTATGACAGTCATCTGATCACCTTTGGCACATCTATGACAGTCATCTGATCACATTTGGACACATCTATGACAGTCATCTGATCACCTTTGGTACATCTATGACAGTCATCTGAACACCTTTGGGAACATCTATGACAGTCATCTGATCACCTTCGGCACATCTAAGACAATCATCTGATCACCTTCCAATTAAAAGCCACCTATTCACCCACTGGTTTCTTGGAGGTTTGAACCGCCCGTCTCTTTTCTTATTTATCAATAATAATTTGGACACGAAAAGTAATATTTTTCGAGCCGAAGCCGCACTTCCTTTTGCCGTCCGGTCCCGACTGTCGGGTTTGCTTATTTAGTGCTTTTTTATTTTATCTCCCTGTCTGTCTGCCTGTCTGTCGCTTTAAGCAGTCAAACACATTTTAAGCAGATTGCAAAACCGTGTAAACCTGTTTCCGGGTACTCAAAGTCGCTGGCCTTGTTTTCTCAGTTCATGAAAACTTTATTGCAGCCTTCTAACATCTCTCTCTCTCTCTCTCTCTGCTTGGTTAAGCAAATCGTCAAAAGAATCCCTCGAAAAAGTTTTGCCTCTAAAGAGGCGTCGGAACTGCACGGCTGCTCCAACATGTACTCGTAAGCATTAGGCTTATGCCTGAGTTGAAGAGTTCGAGTAGGCAGCACTTGGTCTCGCATCATGCACTTGCTTCATACGAGCGTACCTCCTATCTCTCTCTGGTTGTTACGCATGGCTTCACACTGCCCCGTGGCCCTCCCCCTTCCCATCTAACAGTTCTCTCTCTACAACACATGCTTTTGTCAGTAACTGTCATGTGACCCGAAGATAGGCAGCTAAGGTAGAGAAAGCTACCGAGTGTGCGTGGGATTCACCCCAACCCACCCATCTCAAAGCCGATTTACTGGCGGCTGGCTACGTGTACAACAGGTGAAAATATGGGCAAGATTTTTTTGGAGTCATTAGTACTCCCCTCTATTTGCTGAGGGTAGTTGGGGTAAATGAGAGAAGCTGCTGGGAGGCTGCTGTTGTAGATAGATGCAAACGAGCGTATTTTGGAGACCAGTGTTGAGTAGCCTGTGTTTTACTGATTGACAACTGTATACTGAAGGTATTATTCAAGCTTTTAAAGATAAATTTTATGAGGTGTTGGTCAGAGCATCTCGGCGGTAAACACGTCTGACTCTCGCGCCACGACCCCTGATTCGATTCCGTGCAGTGATCTTGTAGGTTGTCGTGCCTGTAGGTTGTCGTGCCTGTAGGTTGTCGTGCCTGTAGGTTGTCGTGCCTGTAGGTTGTCGTGCCTGTAGGTTGTCGTGCCTGTAGCTTGTCGTGCCTGTAGGTTGTCGTGCCTGTAGGTTGTCGTGCCTGTAGGTTGTCGTGCCTGTAGGTTGTCGTGCCTGTAGGTTGTCGTGCCTGTAGGTTGTCGTGCCTGTAGCTTGTCGTGCCTGTAGGTTGTCGTGCCTGTAGGTTGTCGTGCCTGTAGCTTGTCGTGCCTGTAGGTTGTCGTGCCTGTAGGTTGTCGTGCCTGTAGGTTGTCGTGCCTGTAGGTTGTCGTGCCTGTAGGTTGTCGTGCCTGTAGGTTGTCGTGCCTGTAGCTTGTCGTGCCTGTAGGTTGTCGTGCCTGTAGGTTGTCGTGCCTGTAGCTTGTCGTGCCTGTAGGTTGTCGTGCCTGTAGCTTGTCGTGCCTGTAGGTTGTCGTGCCTGTAGCTTGTCGTGCCTGTAGGTTGTCGTGCCTGTAGCTTGTCGTGCCTGTAGGTTGTCGTGCCTGTAGGTTGTCGTGCCTGTAGGTTGTCGTGCCTGTAGGTTGTCGTGCCTGTAGGTTGTCGTGCCAACCCCCAAGGCACAGAGAGTGTACATGCCAGGCGATTAGAAAGTCAGGGCCGCTGTACATTCTGTGTGAGCGTGTGTAAAAGTGCGTGCTTGCGTACAGCATTGGCGCGCTTGTGTGTGCTCAGGATTCAGCGTTGAAATCGTTGCACCATGGTGGCCGCTGCCCATACATTTCAAGATGACGACGAGGCATTTAGTACTAAATATCACCTTATAGAGTCATAGTTACTCCAGCCAAGTACTAAAGATTTAGGGTATTTGGAATTCTAAAATCTCAAGTTTCCATCGGCCATCCATCCGACTATCGTAATCTTTAGTTTGCAGCTCGTGCCTGTCTGTGATCGATGCAACTGGAGATACCAGTCTCCGAGAAATGATGAAGACTATTTATTATAAGACACAGAAGATGCGCTAAATAAGAATAAATAGGTGTTATGAGGCTACTCGGCTTAAAGATTTGGATCGGGGATGGATGGGGGACTGGGAGACTGCCGGATCGAGACGACTTGTCATCAACTAGAAGCCGGAGATGAGGAGAGAAAAGGAGGAAGCGAAAAAAAATTGGGAAGCTGAGGCAGTAGCGATAAGCCTGGCACGCGAGATGCTGCTAAAGGCGCACTAGTGAAAGACCCCGTTGGCCTATCCAGATTAACGCGAACAGTTTGAGCATGGATACGTGTGGCTGCTACAGCGGGGGGGGGGCTTCTCAAACTCCTGCCTGTCTTCTCTTGGCCAGACTCGCCAACAGTATGGCTTACTGCTAGGGGGAGGGCGATTCGCGGAAATTTCCGCCTGCTCTTTCACTCTCACTCACCCCCTCCCCCGTTTTGTCGTGACGCCTAATAAACGTTGAAATGAAGTGAGCTTCAGAGTAGCAAAGCGATGCCGAGAGGAAAATTAAGCGAAACAGATAAGATATTCCATCTGCTGCTCTGTTGTCTAACAACTGCGTAGACTCGGACTGTCTGTCGGGCTGTGCTCTACTTTAATCTGCATCTATTTGCTTCATCTTCTGTCTGGCTCTCTGTCCGCTGGCTCTCTCTCTCTATCTTCCTCTATATGGTTGATTCCCTCGGCAACAACACCTCAGTGTCGTTCAGTATTTAATAACCAGCTCTATATTGTATTATACTTGTACGCAATGAACTACGAACTACGGGAACACACGATGACGATTCTCTCGTAATCATAAGAAGTAAGATAATAAAAGATAATACATATATAATATAATCGGCACTTTAGCCAGCAGAGTGAGCAGATATCGAATAGCCCCTGCCTGGACTCGACTCGAAAAGCTGTATAAGATGGTGAAGCTGGAACTGACAGATTAAAGGCTCTCTCTCTCGCTCTTAACTCTGGTCTGCTGCTTTCATATCCGCCTCTGCCGTCCTCCAGCAGGAGAATAATCTAATTACCAACTCAATTGGCAATTTTCGCGCCTTGACCAGCTCTCCCCCCTCTCCAGTTCCCTACCGGAGCAATTTTGGTCATCTTATTCCTTCTCTTCCCCCTCCCTCCCTCTCTCTGGTTTCTTAGTTCGTTCTATTTCATTCTAGCTACCAAAGAGGATTATTCGAACATCAGATAATCTGTTGCTAAGATCAATTGCTGAGTCACTGCAGTTTTCTATCCTTATAACGTGCTCGAGGTCGAGGCACTCGAGGTCATTTGTTGAGGCAATTCCATGGCAATCGATGCATAGTATTAACTACGAGAGGTTGTCACTGCAGGCAGTTGTCACTGCAGGCAGTTGTCACTGCAGGCAGTTGTCACTGCAGGCAGTTGTCACTGCAGGCAGTTGTCACTGCAGGCAGTTGTCACTGCAGGCAGTTGTCACTGCAGGCAGTTGTCACTGCAGGCAGTTGTCACTGCAGGCAGTTGTCACTGCAGGCAGTTGTCACTGCAGGCAGTTGCCGTGGAACCACGAGGAGGTGCTGACGACAAAGAGGAGGTGGCATGAGACTTATCCAATCCATATAGTTAGGCCTTACATGTAGGTGCTTTGTAAATTTCAGTCTATGTTGTTGATACTGTAGTACTCGTAAAATGTTAAAATCACGGCGTTCATTAATTTACTCGATCCTATCTAAACAGTAATAGCGAGTTCGGCTTTTCTCTTCTAGTACTCTACTTTCGTACAGCAATATTTTGCACCGTGTAAGCCAGTCTATAGCGAGTTTAGCTGTCCCCAGCGAGTATAGAGGGGTATGGGGTTAGGATATTTTATGAGCCGTTGCGTGCTTCATCACAGATTGACTCGCGTGTCTTGTTGAACGTCTCTCCCACTAGGATTTCTCCCTTACGGCCCTCCTCTCCCCTCTCTGTAGCAACAGTCTACAGTCCATCGGGACTCGCTTAGTTACTAAATGCATATAAAAAATATTCGCATTCCAGCGCCAGCATTCGGGGAAGACGGGACTTGTTGCTGTGTCCTCGTCCCCGGGACTCCCCGCCCTCTGCCTTGCGTGCTAGGACGTAGTTATAAGCTAATCTTCCTCCTGCGACTGGCGTAATCGGCAAATCACTCACCCCACTCCCTACTCCTCCTCATCGTAGGCTCCCCCCCCCCCCGGAGACTGGGCACAAATTCCACGCAACCCGTATTTCCTCTAGCTGCCTCTGCTGCTCACGTATCCCAATCTATTCCCTTTTATCTCTTTCCCCATCCAAGCTCTTCCATTCATGCTTGAATAGACTTGCTCCACCGTTGGATTGGCTTGAAGTTAAACTTGATTTTTTTACTTTAGCAAATATCTTTGTAGACCAGTATATTTTTAATCTGTTAGGTTATATGAAGTTCGAATTTAGTTTAGTTTGTAATTGCGCACTCGTCGTCAACAACGGAATATTTTTCTAGCAGTTATAACTGTCTTATCATAATATTTTTTTGTTTATTCCTACTAAACATACAGTCAGTGTATCTTAGTGCATTCCAGATGCATTAAATCCCATTGCAGTGACCGATCATTTAGGATGATATGATGATGATGATATTTTTTCTCCAGCTAAAAACCGTTCCTGTCTGACTGCCTGTCTATCTGTGCAGATTCATTAATTCCTTTAAATCTGGGTGGTTGGCTCCAAGTCACTCTTGGACTCGACTGTCTGTCGTTTTTCTCTTCCGACAGCGCATCTCCTTCAGTTATTCCGTGCACACTTAACCCCAAACCAAATTAAAACTGTTAGCAGACTTTTGCCACTGCGGTGGATTTCGTAATTTAGATTTACTATTTATTATATTCAATTGATTTAATGATTAATCACTGCATCGAGCTAATTTAAAGACTTCACTGCATCAAAAGCCAGCAAAAATGTGGCTCACTTGCACCAGCTCGGAACTCCACAAGCTGGAGACTTCAGTGCATCATAAAATAAAGAATGTGGCTCACTTGCACCAGCTCGGAACTCCACAAGCTGGAGACTTCAGTGCATCAAAATAAAGAATGTGGCTCACTTGCACCAGCTCGGAACTCCACAAGCTGGAGACTTCAGTGCATCATAAAATAAAGAATGTGGCTCACTTGCACCAGCTCGGAACTCCACAAGCTGGAGACTTCAGTGCATCAAAATAAAGAATGTGGCTCACTTGCACCAGCTCGGAACTCCACAAGCTGGAGACTTCAGTGCATCATAAAATAAAGAATGTGGCTCACTTGCACCACAAGCTAGAGACTTCAGTGCATCATAAAATAAAGAATGTGGCTCACTTGCACCACAAGCTGGAGACTTCAGTGCATCATAAAATAATAAAGAATGTGGCTCACTTGCACCACAAGCTAGAGACTTCAGTGCATCATAAAATAAAGAATGTGGCTCACTTGCACCACAAGCTGGAGACTTCAGTGCATCATAAAATAAAGAATGTGGCTCACTTGCACCACAAGCTAGAGACTTCAGTGCATCATAAAATAAAGAATGTGGCTCACTTGCACCACAAGCTGGAGACTTCAGTGCATCATAAAATAAAGAATGTGGCTCACTTGCACCACAAGCTAGAGACTTCAGTGCATCATAAAATAAAGAATGTGGCTCACTTGCACCACAAGCTGGAGACTTCAGTGCATCATAAAATAAAGAATGTGGCTCACTTGCACCAGTTCGGAGCTCCACACTTTTAAAACTAAAAGCGAAATAACATGGCAACTTTTACTTGATGATACTTAAAGATAGAGCTTAAAAAACGGCCCATCTTGACCCCTTGTCCCCCGGGTCTATGACGTTACTGTCCTTAACTATTAAGCTGCAGTCCTATGGCCTTAGGTTAGATCATTAGTAGCAGATTATATTAGTTAAACTAAATGATAGAATTTACTGTAGATACAGATTGATCGAGCGAACTCCTGGCAGTTGATTGGTAACGGCTATCTCTCCTTCTTTCCATCCCTGACTTCATTAGCCCTAGTCCCGCTGGGTCACGTCCGCCTTCCTAAATTGAAGCCGTTTAGAAAGCTTCATAAGAAGAGAAAAAGGAGAGAGAGAGAGAGAGAGAGAGAGAGAGAGAGAGAGAGAGAGAGAGAGAGAGAGAGAGAGAGAGAGAAGCAGAGTAGAGTAAGGAGATGAAGCTGGCAGTTTTTCTTTAATCTTTCCTGCTATATATCGATGCCTCTCTGCACAACACATAGTCTAGTCGGTAGGTAGGTAGGTAGCTCTCGTGCACGATTCCCCAAACAACTATGGAGTGGGTGGAGCAGTATACAATTAGGGCGGAAAGGCTTTTTCCTAGAAAAAAACCTCCCCGCGATCTGAAGAGAGAAGAAGGTCGTGGAAGACTGGAGAGAGGAAGTGAGGAGATGAGTAGCGGGGCGAAGGTTAGTCTTGGCGATGCGGCTTGGTTTAAGGCGAAGGGCTAATATAATAAAAGTAATGGTCATGATGAGATGACAGAAAACTTCCTTAGATAAGTGAGTACCCCCCACAGTTAGAGGCAGACTGTATCCGGGATCGCTGATGAAGCTTATGGGGATCTTTCAACATTGAAACATATAAAGTTTCCATTCTGTAGTTTTATGATTGTGATATCTGTATAGCCCAGCTCTCTGCTTTTCAATGCCTTTCACTTTTCTGCGTCAGTATCTACTGCTTAATACTGAAACTACTGCATTGTGTTTCTCAGCACGCGCAGATTATTAATCCACAGGGTGTGGCTAATGACTAAGATAATCGTTAGGATACATTTTCCCCCTAGTGTTTTTTTAAGTTCAATGCCTGGGCGCACCAATGCACGCGGGAGTTTACTTTCTACTAGGATCGATATCATTTCTGTCCTCGCATTCGCATGGGATCGCAATGCAATCATATTCAGTTCTCAGCGCAATAATAATATTGACCCGGCATTGTCCCAAATAATGCCTCTAGCGAAAAATCTTTCTTGTCAAATTCTCATGCATACTACTTATCGTATTTAACAGTAGTCTAACTCTGTGTGTATTGTGTTATTATTTTGGGCGAAGAAACATTTAAAGTAATTTAGATCCATTTTTACCTTTGTTCTAATACAAAGGTGGAAAACTGAACGTAGCTTTTATGATGTCTTTTAGTTTATAGTCAGTTTATAGTGTTAATAGCCAGTTTATAGTTAGTTTATAGTCGATTTATAGTCACGATCTATATAGCCATCAATGGTGAGTAGGTAAGCTACGGACCCGAATATTATAACAAAGTTATGCAAGCTTGAAATAAAATAAGCCAAGGTTAAAAACAGTTTATTCATCTGCATATAGTGTCGCATCTAGTTATAGTTTATTATTCAATTATTATTAAGAAGTAGTTTTTACTGAACTTCGAGTACCTCAAATGTAATACAATATAATAGGCTCATCCGTAAGGTTTTTATTGAGCAATTAATCAAGCTTAAATTAGTTGACCTCAGTTGACCCTAAACTCCGTATTCCTATCTTCTTTAGACGAGCGGCATCCGAGCGCTCTGCCCAGTCCGTACACCAAGTCTATTCACCGGCGCGCTGGCTACTCGCCTTCGCCTTCGCCGCCGCCGCCGCCGCCACCACCACCGCCGCCAACGCAGTTGCAGCTAATTGACGATGAAGCTCCCAGTTTCATGCCGACATCCAGCACCACGGACTCGGGCTTCCCGACGGCCGAACTGGACCAGCTGGACGCCGGCTCTGATGGCGGCCGGTCGTGCACTCCGGTGTCCTCCGCTGCTACTGCCGCTACTACTGCCGATAGCACTACTGATAGTAGAGCGGAGCGGACTCGATTAGTCAATAGTTTTCCTATTTCTTCGCCGCCAATTCGCGAGACCGATCTGCTTAGCGAAGCTGGCGCTGACTCTGTCACTGCGGCTACTAATGGCAACAGTGCCAGTAACCATGGCAACTACAGCGACGCCGATAATCAACAACAAATCATGCTGTCGGCTCGTTGCGCCGCATTGGAACGCGAAGCCGAGTATTATAAACAGCAGCAGGGCACCACAATGGAAGAGTTGGACAAGTCTGACCGGCTTAACGATCGGCTTAAAGGTGAGCGAACTCTAGTGCTCTAGTTGTGATAATAAGGAGATCGTATGACCAACAGTCATATGCACTCGTATGACCAATGATAGATCTTATGCACTCGTATGACCAATGATAGACCATATACACTCGTATGACCAATGGTAGACCATATGCAGTCGTATGACTATTGATAGATTATATACGCTCCTATGACCAAGGCTAGATCATAAACACTCCCATGACCAATGGTAGATCATATACGTTCCTATGACCAATGATAGACCATATACACTCGTATGACCAATCATAAATCTTATACACTCGTATGACCAATCATAACCTTATACAATCGTATGACCGATCATAAATCTTATACACTCGTAGACCAATGATAGATCATACACACTCCTATGACCAATGATAGATCATATACGCTCCTATGACCAAGAATGACGTAGACCGTAGATCGTATACGCTCCTATGACCAAGAATGACGTAGACCGTAGATCGTATACGCTTCTATGACCTATGATGGATAAAATACGCTCCTATGACCAATGATACATCATATACACTCCTATGTCCAAGGCTATGATCATATACGAGCGTATACTCGCATGACCTAAGATGACACTCCCAAAAAATCGAATGTAAAAGAAGGCTCATAGGTTGCTGAAAGGTTCTTTTAAGCTACTTAGTTAAGATTTAAAAAATGAAAAAAACTCTTTACACTCGTAGCAGTCGATACGTGACACGATTTTTTTCTACTACTCTTAGAATCGTCTGGAAATTCTCTTTCTCTCTTCTCTCTCTGATATCCGTGATATTATGTCATCTTTTTACAATAACAAGCCCAGCCAGAACCCTCTGTAAACCTGTTGCTGTCATTTCCAATTAGAATAGAGCCAGAGAGTCAATAACAACATGCGAAATTAATATTCAACATTATCTGGGTATTAGTAACAAGGAGATTTTCCAATAATCTATGAGAAAATGTTGCAAGATATGAAACCCGATCCTACTTGCTCAGGTGTATCGAATATTCCATTAGATTTTGCTACCGTTGTTTAAAGATATGCTTGGCTCAGGACGGGAGGCATACCTGTCTATATATGAGTATGTAGCCTTCACCTGTTGGATGAAAGGTAGGCTCCTCAGAATCCGGTTGACCAGCTGGGACACTGCAGCTAAGGTAAGGTAGCTGTCACACCTGTCCTGCCTTCTCTCATTAATATTTTCACTGCGATGCCTTGTTATTAAAAGCTGGCTGGCTTTGGATAATATGAGTCGCTGATATAATGTGAGCTGATGCATGGCCAGCCAGTGATGGGGCTGAGCATCTCAAAATCCATCAATTCGCTTTCACTCGGCGATATCAGAGCCTGTTTTGGGCGGGGGGGTCTTTTTTGGCGAACCCATTGCTTTAAGAAGGAATCGTCTCGGGTCCCTCCACTCTTGCTCTTCTTACATCTTTCTGTCCCCTCCCTTTGGCTTCTCCCATCTCTTCACTCTCTCCCTACACCCTGCCTTCTTTTTTAAACTAAACTATCTTCCCTTTTCTCTCCCTCTCTTCTCCCCCTCTTCTCCCTCTTCTCCCCCCTCTTCTCTCCTCTTCCCCTGTTCTCCCCCTCTTCTCTCCCTGTTCTCCCTCTTCTCTCCTCTCTTCTCTCCCTCTTCTCCCTCTTCTCTTCCTCTTCTCCCCCCTCTTCTCTCCTCTTCCCCTGTTCTCCCCCTCTTCTCTCCCTGTTCTCCCTCTTCTCTCCTCTCTTCTCTCCCTCTTCTCCCCCCTCTTCTCTCCTCTTCCCCTGTTCTCCCCCTCTTCTCTCCCTGTTCTCCCTCTTCTCTCCTCTCTTCTCTCCCTCTTCTCCTTCTTCTCTTCCTCTTCTCCCTCTCTCTCTTCTCCCCCTCTTCTCCCCCTCTTCTCTCCCTCTTCTCCCTCTTCTCTTCCTCTTCTCTCCCTCTTCTCCCTCTCTCTCTTCTCTCCCCTCTTCTCCCCCTCTTCTCTCCCCTCTTCTCTCCCCTCTTCTCTCTCTCTCTTCTCTCCCCTCTTCTCCCCCTCTTCTCTCCCCTCTTCTCTCCCCTCTTCTCTCCCTCTTCTCTCCCCTATTCTCTCCCTCTTCTCTCCCCTTCTTTTTCTTCTCTTCTCTCCCCCTCCGCTCTCTTTTCTCCCCATATTCTCTTCCCGTCTCTCTCTCTCTCCATTCTCCCTTCCTCTTCTCTCTTCTCTTCTCTTCTTTATCTTCCATTCCTCCTCGTTCTCTTCATTTCTTTTCTCCCCTCACCTCTTTTGTCTCTCACTCTTTTCTCCAGTCTTTCAGTCTCCAGTCAAAATGTTAGCTTTTTTACTGCATGGATTATTATTCTTCCTGCACGGTCGCTATTCGAATCAGAGGCAAATTATTCATTTGCAGAGGCCAGTAGAACATTTTACTAGCGATTTACATGTACTAAATATAATCCTTCCGATTATATTCATCGTCACGTTTTTTTCCTGCCCCGGCCTTGCATTTTGTTCAATCAATCCTTTCTTCCCTAAGAAGTGAAAGTTCTAGCTCGTATAAGATCAAAAAGCCCAGGCAGTTCAACAATTGACGGCAGCTTGGCGGCTTCTATAGCCATGCCATTGTTTTGCAACTCGCGGGGGTTGCTCTGTTGCTCCCCTCTTCTACTCTCGTTTTCTCTGTGCTTAATTTCGGACAAAACTGGCTTTCTTTCACTGCGACGGCGGCGGCGGCGGCTGTCGAGAGGTTAAAAATGGATTTCCTGGGTTGCTTGACATTTCTCTCTCACTATGAATTAGCAACTGCAGATCGAGTTGCATTTAGGCTGTGGCCCAGCTTCTGGAGTAGAGAGGGGGGCTTCGACACAGGGACCTCTTCTTTGATACTTGGACTGTTAAATAATCTTTTACCGCTAGTTAAGAGCTACGAGTACACAAGAGAAGTAGCTTGCAGAGCAGATTACAGAGCAGCTCAGTGGTTAAACTGGTCTGACTCTCGTGCCACAGTGCCCTGGCCCCGGGCTCGATTCCGTCCGGAGTCACATCATTTGGGGCCTGGGACTACTAACTAACTAGCTAACTAAATAACTAACTAACTTACTTACTTACTAATTAACTAACTAACTAACTGACTAACTAACAAACTGGCTAACTAGTTAATAAATTAACCTAATAAGTGACTGACTGACTTACTAGCTCGTAAATATCGAATTAATAAATAAATTTACTAAGCAAAACTGTACAAATTTTAGTGAAACCACCCTTTAAATTTGAATGTCGCTTCCAGTCCATATATACAAGAGGTCCCTGTCTCTCTGTGTTGGTGTTTTTGATAGGCCCACTGCGGCCTTGTGAATGGACTGCCAACTGGGTCAACTTGCACCCAAGCCTCTGAAACTGTGCCAGGAAAGTTTATATTATAGCGGAAGCTTGAATTGTTCGACATCAAATGTGTGCGCATAATTTTTGTGTGTATAACAGCATCTTTATGAGAAAAGGAACTTCTAAGAAGCAACACAATCATGGATTACGGACATTCCAGTTGCCTACTAATAGGTCAACGCTCCACGGTTTTGTGTGAGTCTTTTTCATTCTTCTTCTAACTGGACGGCTGGCCAATCGATTTGACCTGTTTGTGGTTTTCAAGTTCTGACAGATCTGCTCTTTCGTCACACAGGCATTGTCCATTCATCACGTATTCAGGCAGGCCAAGTGCGCTTTGATGGATGCCTCGTCAGTCAAACAGGGCCTGCGGTAGGACAGAACAAGCCAGTTGCCGGCTGGCAGCCGCGATCTAACAAAAGAAGCTTTTATCCTCCCCTCGCCCAAGCACTGAAGCTATGGTATTGGTCTCTGATTGTCGGGAGCACTTTTTGCGGCTGTTTTATAGATGAATGCTGCTGCTGAATTTCTAACTGGGTGTCGTGAATGGGATTTTGGGGATCTGAATTTTTTAGCACCCTCTTTGCTGCTTGCTTTCGGATGCAGTCTTTGAGGTTTGGCGCTTCCTTTCTTTGCATTTGAGCTCTGGCATCACCTAACTCAAATATGGCATCTGGCATCATAGAATTCTTATGTATATAGGGTTTGACATCATCTCCCTCCCATGTATTTGAGGTCTAGCATCATTTCCCTCCCATGTATTTGAAGTCTGGCAAAATCGCCCTGCCATGTATTTGAGGTCTGGCATCATCTCCCTCCCATGTATTTGAGGTCTGGCATCATCTCCCTGCCGTGTATTTGGGGTCTGGCATCATCTCCCTGCCGTGTATTTGAGGTCTGGCATCATCTCCCTCCCGTGTATTTGAGGTCTGGCATCATCTCCCTCCCGTGTATTTGAGGTCTGGCATCATCTCCCTCCCGTGTATTTGAGGTCTGGCATCATCTCCCTCCCGTGTATTTGAGGTCTGGCATCATCTCCCTCCCGTGTATTTGAGGTCTGGCATCATCTCCCTCCCGTGTATTTGGGGTCTGGCATCATCTCCCTCCCGTGTATTTGAGGTCTGGCATCATCTCCCTGCCATGTATTTGAGGTCTGGCATCATCTCCCTCCCGTGTATTTGAGGTCTGGCATCATCTCCCTCCCGTGTATTTGGGGTCTGGCATCATCTCCCTCCCATGTATTTGGGGTCTGGCATCATCTCCCTCCCGTGTATTTGAGGTCTGGCATCATCTCCCTGCCATGTATTTGAGGTCTGGCATCATCTCCCTGCCATGTATTTGAGGTCTGGCATCATCTCCCTGCCATGTATTTGAGGTCTGGCATCATCTCCCTCCCGTGTATTTGAGGTCTGGCATCATCTCCCTCCCGTGTATTTGAGGTCTGGCATCATCTCCCTCCCGTGTATTTGAGGTCTGGCATCATCTCCCTCCCGTGTATTTGAGGTCTGGCATCATCTCCCTCCCGTGTATTTGAGGTCTGGCATCATCTCCCTCCCGTGTATTTGGGTTCTGTTATCTGCCTCCGATCTCTTTAAAAGGTCCTAAAAGATCCCTAATCCGTTATGCATTCTTTTTTCTCTCTCTTCATCTGCCTCTTCTGCCTGCAATGCGCCTCTCATGCACCCGTTTCAGACCCTTTGCCGGTCATTTTACCCATCTATTATGCAACTGCTGCACCTGATGCCAGTGTGGATTTTCTTATGTACTAAAGATAATAGTTTGTAGAATTTGGTCTTGCATCCGGTTGGGCTAAGCCCCCAAAGCTCCAGGCTATGCCTACTCATCCTACTCATGAGTGGAATTAGTGTATGCAGCTCTTTGCTTTGTTTCCCCGTGTCCTATTCACCGCTGCGTCTCTGTAGCCCAGGCTCTTTGCCTATCAATAATCTGCCTATTACTGCTATGTAGCATCATTATTTATACTACTTGAATGAATCTATAATGAAACTCAATGCGCTCTGGGGCGCCATTAGGAAAAATGCGCGCACAGCATTATGAGTCGATCGCCTTCTGACTCATGCTGCGTACTTTTCGATTTGGACAGCTCTGCTCCGCATAGGCATGTCTGTCATTTTGATCCTCTCTCCTTCCTTTTGCTGTCTTTCTGCCTGCCTGCCTGCCGTCTGTCTGTCTGTCTGTCTGTCTGTCTGTCTGTCTGTCTGTCTGTCTGTCTGTCTGTCTGTCTGTCTGTCTGTCTGTCTGCCTGTCTGTCTGTCTGTCCGCATGTCTGTCTGCCGTCTGTCTGTCTGTCTGTCCATCTGTCTGTCTGTCTGTCTGTCTGTCTGTCTGTCTGCCTGCCTGTCTGTCTGCCTGTCTGTCTGTCTGTCTGTCTGTCTGTCTGTCTGCATGTCTGTCTGTCTGTCTGTCTGTTTTAGTGTCAGTCAGTCTGTCTGTCTGTCTGTCTGTCTGCCTGTCTGTCTGTCTGTCTGTCTGCCTGTCTGCCTGTCTGTCTGTCCGCATGTTTATCTGTCTGTGTGTGTCTGTCTGTCTTAGTGTCTGTCTCTGTCTTGGTGTCTGTCTATCTGTTTTTTCTGTCTAATTTTTAAGGTTAATCGAAGTAAAAAAAACTTGTCCCCAATTTGACTACCGAATAAACTGTATTAGGGCAAAAAGTATATGCTGAGAGATTGGCTCTGTCAGATTGAATCCCTTTAATCTATTCTCCATCCAGATCATGGTCAAGCCTACTACTTCTTTTGCGACTCTAAAAGTCTTTTGATCTTCTTAATCTATTATCTCTTTAACTCTTTCTCATTCTCTTTATCCACCTATGCTACACTCGATCACTGCCCCCTCTCGCCCCCTCTGACTTTGGTACTGAATCGCCACGTGACTGATTGGGGCATTGGGTGAGAGAGCTGGAGCGAGCCAGAAAGTCTCCTTTGGAATTGCTGCTTTATTCAGTCCCGTGTGTCCCCGCTGTGTCTTAATCTCGGTCGAATCTTTCGCGTCAGCTCGCTTGTCTTCTCCGGCCCCAATCCCTTGCAAGCTCCCCGGCGTCTCAGTCTTTAAAATGAATTTCCCCTTCTCCCCCTCTCTCTTCCCCTACTAGCTCCTAAGCATAGCTTTATAGTGCTCGCTGGACTGGACGCCACGCCGCTCTGTGACTGGCCAGGGGCAGCAGCTGCTCAGCTCGTCCTCCCCGTTAGCCCCCACCTCTGCCTACCTACAGTACCTACTTACCTACCCATCTACTGGGCGCGAGCGATCTTTTGCGTTCCTTCTCCCCTTTCTATACCTACCAGATCAGTGGTTAGCCTACATAGCTGTTCCTTTAGTAGCTTATTTCTTTATTACTTTAGAGACAGATGTTTGTCGCTTACAGCATCGGCGGCAGCGGCGGTGAAAGTCCTTGCCCTAGTTAGATCCCCTGTTGATTAATAAATCAATCATAACCAGATTCGAGTCGTCTGCTCTCCCGGAGAACAAACTCATCTGCATATTGTTTCTTTATGTTCAGCTATTATGTACGGTATATATAGCCCGAGAAACCTGTTAAGGTAGAATAATGTTTTCCTCCTATTGCGACGAGTATACTCTGATGAATACTTATAGAGCCTCTTATGTAACTGCGGCCGCTGAGACCTGCCAATGTAAGTCTAACGACGCTCCGAGTCTGTTTAATGAGGTTACAACAATCATAACTGCCATTCACTGGCACTAGTAGACGTTGCTAAAGTTCTCAATTGTGTCCCTAGGTACTCATTTCTGTGTCCCTAGGTTCTCAGGTCTGTGTCCCTAGGTACTCATTTCTGTGTCCCTTGGTTCTCAGGTCTGTGTCCCTAGGTACTCATTTCTGTGTCCCTTGGTTCTCAGGTCTGTGTCCCTAGGTACTCATTTCTGTGTCCCTTGGTTCTCAGGTCTGTGTCCCTAGGTACTCATTTCTGTGTCCCTAGGTTCTCATGTCTGTGTCCCTAGGTACTCATTTCTGTGTCCCTAGGTTCTCATGTCTGTGTCCCTAGGTACTCATTTCTGTGTCCCTTGGTTCTCAGGTCTGTGTCCCTAGGTACTCATTTCTGTGTCCCTAGGTTCTCAGGTCTGTGTCCCTAGGTACTCATTTCTGTGTCCCTAGGTTCTCATGTCTGTGTCCCTAGGTACTCATTTCTGTGTCCTTAGGTTCTCCTGTCTGTGTCCCTAGGTTCTCATTTCTGTGTCCCTTGGTTCTCATATCTGTGTCCCTAGGTTCTCATGTATGTGTCACCAGGTACTCATTTCTGTGTCCTTAGGTTCTCAGGTCTGTGTCCCTAGGTACTCATTTCTGTGTCCCTCGGTTCTCAGGTCTGTGTCCCTCGGTTCTCAGGTCTGTGTCCCTCGGTTCTCAGGTCTGTGTCCCTAGGTACTCATTTCTGTGTCCCTTGGTGCTCATGTCTGTGTCCCTAGATGCTCATTTCTGTGTCCTTAGGTTCTCAGGTCTGTCCCTAGGTTCTCATGTATGTGTCCCTAGGTTTTTATGTGTGTTTCTAGGTTCCCTAGGTGTTATGGTTACCATCTGGCTCTCACGTTAGAGAGGACCTAAGGATCTTTTTTTTAGAAACGACGAGAACCCAGAGCATATTTTTCCATCTCTAAACGCCATCCCGAGACTACATCAATGAGTTTACTCTCACGCAGGCTTAGAAAATTTAGGCTCCATCTCTGGAGGAGTCTGGACTCGATCGAAGAGCAATGGCGCGAGTATGATGAGGCACGCCACCGTTGAGGAGTCTGGGAGAGAAAGAATTGCCAGGCTCTATTTGGTTTAGAGAGGAGAAATATTGTCATTTCAGGCCGTCCCCTCAGCATCTCCAGCCAGAGAGAAAAACTACGATGATGAACCAGATTGACAGGGCGGGCACAATCGGTCCGATGGTCCTTATCGATTTCTCTGCCTCTCTGCCTGCTGTGCAAGTCTTTTTACTACTCTATATGCTTAACCTACTCATTATAATATCCTTGGACGCTTGAATCCGGGTCAATCGAGGCAAAGTTCTGTAGTTAATGTAATTTCTACTTTATGTTGCAAAATGCATTCAAA
The DNA here is from genome assembly GCA_002269645.1 of Macrostomum lignano. Classification (NCBI taxonomy): domain Eukaryota; kingdom Metazoa; phylum Platyhelminthes; family Macrostomidae; genus Macrostomum; species Macrostomum lignano. The sequence continues at coordinate 191,949 of NIVC01000371.1, forward strand.
TCACAGTGTCTGTAGATAAGGAATCCGCATCAGGAGCTCTTTTTGAAAGTAAATTTGCTCTGTCATATCCACTTTTGTTTTCGGTGTGTGTAGTATTGCTTTTGTCAGCCTAACTGAGAATAAAGCCATCCAAAGTGAGAATCCTGCCTACGCTGACTGCGAAGGGCCTGGCTGCGTGCAGCCTTAGTCTATGGGCCATAGACAATAAAGGACAAGCAAAGTGATAAAAAGCCATCCAATGTGAGAATCGATTGGTCTATGCGTCGTATTCTTTTATTTTTATACCTTCTGAGCTTCTGAGCCATATGACTAGCCAATCCTAGCTTATCCTTTATAGTCTATGGCCCATAGACTAAGGCTGCACGCAGCCAGGCCCTTCGCAGTCAGCGTAGGCAGGATTCTCACTTTGGATGGCTTTATTCTCAGTTAGGCTGACAAAACCAATAGTAGGCCCATTAGTAATCGGAATACTCACAGCTGTCGCTACTCAATGTAACTTGCGGAAAAGCCTTCAGAGTTGGAAAATCAATGTTACCCATTATATTCAAAGCATCATCCGCGAGCTGGCCAGCAGTGTGTTCTTGCTTTTGCTTCTGCTTTTGCTTTGCCTGCTTGTCAAATGCCAGTTGATTTAAGTCGTCAGGCACGCGGCTAGATCACAAGGTCGATCGATGGGCCAATGGAAAATTGGAGGGGAGGCGGGGAATAAGAGAGGAGAATTGGGAATTTCAGAGAGAGAGGGGGACTTCTGTTGTCCTGCGCCCCGTTCCCTCGGGAAATCTAGAAAAATCTCTTTAAAGATGTAAACAGTAGCGAGAGAAAGAAAGCTAGTGTACTTACTATATAGGACCGCTGGCAGTTAAAAAACATTTTCTGGGTCTTTTTTAAAACGGGCACTCAGCAAAGCTTATCAGATGGGTCATAAAATACCAGATAAATTTCGATTAACTAATCAAACCACTTCTATAGTTCAGGCGGTGAGAAAACTCTCAATTTGCTGTCAACCATCAGACACAGACACCGTCAGGCACAGAAACTGTCAGACACAGACACCGTCAGACACAAAAGCCGTCAGACAGAAACTGTCAGACACAGACACCGTCAGACACAGACACAAAAGCCGTCAGACAGAAACTGTCAGACACAGACACCGTCAGACACAGACACCGTCAGACACAAAAGCCGTCAGACAGAAACTGTCAGACACAGACACCGTCAGACACAGACACAAAAGCCGGCAGACAGAAACTGTCAGACACAGACACTGTCAGACACAAAAGCCGGCAGACAGAAACTGTCAGACACAGACACCGTCAGACACAAAAGCCGTCAGACAGAAACTGTCAGACACAGACACCGTCAGACACAGACACAAAAGCCGGCAGACAGAAACTGTCAGACACAGACACCGTCTGACACAGACACAAAAGCCGGCAGACAGAAACTGTCAGACACAGACACCGTCAGACACAAAAGCCGTCAGACAGAAACTGTCAGACACAGACACCGTCAGACACAGACACAAAAGCCGTCAGACAGAAACTGTCAGACACAGACACCGTCAGACACAAAAGCCGGCAGACACAAACTGTCAGATACAGACACCGTCAGACACAAAAACCGTCAGACACAAAAGCCGTCAGACGCAGAAACTGTCAGACAGAGAAACCGTGCAATTTCTACTTTCTGCTTCGTCCAGCGCTGAGGCTGTAACTGAAAGCGACAGCCAGATGAAGAAATATGGCTGCGACAGAAAAATGAAAGCTTTCGGGCTAATAATTATCTTTTTTTCAGACTGTACGCATACACAGGGTAGCTGTGCTGTCCTCTTCTCCATCCGTTGCTTTGACGTCTATATTTGAGTCCAACACATCAAGGCTGACCCGTGCTCGTATGCATTTGATGAAACGTTAGAAGAGTAAAAAAATAGCGTCTAAGCTGGTCCTGAGCTGTACGCAAAACCCTTTCGTATTCTCTTCAATTTCTTTTGCCAAAGCTTTTTCCCGCCTTCGTCTCTTCTTCTTCCGCTCAATTAACTGCCGCCTTGAACGGCTAATCCGCCCTGCCCTCCCTTCCCCATCTACCGCCCGTTGGCGACCAGGCGTCTCGCCAGTCGAATTCCCATAGTTGCCAGTCGCATCTTCCCTTACCCTTATTTTCTAATGCTGCTCAGTGCTCTCACCCCCCCCCCTATCTGGCTTCTCAGCTTGATCAGCCCTGGGAGAGCTATGGAGATATTTCCCGCTGATCTTGCTCTCCCCCTGCCATCCCCACACTGCCTTCCATAATAATAATAATAATAATATGTCGGTAGTATTATCCCACCAACCCAGTCCGCTGCCTCGCTGCCCCCCCCCCCTACGCCGCTTCTTTCGAATATGCCTCAACTGGTCGGGAATATATGGTGAAGAACTCGTGGGATAAAAGAACGGGATGTATAAGCTAGTCTTGCGCTGGGCGCTCCAGCTCGCACAACCGCTCACTCTATGCTATTGAATTGAATTCCATTTCCAGCCGAGATTGCTTTCCTGAGAGCCCAGCAGCAGCAGCAGCATCAACTAGAGCAGCAACAGCAGCAGCAGCAGCAGCAGCAGCAGCACGACAGGCAGCACTCAGCCAGCAGCGGCGGCGGCGGCAGCAACGGTAGCTTTGGCTACGCCGACTCAAATTATCACGTAATTTACACGGGAACTCGAGTTCCAGCCTCTCCAGCTTATCCTATGCCTCATCATCAGCAGCAGCAGCATCATCATCAGCACGTGCTGCACAATCGTCTTCAGCAGCAGCCGACTCCGCCGCCTTCGACATCTTCTTTAACGAATGCTTCAGCGTCCGCGTCGCCCGCTGCGCCGGCTGGTGCTGGCCACCGCTGCCAGTCCTGCGAGGCCCTGCAGTCGATGTGCGCAGCTCTGCATCGCAAACAGTCGGAGGCTGCTAGCGGACTGCGCGCCTCCGAGCAGGAGAAAACTACCCTGCGAATGCAGCTTGATCAGCTGGCGGCGGAGGCGCGCAGTCTGGCTGACGACCGGCTGACCCTGCTGAGACAGGTAGGCTGGGGCCGATTAGCAACGACTGACGATATGTAGCGATATGTTATGTAGGTAGAATCCGGCTAATCCGCCAAGCAAGACTGTCAATGGATAGAGCCAACTGATTACCGTGATTACCGATATGTAGCGACAGTAATCTAAATCTAGAATCAGACTTTTCAGTTACAATTTGCAACGACTACCGATATGTAGCGATAACAGTGTAAGAAGAATCTGGTTTAAAAGATCAGGATTTTGAGTTCAGCATTGTTGTCAAAAAAAGGGTTTAATAGCATTGATTAGCTATATGTAGCACTATCTAGTACAAATTAAGCCAATTGTTTGCTATAAGCAAGAACTAACGATATGTAGCGACAACAATCTAGATCTATATAACCAGGCTATGCAGCTATAATTAAAAATACAATGGCTACCGATATGTAGCGACATTAATATAGGAAAAAGAATTTGCTCATGTGTGGAATCGTCATCCTGATTACTCTTCCGGCTGTCAGGTTAGCGACCTGCGAGTGGCTCTCTACCGCGAGCAGGAGAACGCCCAGGCCGTGTCAACCGAATGGCGCAAAGTCATGTCCGAGCGTGCCGACGTTCACGAAGAGATTCGCCAATTAACTAGCCGCGGCGAACTGGCCGAAGATCGTCTGCGAGCCGTTGAAGCCCAACGCGACGAAGCTCTAGAAGCCTGTCGTCAGCGTCGATGCTGCGGCGGTGGCGAAGCGGCTGCCGAATTGGCCAAACTGCGCGAGGAGGCCGGCGACCTGCGCCAGCTGCAGGCCACGGCCAGGTCGCAGCGCGACTGGGCTCTGCAGCAGCGGGCTAGCGCGCTAGAGGAGCGCGAGGCGTTGCGCAACCTGTGCGAGCAGCTGCGCGCCGAACGGGACCAGGCGGTGTCGCGGCACGCCGACACGATGCAGCGATGCGACCTGCTGGAGGCGGAGAAACGCCAGCTGGCCAATCAGCTGCAGGAGGCTGCGGCCGCCGCCAACCAGTTTGCGGAAGCGGTTTCGGAGTCAAAGGATGCCGGCGAGACTGCGAAACCCGCTGTTCGGGACGGCCTGGTCAATGTTGATATTGGCCCCATTGGCAAGAACATCGGCTTCCAGGTAGGGGCATCGGGCAACTTTTCACCTAGCTGTATGCGCTTCTAACTTCATGCTTGGTTTTAGCTGGCTTCTGACTTAATGATTGGGTCTTCAGTAAGCCGACACGTCCTAGATCCTCAGTGTCTGGGCCAGCCTCCCAGATCCTCGGTGTCTGGGCCAGCCTCCCAGATCATCAGTTGCTGGGCCAGCCTCCCATGCAGGTCCTCAGTTGCTGGGCCAGCCTCCCATGCAGGTCCTTAGTTGCTGGGCCAGCCTCCCAGATCCTCAGTTGCTGGGCCAGCCTCCCAGATCCTCAGTTGCTGGGCCAGCCTTCCAGAGTGTCAGTTGCTGGGCCAGCCTGCCATGCAGGTCCTTAGTTGCGGGGCCAGCCTCCCAGATCCTCAGATGCTGGGCCAGACTCCCAGATCCTAAGTTGCTAGGGCCAGCCTCCCAGATCCTCAGTTGCTGGGCCAGCCTCCCAGATCCTCAGTTGCTAGGGCCAGCCTCCCAGATCCTCAGTTGCTGGGCCAGACTCCCAGATCCTCAGATGCTGGGCCAGACTCCCAGATCCTCAGTTGCTGGGCCAGCCTCCCAGATCCTCAGTTGCTGGGCCAGCCTCCCAGATCCTCAGTTGCTGGGCCAGACTCCCAGATCCTCAGATGCTGGGCCAGACTCCCAGATCCTCAGTTGCTGGGCCAGCCTCCCAGATCCTCAGTTGCTGGGCCAGCCTCCCAGATCCTCAGTTGCTGGGCCAGCCTCCCAGAGTGTCAGTTTCTGGGCCAGACTCCCAGATCCTCAGTTGCTGGGCCAGCCTCCCAGATCATCAGTTGCTGGGCCAGCCTCCCAGAGTGTCAGTTTCTGGGCCAGCCTCCCAGATCCTCAGTTACTGGGCCATTTTACCATTTATTTTTAGCCATGCATGCCCCGCACTAAAAATATCCCTCTTACTTCCTGTTCAGGTCACCGGCGGTCCCCACCAGCCCCTGGCCGTGAATGACACCTCCCTCTACGTGCTCAACGTGATCCCGGGCAGCCAGGCCGACGGTAAGCTGCGCGTCAACGACCAGATCTGCCGGGTGAACGGAGCCAACGTTGTCGGCCGGTCAGCCGAAGAGGTGTACGCCGCTCTGCAGGCCTGCTCCGGCTCGGCCAGCTGCGTGCTGACAGTCCGGCGCAGGCGAGTCCACTGGCGGACGCATCCGGTCTGCGTCCGGCTGTCCGGCGCCCGGCCAGCCGACTTGATCCAGCTGGACGCCGGGTTCTACGTGAAGCGAGTGCTGCAGCGACCGCCCGGCTGCCGACCCGTCTCGTTCGACGACGACAACGCCGATGACAATGTCGACGGCGGCAACAGCGGCGGAGACGGAGACGGCGGTTGCGGCGGCATCGCAATCGGCGATCGAGTTCTGTCTATCGACGGTCGCCAACTAGACGGCCTGAGTCTGGCCGAGGCGCGCCAGGTGCTTGCCGAGTGTCGGACAGGTGGCAGCAGCGGGCCCTGCCAGCTGCTGATCTGTCCCTACAGGGCCTACGCCAGCCGCGACGAGGTCAGAGCCGGCCCGCCGTCCGATGTTTCCGTCGCAGATCCTTTAATTGACAGCGGCGTCACTGCCGCCACGGGAAGCGCCCAGTCGCCCGATTCTGCTCTGAGCTCGATGACAAAGTCTCCTACGGGGCACTGGAGCACGGAGACGGCCGAGTCCGAGTCCTCCGTGGCCGGAAGCGGCTCCGGTAACGGTCACCGGAAGGACTCGGTGCTCGACCGGCTAATTAATCGTTTCCGATCAGCAGGCGGCGGAGGCGGCAGCAAAGCCAAGAAGTCGAGTTCCGGTGCCAACGCCGCCGCCGCCTCCGACTGCATCGCCGAGCGAGAGGAGGTCGCCGCCATTGACGAGTTGGACTCCATGCTTCGCGGCTACGACCGGCGTAGAGGCGGCGGCGGCGGTGGCAGCGGCATCAGCGGCGGAGGCAACGGCAAAAAGTTCGCCACGGTGCACGGCGATCATTTCGTTGACAGCTCCGGCGGCTCAGGGCCTGGCTGCGTCAACACCGACAAGGAGATTGGCGCCAAACGGAAAGAGCGACCACCGCTGCCGTTCGTGTTTCCAACAGCTGGCGGCGCCGCTGGCAACCGACTGTCGCCGATGTCGCCAACGCTGCCTGTTTTTGATCATCATCATCATCAGCAGCAGCAGCAGCAGCAGCAGCAGCATCGGTACTCCAGCGGCTCGTACCATCAGAATCTTCAACAACCGACTCCACCACCGCAGCTGCAGCCGCCGCAGCCTCGCTTAGGCGTTTTATCAACGTCAATGGCTAATGGCAGTTTGTCGCCCGAACCGGGACCAGTTGTTAGAAGCGATGAAACCATAGTCAGATCGCATTATGAGGTAAGCCTCTCATTTGTGTCATGTACAGTGTGTGTATCATCTGCTTTGCATCACAAAATTTGTGTACAGCTGTAGCGGCGCCGATACTGTAACAGCACCCGTCACTGATATTGTAACAGCACCCGTCACTGATACTGTAACAGCACCCCGCCACTGGTACTGTAACAGAACCCCGTCACTGATGCTGTAACAGCACCCCGCCACTGGTACTGTAACAGCACCCCGCCACTGGTACTGTAACAGAACCCCGTCACTGATGCTGTAACAGCACCCTGTCACAGATACTGTAACATCACCCCGTCACAGATGCTGTAACATCACCCCGTCACAGATGCTGTAACATCACCCCGTCACAGATGCTGTAACAGCACCCGTCACAGATACTGTAACAGCACCCGTCACTGATATTGTAACAGCACCCGTCACTGATACTGTAACAGCACCCGTCACTGTACTGTAACAGTACTGTCCTAATGCTGTACAATTACTGCCACAATGCTGTAAATTGCTGTTCCAATGCTGTAAAAGTACCGTCACAATGCTGTCGAATTGCTGTCACAATGCTGTACTCGCACAATCCCAACCCGCATTTATTTGCATCATTCAGCGCCGTCCAAAATCGTCCGGCACAACAACCAGCCGTCTGGCCAAAGCCGACAAGCGACTGTCAGCTGCTCCGGTCCTTGTTGCCGAGCGGAACGGCAGCGGCGGCGGCAGCAGCGGCGGCAGCGTCGGTAGCGGCGGCGGCCACGCCGGCACGAGCGTAGCCAGGCCGGACGTCCTACCCTGGCTGGGCGGCGGCGGGTCCAACGAGCGAATTCGAATCCCCAGTTCGGCCAGCGTTTCGAAGACCGGCTCGGGCTCGCGCCTGTCCTCCGTGAGCAGCTCGTCGGCTGACAGCGGCGGCTGCAGCAACGGAATCGCGTCGAGGGAAACTGGTGCGGCCGCTTTGTCGACTCATTCGGCGGCGGCTGCGGCGGCGGCGGCGTCGGCTGCTGCTTCTGGAACGTCGACCGAGCGTCGACCTCGGCCAGGGTCTGTGCGGCAAGTTCGAATGGACAAGGTTAGTAGGGACTTTCGGGAATCTGGGGACTGAGGACTCGATTTTGGGGACTTCTGGACTGGGGATTCGATTTTTGGGACTTGAGGACTGGGGATTCGATTGTTGGGATTTTAGGACTTTTGATTCGATTTTTGAGACTTTAGGACGAGGGATTGGATTTTGGGGCTTTAGAACTGGGTATATTCGATTGTTGGGACTTAAGGACGGGGAATTCAATTGTTGGGATTTATGACTGGGGATTCGATTTTGGGACTCTAGGACTGGGGATTCGATTTTCGGGACTCTAGGACTGGGGATTCGATGTTGGGACATAATTGGACTGGGGATTCGATTTTCGGGACTCTAGGACTGGGGATTCGATGTTGGGACATAATTGGACTGGGGATTCGATTTTCGGGACTCTAGGACTGGGGATTCGATTTTCGGGACTCTAGGACTGGGGATTCGATGTTGGGACATAATTGGACTGGGGATTCGATTTTCGGGACTCTAGGACTGGGGATTCGATGTTGGGACATAATTGGACTGGGGATTAAATGTTTAAGACTTTAGAACTGGAGATTCAAAATTTGGGGGATCTGGAGACTGGGGAATTAATTTCAGGAATCTTGTGACCTAGAGTTCGAGTTTTTAGGATCTTCAGACAAGGCATTTGATTTTTGAATATTTTGAAGTGATCTGAGACTACAGCTTATTTAACACACGCACACACTGCCAGGGCTCCGAGCCGCTGGGGATTCGCATCCACGCTGGGCAGCAGGGCGGCATCTACATCAGCACCGTGCAGCCCGGCAGCCTGGCGGACCGGGCCGGTCTGCTAGCCGGCGATCGGATCCTGGAATTCTGCGGAGTGAACCTGCGCACCGCCTTCTATCACAATGCCAAGCAGGTGCTGAACGACTGCAGGGAGGAGGTGGCCACCCTGCTGGTGCAGTACTGCCGCGGTGCCGATAACGACACTACGCCTACTAATTCGCCGTCTGTTCGACATCAACAGCTCCAGCATCTCCAGCAGCAGCAACCGCAGCAGCCTCATCAGCATCAACAGTCTGACGCTGAAGAGCCCCGGCTAGTTTGCTTGCAGCCGTCAGCTGCTGGCTTCTCCTTTGTCGGCGGCTCGGAGACCGGCATCCTGGTGTCCGACGTGCCGGCCGAAAGCGCCGGCCAGGGTCTCCGGCCGGGCGACCTCATCCTGCAGTGCAACGGCGTCGATTTTCGGGGCCTAACAGCGGAATCGGCCAGCCAGGAGCTCGGCAGGGCGGCGGCCGCCACTGACGAGGAGACGCGGCTGTTGGTGCAGCACCGGCCGGCCAGGCTGGCCGCAATCGGCAGCGCCACCGAGCCGGACGCCCTGTTTGTCCGGCCGAATTTCTCCCAACTGCCGGCAGTCGGAGGCGTCGTTGACGGCGATGAGCAGCAGCCGCCGCCGGAGCCGCTGCTGGCCTTTCGACGGCACGACCTGCTGCTAGTGACGGACACGCGTCCGGCTGGCCGGCCGGCCGGCTGGTGGTTCGCTTGGTTGCTGGACGGCGCCGGACAACGAGTTCGCAGCGGCTTCATGCCGTCGCCTAGGCGACTGCAGCAGCAGCAGCAGCAGCAGCAACAGTTGGCGCTGATGCAGAACCCAGCTGCCGGCGGTCTGGGCAGCCGCTCCGTCAGCCTGCGACGCTCGGCTGGAAAACGCGGCGGCACCTCCTCCTCGTCGTCGTCGTCGGCTTCGGCGTCGGCTTCGGCTTCGGCGTCCACGGCCGACTATCTGCATCCGCACCTGCGCCTACCGCTGCCTGCCTACTCCAGGGCCGAGCTGGTGCCCGATCCCGGCCGGGCCGGGCCCCGTCCTGTGGCCATTCTCGGCCCGCTGTCCGAAGCCCTCGGCCGGGCTCTGTGCGCCGAGCGTTCGGATTTATTTTATCCTCTGGGGCCGCTGCCGCTAGACCGGGTGGCCGGGGCCTGCGCCGGGGACTCCGCTAAGCATGGACTGCTTCAGCTGGCATCTGGACCGGCCCAGGTTGATCAGCTGCACCGACTGCACAGGGTCTATCCTATTGTACTGCTGCTCCGGTATCGCAGTCACAAGCTGGTTAAAGAGGCCAGGGATCCGCGCTACTGTCCGGAGAAATTTCCTAGCCGCGTGGCTAAAGATATGGTTGCTAAGGCTGCTCAACTGGAGGAAGAACTGCAGCCTGTGCTCACTGGTGAGCAGTGATGCGCAATAGTTTTTGTTTTTTGGACTGTGAATGTGAAATTATCTCGAATGTGAATTGTGTTTCACTCCTTAGTTCTTCCGAAATCTTTCTAAACCTTTCTTGTGGGTTCATTTCCTCGGCAGTATAGCTAAAGGGGATTCTAGTAGGATAATTCCCTTCCTAGTTCAGCTAGCTAACCAAATTCGCGCAGGATAATTCCCTCCGCAATATAGTCTGGATAATTCTCGTAGGATAATTCCCTCCGTAGTATATCTGATGGGATTCTCGCGGGATAATTTCCTCCGTAGTATATCTTGGGGGAATTACTCTCGGAAATTCTTGTCCAATTTTTGGACTTTCTGCTTCTCTGCATCATTCGACGAAAGCAGAAAATGTTGGGCCGCCTCCGTCTCTCATTTATACTCTCTGTTGCTGCTGTCCCAACTCCCTCAACGCCGATCCCATCAACCTTTCTTATGCATGTGTAGGGCTATTGGCTTCCCTAGATACGGACGCTTGCCTAAACGGTAGTGGAGTGGCGCTCATACTTTTTTGCCTACAGAACGAGCCAGAGAGAGAGAGAGAAAGAGATGCTGGAGATGATGAGGGACTTCACGCCCACTTGAGACTTGGGACCTGCCTCGCCTCCACTTTCCTCAATACATGCGCTGTGATTGAAAATGGCGTCATGTCTTGGTATTCTTGGAATTAATATAAATAGAAACTATTATTGAAATTATTAGGACAAAAAATCTTACCATTCTGACTGCGCCGCCAACTCTCATTGGGGATTCCAAGAATCATAAAAATCACTAGCGGAATTCACCCCCCCTAAGTCCTTATTTCCGCTCTCAAATCGTCATATAAAAATGGAAGTGCACAGCGTACTTTTCTCTTTAACACGCCAAACTAACGGAATAGTAATGGATGGGGGCCGTAGCCCAGTGGTCTAGGGCGGCGCTCTGATGTGCCAGCGGCCCAGGCTCGATTCCCAGTGCAGTCGCATTAATTTGTAGCTAAATTGGAATCTCGGCTTGGCTCTGCTCGTGCAATTAACACCCTTGAGGGCCAACCCCCAAGGCACTGTGAAGTGTACATGCCTAATTAATGATAATAAAGTTAGGGCCGCTGTACACTCCTGTGTGAGTGTGTGCTTGTGCGTGTGACTGCGTACGTATCCGCGCTTGTGTGCCTGCTCAGGGGAGTCGGCGGAATAATGCGTTTCGCAGGTTGTGCGACAATGTCGCTTAAAGTGCGCCAGGGAGCACACAGCACCAGTGTTGGGCAAGTTACTCAAAAAAGTAACTTGCGTTACTGTAACTTAAGTTACCAATTTTTAAAAGGTAACTTACGTTAGCCTAGTAACTTTAGACAAAAATCTGGTAACTTTTAAGTTACTGTCCGTTACTCACTTCCGTTACCCATGTTATTAACAAAATTTTCAGCTTTTTTTCACATTGCACATTTTTTCACATTGTTGTTACCGAAATTTTCCATTGGGCATTGGGATTAACCGATTAACAGACAGAGACAGGAATTGGCGACACGATGTGAGGCAAGTAGAAGGACCAATGGGCAATGGCAATCAATAATTAAAATTATAAATGATAAAATAAACGAATATCAATAATTCAATAGAGTAAAATAAATAGAACTGTATAAAATGGTGTAGTGTACTGCAGTGCCAGTGGAGGGACTTGTGGAGGCTACAGATGAATTTCTTTCTTTGGTTGTTTGTTTGAATCAAACTTGAAAATTTTTAGTAACGAAAATGAAAGGCGACAATATTTTACCGAAATTAACAAAGTAAAACATGTTTCAAGTATTTCTTCATTAATTAAACGCAATACCATATGATACTATTCACTTAATTTTGAATTTAGGAATGAAAAATGCAAAAACATGTGACAACCGGCGTAATAGCTAAGCATTTCAGTTTTAAATTTAAATATTGCGATTGTTGCAAAGTAACTGTAACGGACTTCTGAAATTTGAGTAACTTACCGTTACTCCGTTACTAAAATAAAAAAGTAACTTGCGTAAGGAACGCTTTACGAAAAAGTAACTTGCGTTACCATTTGCAAGTTACTCGGTAACGGAAGTGCCCAACACTGCACAGCACCCTGTCTCTAATAAAATACTTAAGGAAATTCATTAAATTAACGAAACAAATATTTAAATTCACGCCCACTCCCCACCTTTCAATTCTGCAGCGTGCATCCAAGGCGGCGCTTTCGCATTCATGTGCTCCCAGGTGGTCAGCGTAGTCAGCCGCGATCAGAACTGCCCAGTGTGGATCAACGCAGAGCCTATTGTTCCTTAATTCTTGTTGGATTTTGCTTAATAATTTAACTACAAAATAGTTGTCACAAATTTTTGCCAGCTTGTTTTTATATACAGTAGGCACATTTGCTATTCTTACTACTCATTGCGTTTCTGAAAGTAGTCTGTTACGCATCTATTAGCGTGTTGTTCAGTTGTGATAGATTTGATTGCAAATAAATGCACTTCCTAAGATACTCATTCCCCATTTTGTAATCAAACTAAATTAATATATTGTCTATGTATGCCTACTACTGTCACTGTTTGCGAGTAGTATGTATGGTGTAGTGTCTGTGTTTTTTGCAAACCTGTTCATTGTCTGCCTATCGATATGTCTCATTAACTTTGTCGTCATTCACCTGTATAAATATACTTTGCAATACGAGTTAGCTAGGAATATTTTTGTTTAGGGACCAGCATATTGTTGTTTGAATTCGGTCTGTCTTGAGTACAAATTAATGAGCAGAATTCAATGTTGAATAGTCTCACAATTGAAGGCAATCATAATTGAAGATCGTCTATCCACTCTGTAATTAGCTAGGATCTGAGATTCCCGCCTATCAACTTATTTTACCGGTATACTATGCCTTTACAATTGCCAATAATTCCCGCCATTCCCTGTTCCCCAGATTCCGAATCCCACATTGTCGGATCCGGATATCCCGATTCCCAAAATCCTCACTCCCTATTTTCCGAATCCTCATTTCCCAATTCCCCTTTTCCCACGTCCCCATTTCCCATTTTCCAATTCCCCATTTCCCGATTCTTAATTTTCCCATTCCCCATTACCAATCTCCATTCCCGATTCCCCAATCCTCAGTTCTCAATTCCCCATTCCTCATTTCCCAATTCCCAATTCTTTTTTCCAATTCCCCATCTCCTAATTCCCCATCTCCCGATTCCCCATTTCCCAATTTACCATTTCCCAATTCCCAATCTCCCAAATCCCCATTTTCCAATTCCCCATTTCCCGACGGTAATTTCAATTCTTCAAGTCTGCATTGCCTGATTAGTAACAGGCTCAAGTGACCCATCCTATTATGGTGCATTCAGTGATACTATGATTCCCTGTAAAAAGCATTGTTTAAATAAGAGTTACTGTGTCACAAGTGCTAAAAAATATATGATATGAAGCTACTGATAAGTAGTATAAATCATACTCTATTCACTATCAGATGAGCAAAGCAATAAAATACTTTTAAAGCCGCTTCGCTGATGCTTGCTAGATTAATATTTCTATCCTGTAACTCTTAGATGATTAATTTATATTTAACACCAGAAAACGCATATCATACTACTAACTGTCCCAGACACCAGTAGCATATTTATCGCCAACAGAGTTTTCTCCACATTCCAGTTTTTAAGCTCCTTTTTGTTTTCTAATTGGACACAACGTTGCTTCATGGTATCGTGTACACATTGCTAGTGATATATTGTCACCTTCCTGTGGTACTTTTAGTAGCTTTTGCGTATATTTTGCGCCTGAAATCATATCATTTCTTTGTCTAAGAATTATTTATTTTAATAATAAAAGTTGTTCCACTTTATTTAGCTCTTACTGCTACTAATAAGTAGTGCTTGAATGCGTCTGTTTAATTATTGGTTAGTAAAACTGCGTATTTAGCTTCAGAGCACAGATGTAAAATAACTAGATGGGCCACTCAGGCATTTATACTTAGTTAAACAGCTTTCTACTTTCAGTTCAGTAGCAACGAAGAATAAAAAAGCTATTTTATAAAAATAAAGACAGCTGAAATGACTTTGATAAGTTTAGAAGCCAAAGCTTGCACTTGCTAATTGGTTCAGCAATAATGTACATTAGCCAGTCCACTGAAATGTACATGGCAGCTTTAGGCTGGAATTCCGAGAAAGGCAATAAAAATTGGGGGGCGGGGGTAAGAGCGAATAGATGAGCCTTGGCTTTAAAAATACACTAAAACGCTTCAGTTTAACTTACTACTGAACTGAAAGTAGCTTGCACGCAAATGTGCTGAGTGGCCCATCTAGTTATTCTAAGTATCTGTGCTTTAGAGTTAAGACTATCAGATATTGACGAGTCGTAAATCCTCCCACACCTGGCAGCGCTGACGGCAATTCTGCCCATTCCGCTGACTGCTGAGCACATTGAAGCGTGCCAATACTGTACGCAGGTGCGCACTCGTACACGCGCTCACACAGCCTTGGGGGGTTGGCTTTTCATGGCTGTGAATCGCAGGACAACCCCACGGCTAATTTTCCAGCTGCTCTGCGCCAAGCTGTATGGGTTAGGGCGGCACGTTAGCATAGAGAGGAATTCAAAGCCGATAATTCTACTGCTAATTCTATTATTGCCATATGATATCTAGTGCCCTAGTGCTCACAGTTCTTTCCTTTGCATTCAGCGTCTGTGTTTCGGTCAATGGTGTCGCGTTCCTTTATTGTTGCACCATATTTTTGCTTTGTCGGCTTTTATTGGCTGTTTTGTGTGCGTGTTTTTTGTCAGCTTTCTTTAACTAAGTGGCTTTTAAAGACTTTTCACGTATCCGTATAAAATATATGGCCCAGTCTAATAGAGAATGCGCTAGTGATTGCCTTCCGCTGATCACGGACTCTTAAGGTGGACTTATTTTTTTTATAATTAAAATAGTCTTTTAAGTACTCGTAGTTTACCAACAGTTTTTATTATAAATCTAGCAGCACTAGGAACAGTCCAAAGATCATATATAAGATCTATGGAACAGTCTATCTGTGTGTGTGTGTGTGTGTGTGTGTGTGTGTGTGTGTGTGTGTGTGTGTGTGTGTGTGTGTGTGTGTGTGTCTGTCTGTCTGTCTGTCTGTCTGTCTGTCTGTCTGTCTGTCTGTCTGTCTGTCTGTCTGTCTGTCTGTCTGTCTGTCTGTCTGTCTGTCTGTCTGTCTGTCTGTCTGTCTGTCTGTCTGTCTGTCTGTCCGTCTGTCTGTCTGTCTGTCTGTCTGTCTGTCTGTCTGTCTGTCTATCTGTCTGTCTGTCTGTCTCTGTCTCTGTCTGTCTGTCTGTCTGTCTGTCTGTCTGTCTGTCTGTCTGTCTGTCTGTCTGTCTGTCTGTCTGTCTGTCTGTCTGTCTGTCTGTCTGTCTCTGTCTGTCTGTCTGTCTGTCTGTCTGTCTGTCTGTCTGTCTGTCTATCTGTCTGTCTGTCTGTCTCTGTCTGTCTGTCTGTCTGTCTGTCTGTCTGTCTGTCTGTCTGTCTGTCTGTCTTCTGTCTGTCTGTCTGTCCGTCTGTCTGTCTGTCTGTCTGTCTATGTCTTAGTGACACGTAGCTTGTTTATCGTTAGTAGTTTTGATCGCGCCTTACTTGTACACTTCAAATAAGTTCCTGGGGTATTTATTGATTTTATATAGTTTCAATATTCTCGTACATGAGGTCGCAGTTAGTTAATCAGCATTGTCACTGGATATTTGAATGTGACTGGTGTCTAATATTCCCAATGAAACAGATGACATCTTCAGCCAACCTGGACAGCCCCTACCTGGCAGTGATTGACACCTGCCAGCAGGGAAACGCGCCATCCGGCAGCTACCTGGAGAACACCATTGGCGGCCGCCTACGCCTGCCCAGACGTCTGGCCGCCCGGTTCAACGCGTCAACGGTGGCCACCTGCGGCCGGTGCGGCCAGCCGATGTTCAATCTGATGCAGCTGAGCTGCCCGCTGTTCGGCCTGAGCTCGCACCGGCTGTTGTACTTTTTGATTTGCTCGAATAGCGCCTGTCTGTCTGATGGCGCTTCGCCTTTGCGCTGTCTGAGAGTTCAGTTTGCCTTGGACATCGGCGAACCGCAGAGGTGAGTTGCCAATGGAATTTGAGTAATGTTCTGTGCATGAGAGCAAGTTGAATAGATTTTTCATGTGTCTCATTGTACGTCAAATTTATATTATGTCATCAAACAAAATCATTTGCATCAAATATATACACAGAAAGACAAAGACACTGAGACAGACATTACATATATTTGATGTACATTATGCTTTGGATGTACATGGTGCATTCAATATACATGATACATGAAACATTATGTAGATCAAAGGCATCATGTACATCGAATGTATCCTGTACATCCTGTATATTATGTACATCAAATGTATCATGTACATCAAGTAGATCATGTACATCAAACAAATCTGTCCATGGCGCATCCACCTGCAGGTCGAGTTCAACTAATCTGACTTCGGCCAATGCTACTGCAGCAGCTGCCCCATCAGCTGGCTACACCGATTGGGGCGGCGACGAGGCCGACGATTGGGGCAACGGAGAAACGACAGATGCCGCAGTCGATGAACTGCAACCACCGGCAATGGAGATGGAAGAATTGGAAGCTGAAGCAGCTGATGAAGCAGCCGAGACGCTGGAACTAATCGAGCTGGCATCCCTGGACAGTCCATGCCGCCGTCTGGCCGTATTTGATGAGGCCGAGCTTGCCGCAACGGGCCAGCCGATGTCGGAATCTGGCAGCTCCAGTCAGTCATTTGCTGTTGTCGGTAACGGCGACAGTAGCGTTGTTGCAGACGACAACGGCGAGGACGAGCAAGGCCAGGCGCTCACCCGACTGGAGCAGAAGTTCTACGATCGGCTGGCCCGGTGCCCCGGCCAGCTGCTGCGCTACCAATGGTCCGGTCGGCCTCTGCTGGTTGCTCCATGGATCCTGCTGCCGTGTCCGACTGCCGGCTGTGCGGCGCCGCCAGATGCTTTGAGTTGCAGCTGATGCCCGGCCTGCTGACTGCTCTGCCGAGCTGCATAGCTGAGCATCTGGATCTGGCCACCGCTCTGGTGTACACCTGCTCAGCTGCCTGCGAGCCGCCTGCTGGCGAGGATCGCGGGTTTGCGGAGGAGACTATACTGATTCAACGGGAACTGCCTCCGACTGGGCGGCCGGGTGTGACTTGCGATTAGAACCAAAATGAAAATCTGCCGATAATTAAGCCAATAATTGTGTGTAATTTCCATTTCTGATGCGATTAAGTCATAAAAATACTGCGCAACTATGTGCGTTACAGGCTACTGTCTCGTGAATATTCACAAGTAGCCAAGTAGCGAATTTTTCATACTTGAAATTAATTAAGTACTCGTAGTCTTTTTTCTGTCTTAATTTTCGGTTTGAAAGCCACTACTTGGCTACTCTCTTTTTATTCACCAAAATAGCAGTCTATAATGCGCATGTGCTGTACACCCTGTGTGAGCGTGTGCGTACTCTGAGGAACGGGCACGTCTGCTTGCATCCTGATCAGACAGGAGCCGCATGCACAGCTATTGTTACGCTGTTAACTACTAATCACGTGTGCCTCTTATAAGCATTTGTGCTGAAAAAATGTATAAAATATGAATAAGAAAATATGGTTTACTTGCTTTTTGACTTATGTTTATTTATACATAACGATTTCTGTAACAAAAAAGTACAGAAAATAAAATGGGTTCTTTATATTTTATAGTGTAAGCATTAACCCTTGGCTTGATAGCTTCCTTAGTAACGATCTTTTTGTTTCATGACTTCCTTAGCAACGGGCTCTAGCTTCAGGGCTTCCTTAACAACCGGCTTTAAGCTTCATGGATTCATTAGCAACGGGTTTTAAGCTTCATGGCTTCCTTAGCAACGGGTTTTAAGCTTCATGGCTTCCTTTGCAACGGGCTCTATCTTCAGGGCTTCCCTAGCAACTGGCTTTAAGCTTCATGGCTTCATTAGCAACGGGTTTTAAGCTTCATGGCTTCCTTTGCAACGGACTTTAAGCTTCATGGCTTCCTTAGCAACGGGTTTTAAGCTTCATCGCTTCCTTAGCAACGGGTTTTAAGCTTCGTGGCTTCCTTAGCAACGGGTTTTAAGCTTAATGGCTTCCTTAGCAACGGGTTTTAAGCTTCATGGCTTCCTTAGCAACGGGTTTTAAGCTTCATGGCTTCCTTTGCAACGGACTCTAAGCTTCATGGCTTTCTTATCAACAGGCTTTATCTATCTATCTATCTATCTATCTATCTATCTATCTATCTATCTATCTATCTATCTATCTATCTATCTATCTATCTATCTATCTATCTATCTATCTATCTATCTATCTATCTATCTATCTATCTATCTATCTATCTATCTATCTATCTATCTATCTATCTATCTACCTATCTATTTAAGTCCATCCTTTCTATACAGGGAAAGTTTTTTAAGTCACAACCAATCTGTCAATTCAATCATGACATGACAGGCCACGCCGATGGCTGCTGGGGCCACGGCAGCTGGGAAGGCACTGATGACAATCAACATGAGCAGAGTAATTATAAAGAGGAACAGCAGCAGCAGCAGCAGCCTGAAGGAGTCAATCCGCGGCCACCTCAGCGCGTGTACCGTCAAAACCGCATGGGCCGCCTGCTGACCCAGTCGCAACAGCGGCTGCGATCTGTGCAATCGAGAAAACGCCACAGCTTCAGCTCCGACAATGACGCAGCAGAAGTCGGCGTGGACGTCTGTAACGGGAAGCGGGTCCGACTAACGGAGCTGCATTGTCATCAGCATACTACTAATAGTAGCCCTGCTGTTGCTACGGAAACTGAGAACGCGAAACTGAAGTCTTCGTAGCTATGGTAACGGTATTTTGTAACTAGCTAAATTTTTCAATAAACTTAATTATGAGAGCAAATTCAGCTGGAGTAGAGCTGGCAGAAAAATATTTTCTTTGAATTACGAGTAATTTTGTTTGCTGCATTCGAAATTCCACTAAATTCGTGCGTTTTATTAAAGCAATTATGGACTGGACTTTTTATATAAAAATTTTATCTAAGCATTTTTTATCATTATTGCTGTAATTATCAGGTACAAGGTTTGCCTGTCGCGTATGGGGACCCTGCAAAACTGCCACAGGCACAGCTTGTCCCTGACTGACCCTGCAAAACTGCCGCAGGCACAGCTTGTCCCTGACTGACCCTGCAAAACTGCCACAGGCACAGCTTGTCCCTGACTGACCCTGCAAAACTGCCACAGGCACAGCTTGTCCCTGACTGACCCTGCAAAACTGCCGCAGGCACAGCTTGTCCCTGACTGACCCTGCAAAACTGCCGCAGGCACAGCTTGTCCCTGACTGACCCTGCAAAACTGCCGCAGGCACAGCTTGTCCCTGACTGACCCTGCAAAACTGCCGCATGCACAGCTTGTCCCTGACTGACCCTGCAAAACTGCCGCATGCACAGCTTGTCCCTGACTAACCCTGCAAAACTGCCGCATGCACAGCTTGTCCCTGACTGACCCTGCAAAACTGCCGCATGCACAGCTTGTCCCTGACTGACCCTGCAAAACTGCCACAGGCACAGCTTGTCCCTGACTGACCCTGCAAAACTGCCACAGGCACAGCTTGTCCCTGACTGACCCTGCAAAACTGCCGCAGGCACAGCTTGTCCCTGACTGACCCTGCAAAACTGCCGCATGCACAGCTTGTCCCTGACTGACCCTGCAAAACTGCCGCATGCACAGCTTAGCTCTGACTGACCCTGCAAAACTGCCGCATGCACAGCTTGTCCCTGACTGACCCTGCAAAACTGCCGCATGCACAGCTTGTCCCTGACTGACCCTGCAAAACTGCCGCATGCACAGCTTGTCCCTGACTGACCCTGCAAAACTGCCGCAGGCACAGCTTGTCCCTGACTGACCCTGCAAAACTGCCGCATGCACAGCTTGTCCCTGACTGACCCTGCAAAACTGCCGCATGCACAGCTTGTCCCTGACTGACCCTGCAAAACTGCCGAAGGCACAGCTTGTCCCTGACTGACCCTGCAAAACTGCCGCAGGCACAGCTTGTCCCTGACTGACCCTGCAAAACTGCCGAAGGCACAGCTTGTCCCTGACTGACCCTGCAAAACTGCCGCAGGCACAGCTTGTCCCTGACTGACCCTGCAAAACTGCCGCATGCACAGCTTGTCCCTGACTGACCCTGCAAAACTGCCGCAGGCACCATAGACATTTTCCCTAACTTAGTGGAATTCGCAGTTTTCCCATAACGCGGCTCATAAAACACCAAGGAGAGCCATTCCACTGCTATCTAATGCATCAAAGATTACACTTTCAGCTGACTGTTGGTTTGGGGGATGCAACAGTGGCCAATAGGGCCTAAACCATCCCCATACCCAACTAGCAGGTCTTGTACTATACTCGTAATCACGATCTTGGTGCAATTCTGTATATTTTTTTAATTCTTCAGTCTTTTGTATCTCAGACACTGAATCCTCAGCACGTCCCTGCCAATTAAACTTTCGCTGCATGCCCCCGGGTCTAACTATTGGTCTTATATTTTGCTACGTATTGAAAAAATTCACAGCTTCCGATTTCAATCCTTTTTAAGGTTTTTGGCTAGATTCCTTAGTAACCGTAGCGTCCTTAGTAACTGGCTATTTTTAGGAAATGAAAGTGTCTTTACAACTGTTTTTCATAACTTTTAAGCATTCTTGACAATATATTATTGGCTTTACAGCTTCCTTAGCAACCGTTTTGGAGCTTCCTTAGCAACAGTCTACTTGTAGGTTCCTTATCAATCATTTATGTAGGTCTCTTAGCAACAAATTATGTAGGTTCCTTAGCAACCAGCAACAAATTATGTAGGTTCCTTAGCAACCAGCAACCATTATGTAGGTTCCTTAGCAACCATTATTTAGGTTCCTTAGCAACCATTATGTAGGTTCCTTAGCAACCATTATGTAGGTTCTTTAGCAACCATTATGTAGGTTCCTTAGCAACAATTTATGTAGGTTCCTTAGCAACCATTTATGTAGGTTGCTTAGCAACCATTTATGTAGGTGCCTCAGCAAAATTTATATAGGCTCCGTAGCAACGATTTATGTAGCTTCCTTAGCAACCTTATTTGGCTTTTTTGTTAATAAATGTGATAAATGTCAACAAAAATTCCTCAAGAAGCCTCTATCTAGAAATTCGTGGAATTCCTGAAAAGTACATCTTACATGTACTATATATGCATTACAATTTCAGTAGCGTCTCACTTATACAAGACTGATTTTCAGCATCCTCAGCTTCATCAAATGGAGCAACTATTTCTGTTCCTGTCGCTACTACTACTAGCCGCTCCTCAGGTGTCCCTGTCCCAGCTCCAGACAGAGCTGACCGACAGCTGCTTGGCCTATCAGCGCCAGCTAGCGGCCTTGGCAGCCAACCTCGCCGAGTGCTCAGCCGAGGCGGCTCGCCCGTTCGCCCTGTGCCACAGATGCGCCGAGGCCTACGCTAGCTGGACTAGGCTGATGAGAGAGCTGGCCGAATATGAGCAGTGCTCTGAGTACCTGCTGCAGTCAGACAGCGTGCAGGTTGGTCCGACTGGCGCTACTGATGATCATGTAGCTCATTATTTTGTCTTGTGTGGTCAAACACAGCATCCGCTGTAATATCTACTAACCTGCTGCAATGCTGTCACATCACATCAGTCTATCACAAGCTTATCTCTGCATCTCTGTCTATCACAAACCTACTGCAATATCTCCCTCAAACCTACCGCAATATCTCCCTCAAACCTACTGCAATATCTCCCTCAAACCTACTGCAATATCTCCCTCAAACCTACCGCAATATCTCCCTTAAACCTACTGCAATATCTCCCTCAAACCTACCGCAATATCTCCCTTAAACCTACTGCAATATCTCCCTCAAACTTAATGCAATATCTCCCTCAAACCTACCGCAATATCTCCCTCAAACCCACCGCAATATCTCCCTCAAACCTACTGCAATATCTCCCTCAAACCTACCGCAATATCTCCCTCAAACCTACTGCAATATCTCCCTCAAACCTACAGCAATATCTCCCTCAAACCTACTGCAATATCTCCCTCAAACCTACTGCAATATCTCCCTCAAACCTACTGCAATATCTCCCTCAAACCTACCGCAATATCTCCCTCAAACCCACCGCAATATCTCCCTCAAACCTACTGCAATATCTCCCTCAAACCTACCGCAATATCTCCCTCAAACCTACTGCAATATCTCCCTCAAACCTACAGCAATATCTCCCTCAAACCTACTGCAATATCTCCCTCAAACCTACTGCAATATCTCCCTCAAACCTACTGCAATATCTCCCTCAAACCCACCGCAATATCTCCCTCAAACCTACTGCAATATCTCCCTCAAACCTACCGCAATATCTCCCTCAAACCTACTGCAATATCTCCCTCAAACCTACAGCAATATCTCCCTCAAACCTACTGTAATATCTCCCTCAAACCTACTGCAATATCTCCCTCAAACCCACCGCAATATCTCCCTCAAACCTACTGCAATATCTCCCTCAAACCTACTGCAATATCTCCCTCAAACCTGCTGCAATATCTCCCTCAAACCCACCGCAATATCTCCCTCAAACCTACTGCAATATCTCCCTCAAACCCACCGCAATATCCCCCTCAATCTAATCAAAATATCTTCATCAAACCTACTCCAGTGCCTTATTAGTAAGCCAAGCTGTCTCCCCCCGTCACCCCAGACGCTCCTACGCACTCGAGACTTTGCGGACTCGCTGTGGAAGGCGGGCGGCTGCAAATACTGTCTAACGGAGTCGGGTGGGCCCGGCAACGCCTCCAGCTGGTCCTACCAGCCTGACGTGGCGGAATTCCTGCGCCACGTTGACCAGCTGCGGGCCTGCTTTGCTAACTACACTCAGTCGCCGATCCTGCCGGTAGTTAGTAAGGCCAGCAGCAGCTCAAACTTGTCTCGTGAAGTCTGCCGCGGCTGCAAGTCCATCTACCGCGAGCTGAACGAGCGCTTCAAACTACTCGGCCACGATCAGCAGCAGTGCATGTACGCCGTAGACGCTCTAAACGTCTCCCGGCGAGCCTGGGGCGAGACGTTGAAATGCGATCCTCAGGGCATCAGCCTGCAGCCCGTGCCGCTAATTGTGGCCACCTACCTGGTTGCCGCTCTGTTCTACATTGGCGCCAGTAGTCAGAAGGTCATTAAAAACCGGCGACTATTGCGCCAGAAACGAGTGCCGCCAAGCAGTCCGACCGCCAGCCAGTCTCTGCAGGGCAACGTCGGTGCTTAAATAAATCGCAATTTTGTTATAATCACAGGTTTCATTTCTTGCCTGCTGATTGTTCATTTGGTGTCCAGAATAGACTTTTTTATTTTCTTGATAGTGCAATTAATTTTCCCTACCTCATCCACAAGCCGGAGTGTACATTTGACTTCTCCCTTCCTTATCCGGAATGTACATTTAACTTCTTCCTTCCTTACCCGGAGTGTACATTTAGTTTCTCCCTTCCTTACCCGGAATGTACATTTAGCTTCTCCCTTCCTTACCTGGAGTGTACATTTAGCTTCTCCCTTCCTTACCCGGAATGTACATTTAGCTTTTCCCTTGCACTCCAAAGCTAAAAGTACATTTATTCCCATTTTTCACCCTAAAATTACATTTGGCTTCCATATCGTACCATGTCCATTGTAACACGAACCACTGAACCATAAGTAAATACAGTATTAACTACTTGATCAGCAATAAACAATTATAAGCACTCGAAAAGCGCCCAAAGCAATCAATCTCCACATGCATATTGTTAATCATATCCAGAAGTACACTGCAATCTTTCAGTAGTTATTGTTGTGTACTTTTGTTTATTTTTTACTTTTTATACTCTTCAAGTAAATTTCTCTCGTTAGCTGCATTCCACAAACAATTATGCAAACATTACCTTTATTTCTTATCGGTGAACTTGATAATTATAATGATTAAAGTTATATTTCTTATCAAGCCAATTTATTGATTTCTGAAATCAGTTTTTTCCACTGTGCACTAAAATTCAGTTTTAATCAAGTATTTTGTTTGGGTGTTTTTTACCTGTCATTTTGAGTTCATTGCTATTCTGATTCTATTGTAGAAAAGTGTCTATTTTTGTAACTTGTTTCTTCACAATACAAATTCTATGGATAGTTATTTTTTTAGTAGACTTCCCAGTAACATGATTGAAACAATGTGAAAAAGTTTTGTTTTCACGTAAAAACAAGGTTATTTCAGTACAGATAACATTAAAATTTGATAAATATTGTTCAGTAATATTTTTGCAGTTTATGTATAATATTAATTAGAATATTTTAATGAATAGTTTAGTTAGCTGATTACGTTTTTAAGTACATGAAAAAAGAAACCAAAAAAATTGAGGAAATTGGGAGAAAAAACATTCACTTTAAGCAGTCTGACAGAATCAATTATGTACACTGAACTTTGTGTACACTAAATCATTGGCTAATGTACATTACAACAAGAGCATGAATGTACACTGATTTTTGTTCCGCTCATCCTCGGGCGGGGGTTACCCCAGGAGCCTAGGAGCATCAATGTACATGTACATTGAATTTCATCCCTCTCTGGCGGACTGTACGCACGATAGGTTAAGCCAGTTAGTGCCGATTTACTTGTAAGTTAGTAGGGCACCCGGTAATCTCATTGCAGTTAATCTGTTAAGCTTCTTACGCACCAGCATAATCAAATATTGATGACAAATGACGCATTTCGGCCAGTTTGCCTGTCTTCGAATCGCAGGTTTACTCGGCTAGGAACATTGGCCGAGGTGATGGCCACACGGTTGTCGTAGAGCGCATTCGACTGTAGAATGATGCCCAGGGTGCCTGGCGTGTGAAGTGAACCATTTGGATTAATTTAAAGCATTCTGTTCTATAATTACTGTTAAATGGCATGTAATTACTCACCAATTATGCAAGCAGCTGTGAATATCCACAGGAATAATCTGTCCAACACTGTGGCTACAAATTTCCAGTCTTCACGAACCTGAAAATTACAATGAACGAATTTAATAGAACTTGGTGGAATTTTGATAGCGAAACTTGACGCAGCAGTCTATATAGCTAAACTTAAGCTTTCCGTGCACCCACCTTACTCCCTGGCTCTCCATGCACCCACCTCACTCCCTAGCTCTCCGTACACCCACCTCACTCCCTGGCTTTAAGTTGCAACCATCTCACTCCCTGGCTCTAAATTGGATCCACCTCACTCCCTGGCTTTAAGTTGCAACCATCTCACTCCCTGGCTCTAAATTGGATCCACCTCACTCCCTGATTCTAAAATGCACCGCACCCACCTCAATTGCATCCATCCCCTTCCCTGGCTTTAAGTTGCACTCAACTCACTCCCTCGACCCTTTTCAAACCACTTAATTTTTTACCGGTATTAAATGTCCACTTGATGTAACCACGCTCTAGTCGCGGGATAGGGCATGGGAACTTTTTCGAAAGTGCCTCCTATCCCGTGCACCTCCCCTGCACAGAGCTGTCGAGACTCGGCCAGGCCTCCGGCCAGGCCTGGAGACTCCCGCTCTGCTGCACCCTCCTGCTGCCTTGGCTCCGTCTCCCCTGCCGCCATACCTGCCTTTCCGGAGCTCCCTATCCCTCTCTGTACCCCCCTCTACCTTATCTCCCCTGCGCTCCACCCTAGTCTTCTTGTACTTTCCCCATCCCCCCTCTTTTTGTCTCTCTCTGAACTATTTTCCTGCGCTGTCCCCTCTTTCCCTGCGTCTACTTACAGTATTTTGTGTGCTCACCGACCTCCCATCCCTTCCCAAACTTCCAAACGGTGACGCAAGTCGTGTGACCCCTTCTTCCCCTCGATGACTCATCGATGACTCATCCCCCTCTCTTGCGCAACCATTTCTCATGCTATTGTTCTCCTCCCCAAATTTCTCATGCGACACCCACCCCACCTCCGCTTCTATTGTTCTCGTTTTTTATTCTTTTGTTCTCTCGACCCCCACCAATTATCACATTTTCTCCGATTTTCTCTTTCTTTTGTTCTCGTTTTCGCACCTAATTATCACCTTTTCCCCAATGTTTGCTTTTCTATTGTTCTCGATTCTCCCCAATTATCCCCGATTTTTAAATCCTTTGTTATCGACCCCAACCCCATTGTTCTCCATGTTTGCTTGCGCAACACTTTCGCGACCACCCGCTGCGCCAATTATCCCCCCACCCCACCTCCGGATTGCGCAATTTCCCTATTTCTCATGTTGCTCATTCTGACGTCATTCGGCCGGCAGCCAATCAGAGAGAGGGAGTCATGGAAACGACCTTGGAGCGGCGGCTGGGAAGGCTATAAAAGGAAGCGGTTTTCGGCATGAGAATCCTCAACTTTTGCCCACCTTCGGGCTCCTAGTCTTTCTTTAGACTTGCCGTCAGACTGAGTTCTGACCCATTCGACTATAAGACGAATCCCTGCCGGTCCGCGGTCTGTTACCGCCAAGTTATCTTCAGCTCCCCAAGTGAGCTCGACTATCGGCCAGCGGTCTGACACCGCCCAGCATCATCAGCTTCGCCTGATCTACACCAGCGCCTCGTCGCCTCAGCGCATCGCCGCTTCACTGTCTGCCTGACTGCAGCCTACAGCCGCCCTCGGTCACTCCGCCTCTCTCTCTCTCTCTGTGCAGCTGCCGGTAAGTTCCTATTATTGATTTGTGCTCTAATTGCCTTTGCTTATCCGGAGTTTGCCTATTTTTCCATTGTCTGATTAGAGAGCTGAGCCAGTTGTAATACCGTACCTTTTGCTGTATTTTTACTCAATAGTGAAGCCGCCTAATTGCCTGATTATTTGCCTAAGGGCCTAATTATTAACTATTAACTAACCTCATCATTATTCACTCTTTCACCATCATTTCACTCATGGCTTGCTAAGCCTTTCTCCCGGGTGGCAAAGCATAGGGAAGTTTGGGTAAGCTAATGGCCTCTCCCCGTGCAAAGCTCGCCTGTGAGTGCGCGCTGCGGGGCCGTGTGTGCGTGCAGTAGAGGGATTAGCGAGTCTTGGCACAGAATGGCAGTAGGAAGGTTGCAACCCCATGCTGACGCGTCCCTTCGCCCTGAGCAATCTAAACTATAGACAGTACATGTTCGCCTCATACTACTCTTAGTAATCAAAGTCGCAAGTCAGCCTCGCTCACAGCCACAAAGGATCCCCTGCTGAGAAATCCTCCAGATTGAGCCCAGAGTTCCCGATCATGCCCCAAGCAGAGTCCCTGTACTCGGCTGCATGTGTCTCCCCTGTTAGCCTAAATCCCCTGGTAACCAATCCAGGTGGGGCTCTAGCCTCGAGAGGTCTGGTAGAAAGATCCAGGTGCGCCAGGTCACATAGAGTGGTGGCAGCCACTCGATCATACTATGACCGAGTGACCAACTATTGCACCTTGGCTACAGGTAGGGTCCATGTGGGTCCTTGGCCCTCTGGTCACAAAGCGCTACCAAAGCTATCAATCATGTGGGCGGGACAGTCTGGTGCTGGAGGTCCGTCAGGTCATTGCCCGGCCATAGGCAGCCTACGGTCATTGCCCCCTCTAGTCATGCGTTCGTCTCTCTACGGAGCGGACAGGCGACAAGGGCGGTTACATCACACTCTAAATTTGGCGTTTCGAAGTTTCGTTATAAAAATATAATAGCTCGATTTTCTCAGATTGCTCAGACTCAGCAGCGGCAGTCAACAAAAGGCTCTCACGCTCTGATTCTCGTCATCTTTCTTCAAGTTGGCCGCAATAAAGCGAACGCCGTTAATTGCGTCTCGAATTTTCTGCCGAAGGCTGCCCCGACCGCTTGTCTCGCCGTCGCCGTCGCCGTCGTCTGCAGCTGGACGTCGCCGAAACTTTTCCCGGCGTTGCCTGGTCATTGCCGAGGTTGTGGAAGATCCAGGCATCAGATTGCCGACTGCAGCAGCCTCGCCCTCGCCATCCATCGCTGCGCTAAGGTGGTCAGCCTCGTCAAACTCGCCGACGGCTTCCTCATCGTTGGTGCCAAGAAGCTTATCGCCGTTCGGATCAGCTAGCTGGCTGTTGCCATAGTAACCAGTTAGAGGGACGTCAACGGCAGCGGCTTCATCGTCGAAGCTCCAGTTCCAGATGGGAGTCTGAAATGAATGGGAAACGTTTTCTAATAGTTTCGTGTGCGATTTTGCTACTAAAAGTAGCAAAAATAGCGAGGCACTTATTTTACATTTTTTAACTTTTGCGGGCTAAAACTAGAAAATATCATCACTTTGGTGCAGGTGGGTGCTAAAGGGATGACGAGCGAGGTGCAAAGCTGGACGAATACTCGTACACCATTTACTAGTGTACGATGTCGGGTCCTGATGCTAACAGTAAACACAGCTGGCGCACAAATAATTTCGCAAAATAGCGCATTTTAATTACTAATAATGGGTTCCTTTTTTAATTCCCCCCTTACACTTTATACACCCACCTCATTCCTTATACACCAACCTCGCTCTTTATACACCCACCTCGCTCCTTATACACCCACCTCGCTCCTTATAAACCCACCTCACTCCTTATACACCCACCTCACTCCTTATACACCCACCTCACTCCTTATACACCCCTTACACTTTATACACCCACCTCATTCCTTATACACCCCTTACACTTTATACACCCACCTCATTCCTTATACACCAACCTCGCTCTTTATACACCCACCTCACACCTTATACACCCACCTTACTCCTTATATACCCACCTCGGTCTCTGCCCCTTTATAAACCAAGCGAACCCTTCTCTTTATTTACTACTTGTACTTGGCATGGAAATTTTCGCGCTTAACTGAAAGCTGAAACACGTCGTACAAAACATTTCTGTGCTATGTGAATTGCTCTACGAACATTAATACATGCTTGGGTGCACTAGAAACCATGGAGTACCTGCAAAAACTTGATGGTTGTCGCCAGCTGAAGGTCGTCCTGTTTTCGCGAACGGAGTGTTGAGAGTTTGTGCTCAATATATATATACTATGGGATTAAAGAAAACGAGTGGTTATATCCTGTCTCTTGTCCGCGCTAGAGTCTGACTTCAACTCCCCCCCCCACACTTGTCCGAAGTGCCTCGAGCTTCTTTTCCCCAGTCACGTTCGTGACTAGGCGACACACACACACACACCTTGCCGATCTCTACTTCTTTGATTTCTCTCCCGCTCAACTCTGAACTGCTTGGAACTGCCGAGGCGTGTTTAAGTGGCTCAACTAACGACTGCGGTCTTTCTGCTTTTTTTCTGTATCAATCAATCTCTGAGTTAGTTTTTAGCGAAATCTTCTACGAGAGTAGCAAGTCCTTGGCTTAAATTGCGTGATCCAGTAAAGACAGAATTCGACTTTCTTAGATAATAAAACAGGAGTAAAATTTTGAGTCAGTGGCCGATCTACGAGCGTAAAGGGGAAAACATGCAATCTAGGGGGGGGGGGTCAATGGAGGTCAGATGACCCCCGATCTAGGACTGACGCTTGCCTCAAACTCTCCATCATCGTTCTCGTTTGGCCTCCGCATGCACAGCAGTCGCGGCAGGTGGCCTAGGAACAGTTTTCGAACCCAGGGCGACATCTCGTGCGTGTCCGGGCCGCGAAAGTGCACGTTGAGCACCACGACAGTGATGATGATGGACAGCGTCACCAGGATCATGGTGAACAGCAGGTACTTGCCAATCAGCGGCACCACTAGCGATGTTGGCGGAATGATTTCGGCCAGCAGCAAGAAAAACACCGTCAGAGCCAGCAGAATCGAGATTGACAGGCTGATCTTCTCGCCGCTCTCCGATGGCAGGTAGAAGACCGTCACGGTCAGGAATGAGATGCTCACGCACGGGATGATCAGGTTCACCGCGTAGAACAGGGTCTTGCGCTTCAGCAGGATGTTGAAGGTCACGTCTGGCGACGGGAGTAAGGATTAGCTGGGATCTGTGAATCTGGGATCTGAGGATCTGTGATCTGAGGATCTGGGATCTGAGGATCTGGGATCTGAGGAATCTGGGATCTGAGGATCTGTAATCTGAGGATCTGGGATCTGAGGATCTGGGATCGGAGAATCTGGGATCTGTCGATCTGGGATATGAGGATCTGGGATCTGAGGATCTGGGATCGGAGAATCTGGGATCTGTCGATCTGGGATATGAGGATCTGGGGTCTGAGGATCTGAGGATCAGGGATCTGAGGATCTGGGATTTGAGGATCTGGGATCTGAGGATCTGGGATCGAAGGATCTGGAATTTGAGGATCTGGGATCTGAGGATCTGGGATTGGAGGATCTGGGATCTGAGGATCTGAGGATCTGGGATCTGAGGATCTGGGATCGAAGGATCTGGAATTTGAGGATCTGGGATCTGAGGATCTGAGGATCTGGGATCTGAGGATCTGGGATCTGAGGATCTGAGGATCTGGGATCTGAGGATCTGAGGATCTGGGATCTGAGGATCTGAGGATCTGGGATCTGAGGATCTGGGATCTGAGGATCTGGGATCGAAGGATCTGGAATTTGAGGATCTGGGATCTGAGGATCTGGGATTGGAGGATCTGGGATCTGAGGATCTGAGGATCTGGGATCTGAGGATCTGGGATCGAAGGATCTGGAATTTGAGGATCTGGGATCTGAGGATCTGGGATTGGAGGATCTGGGATCTGAGGATCTGAGGATCTGGGATCTGAGGATCTGAGGATCTGGGATCTGAGGATCTGGGATCGGAGAATCTGGGATCTGAGGATCTGGGATCTGGGGATCTGGGATCTGAGAATCTGGGAGTTTCACTCACCTGGAAACGGCTCCACGCAGCAGGGATAATAGATGTCGTCCCGGATGGCGGAGAACTGCAGAATATCCCATTCGCCGCTGGGATAATATTCGGACAGATCCACCGCATAGTCCACCGTCACCCGGCCGGACATGTTTCTTACCGATTTTGATTTTTGCACAATATGCTGCAGATCGACTGTAATTATTTGATAAAGCAGGAAAGCTGAATACTTGCTAGTGAATTAGATTAATAAAGTGTAAACAACTTTACCTTTGTGCCCATCGTAGGTCCAGCTGCCAAACTTCATCGTGCAGTTCTGCTCGTCGAATGGAAAAAATTCCACATTAATCTGGCAGGAGCTTTTGTACACTGCCGGCGGCACCCACCGGACGGTGCCGTCTGAGAACACTGTGGCCTTGGTCATGATCACCAGCTCGTATTTTCCGTCGGCACTGATAGAAAAGTAGAAAACTCATTTTTAAATCTTTTGCCGCATCAATTATAGTCATGTTGAAATACAACAGGCTTTAATGTACATTTTATTTGCTCAGTCGAAAAATCAAATGTACATTAATGTCCCTCCATTAAGCACCAACCTCACGCCCTGGCTTTTCAGAACTATCACTATGCCCCCAAAGCACCCACCTCACGCCCTGGCTTTTCAGAACCCTCACTCTCTCTGCCCCCCAAAGCACCCACCTCACGCCCTGGCTTTTCAGGATCCTCACTCTCTCTGCCTCTCTAAACACCCACCTCACGCCCTGGCCTTTCAGGACCCTCACTCTGCCCCCCAAAGCACCCACCTCACGCCCTGGCTTTTCAGGACCCTCACTCTGCCCCCCAAAGCACCCACCTCACGCCCTGGCCTTTCAGGACCCTCACTCTGCCCCCAAAGCACCCACCTCACGCCCTGGCTTTTCAGGACCATCACTCTCTCTGCCCCTCGAAACATCCGCCTCACGCCCTGGCCCTTTAGGAACCTCACTCTCTACGCCTTCGAGGTCTCCAAGAGTTGGACCAGTGGCAATAATAAAAAACCTGCTCCACTTGACTGACTTGTTATACAGCACGATATCCGGTAGCCAGAGCTTGTCAGACGGAATATACAGCCGGCTAACGCCGCCGTAGTCAGCCGGATCCCACACCAGATTGGCGTCTCTCCATTCCTGTCAATCGGATTTCGCGCTGCTCCAGTTTCACAGAAATTGGAAATAACGATGAAAGCAAAATTTCGAGTTTACTTACCTGCTCGACCCAAACATTTGTAGTAATTATCTGGTTCTTCTCGTCCTAAATATAGGTGTAAAGTATTGTGCAGTCTTACATTATATTTAATATATGTATTTCAGTAGTATAGCCTTTCTCAAAAGTTGTCTAATCTAATCTCACTAGTTATCTAATCTCAATAGTTATCTATTCTCACAAGTTATCTAATCTCGCTAGTTCTCTAATCACAATAGTTATCTAATCTCAATAGTTATCTATTTCACTAAGTTATCTTATCTTGCTAGTTATCTAATCTCGCTAGTTATCTAATCTCACAAGGTTTATATTCTCAGAAGTTATCGAATCTCATTAGTTACCTAGTCTCACTAGTAGTTATCTAATCTCACTAGTTATCTAATCTCGCTAGTTCTCTAATCTCGCCAGTTATCAAATCTCGCTAGTTCTCTAATCTCGCTAGTTCTCTAATCTCGCTAGTTCTCTAATCTCACTAGTTATCTAATCTCACTAGTTATCTAATCTCACTAGTTATCTAATCTCACTAGTTATCTAATCTCACTAGTTATCTAATCTCACTAGTTATCTAATCTCACTAGTTATCTAATCTCACTAGTTATCTAATCTCACTAGTTATCTAATCTCACTAGTTATCTAATCTCACTAGTTATCTAATCTCACTATAAGGTCAGTCTCGCTGTTTATCTACATCATATTATTAAACTTTTAACAATAAGTAAGAAATGGATTAACTAGATTACAGCAAGTTTTTTAGCAAGCCCAGCCCCATTGAAAAGCACAAGTCCCTAAATAGACTGTCCAGCTGGATAAATAGGTTAGTTCTTGGATCCCAATTTACCAGCGAAAAAAATCTATCCAATATCCCACCCATACAAATCGATTATTGCGTGAGTAAAAACGCTACAGAAAAAGCTTTCCTTCACACATGACTAACTTTGTTGTGACGAGAAGAGAAACACAGACTGTGCGGGTTGCCGCCTTACAAAATAAGTCTCTGACCTGACCCACTTGAGTTCTCGGCCCTGCCCCCCCCCCCCCAGCTCCTCAATATATTGATTTCTATCCCAGCAGGCCACTTAGCGAAGGAAGCTGGAGAGAGAGAGAGAGAGATAGAGGCGAGATTCGAACTCGATGTTCTGTCAGCGGCCGTTGAAACAGGGGATGCTGGGGGTCAGCAAGGCTGGAAGGCGATTAAACTGGTGGGGGGGGGGAGAAATGAATTTGGGATCTCAGGAGCTGTCCTCGGGCTGCTGCTTGCACTGGGCGAAGGGAGAGAAAGAGAGAGAGAGAGAGAGACGGACCACTTTGTCTGGCTACCTCTTCTTGTTAGGCAACTTTTTCGTCTCTAAAAATGCTGGTCGAATAACCGAGTGAGCCGGTGGGAAGCCAACTCATTCGATTCGATTCTGGCGAGCATCTCCAAGTTTTTTGTATCTAATTTTTTAGGGACAAGCAAAGTAGATTTGAGCCAGTAGAGAGGGGGGAGTTGGCTGAGATTCGGCTTTCGAATTGTACTATCTGGTATACGGCGTAAACATGGACAGTTACAGTACAAGGACACTGAACACAATTTTCTTCGAAATGAGCCGGAGGCCAGCGCTGAATGGGTTTTGCCATTGTAAAATCCTATTTCTCGAGAGGCAAAATCATACACTGTAGTCTCCAGTGCATTTCTTAGAAAATCCGAGCATTCTCCTAGCGCCTTTCTTACCTCAGTTGTCGATGCACATTTTTATCTTAATTATTGGCAACTTACCACATCGATGAGTTGGGCGAGTTTCAATCCGAGATAGACTGTGAGAGTTTTTGAGCTGTAGTTCACTGGCCGAATCAGCCGATTGTATTCGGTTTCATTCATTAGCATTTTGTACAGGCGGCTGGCCTCGCGATAGCCCGAGACTGTGCTTGGCGCTGTACAGTTTTGAATTGAAATTTGGTTTCCCAGTTAAAATTTGGGGTGGGCGTCACATTGGAGTAGAGAAATCTGGGGTGGATGTTGCACTGGGGTAGAGAAATCTGGGGTGGGTGTTGCAGTGGGGCAGAGAAATCTGGGGTGGGTGTTGCAGTGGGGCAGAGAAATCTGGGGTGGGTGTTGCAGTGGGGCAGAGAAATCTGGGGTGTATGTTGCAGTGGGGCAGAGAAATCTGGGGTGGGTGTTGCAGTGGGGCAGAGAAATCTGGGGTGTATGTTGCAGTGGGGCAGAGAAATCTGGGGTGGGTGTTGCAGTGGGGTAGAGAAATCTGGGGTGGATGTTGCACTGGGGTAGAGAAATCTGGGGTGGGTGTTGCAGTGGGGCAGAGAAATCTGGGGTGGGTGTCACGTTGAGATAAAAGTTTTCTTTTTACAATATATTCGTTGAGAGATTGGTAAAAAAGTCTTTTAAAAAACTGAAAAATGAAGACAGATCGTAATTAAAGCCAAAATTCGTACTCTGCAAACAGCTATGCAATGCACGCCAACATGCATATAGTTATTAATTCACAGAGTGAACACGATGACATCTGCCATGAGTTATTTCACGACCATTAGCTTTCATCGGAGTTTTTCTGCTTTACCTTGCAGCAGCAGCAGCAGCAGTGGCAGCAGAAGACAGCTGCCTGACCCTGCCGCGGGGAGAAGAGCAGACCGATTGGGCATCCTCCAAGGTTTTTTCCCACAGTTTGTCTTGCGTTTCCTGACTCTGCAATCTTTAGCCGGGGGGGGGGGGCTGACCTGGGGAAGGTGTGAAAAAAGTGATGAAGTTTTCTCTGGGCGGGATATGTTTGCACTGGCACAGGGCAGGGCATTCCCTAGCAGACTAATTTATACATCATTTTTTCATCATTAGCTAATGCAAAACATTTACAGCCCAGTCTACATTTAGAAAGTCTGTTTTGCCTGCTCGGCAGAAATTTGGAACTGGCCAAGCAGCTACAGTTATTGTATATTGTCTATCAGCTTGGAACTGTTCCGCTTTGGAAGTCCTTCCACCTGGATAAGAAATATTTAGTTATTTTGGACTCGAACCCGGGACTCTGAGCAGTTCCGCCTGGCTCCTATTTCTAGGGCAGGATACTGATAAGCAGGTGCATGTACTAGGAATAACTTTGATTCACACTTACCTCTGAATCGAAAGTTGATGAGGCTTAGAAGCTGACTCACTACTCTGGTGTAGCACTGATGTGCGGTGAATTTGGGCAATTTCTAGTCTCAGAGGGGGCCTCTCTGATTGGTCAGGATCTGCATCAGCGGCTCAGCCCCTCAGTCTCCAACCAAGTTTGACGAAAAAGTCCATCTAGCAACTTGAGATACAATACGCTTCATCAGTTGTGCTCAGAACCCCCCCCCCGCATTTCAAATTCTGCCACTTAATGAAATGAAGATTTTCAAGTTGGCTGACGAATTGGACTTTGAAATGTGCACTTTCCGCTGCTAAACCCAATTGAACCATAATCAGTCATAAAAAACAATCACAAAAGTGCTCCGCTTGTACTTCTATCGTCTCTCTTTCCTTCCATTCAAGAACTCAACCCAGACCCTCCGAATTTATCTTTTAAAACCGTTGCTTTATTCTCATTGCTTTATCAACAGGGACTTTAGCACAAGGGGCTTTAGCACCAGTGGCTTTAGCACCAGTGGCTTTAGCACCAGTGGCTTTAGCATCAGGGGCTTTAGCATCAGGGGCTTTAGCACCAGGGGCTTTAGCACCAGGGGCTTTAGCACCAGTGGCTTTAGCACCAGTGGCTTTAGCACAAGGGGCTTTAGCACCAGGGGCTTTAGCACCAGGGGTTTTAGCACCAGGGGCTTTAGCACCAGGGGCTTTAGCACAAGGGGCTTTAGCACAAGGGGCTTTAGCACCAGGGGCTTTAGCACAAGGGGCTTTAGCACAAGGGGCTTTAGCCTGGTGCTTTCGCCCTTGGGACGCCAGCACCAGGGACGCCAGCACCAGGGACGCCAGCACCAGGGACGCCAGCACCAGGGGCGCCAGCACCAGAGGCGCCAGCACCAGGGGCGCCAGCACCAGAGGCGCCAGCACCAGGGGCGCCAGCACCAGAGGCGCCAGCACCAGGGGCGCCAGCACCAGGGGCGCCAGAGTTTTTTCTGGCTCCTCGGCCCCGTGTCATTTCCATAATAATTATTGCTACCCCAGCCCACGCGGTTCCTCTGGCTACGCCACTGGGTTTTGCACATTTAAAAAATTCTATTTTTAGAAAACACTATGTACTTTGCTTGTTTTCAGTCTCTGATCCAATCATATTTTGTCTAATTGCCAATTTTTTTACTAAAAATACTGATAAAAATCATTCTGTGGCCTTTCTTTTAATTTTCAAGCAACGTTGAACCTTGAAATCAACTTAAATAATCTTGACGTATTTGTCGAAATAATTTTTTTAATTTGACATTCAGACACGCTACTTTCAGTAGGATGTTATGCAACTGAGATCGGATTATCTATTTTTAAACAAGGTTTCTAAGAGAACTATAAATTGATTTCACTCTTCGGCGAACAAAGTAATGAATTACCTAATTCGAAAATACCAACTTGTTCAGATAAAACTTAGTTTAACTACTCTCTACATGCAACATTCTGAAACAACCGTTCTCCAATGCAAGGCCCGCAACTACGAAGAAATTCTGAGTTTTGAATTTTTTCTCTCAATAATTCTACAAGCGGATTCCACAGTTTCAGCGGGGCGCCCGCTTTCAAGTTGAGCACACCAGCTCAGGTTATTAAATTCCAGCACTCGATGTTGTTGGAGCAACAGACATGCTGGAGTCGTTAAGTAGCAAATATTTGAGAATAGAAACTGCAAGGCGAAAGATAAAGAGAGAGAGAGAGAGAGAGAGAGACTTTGTCTCACAACCAAATAGAAGTAAAACTTCTGTGTCTTTAATTTCTTTCGGGTTGTAATTTCATTCAACCTGTTTGCCAGTCTATAGCTCGTTTGCATTGCCTGCTCTGCTTGTCAGCAAATATGGCTGCGGTAGCTCGTACGGTGGCAGAACGGGAGGGCGCGAGAGCGGCGCGTTCTCAGCGCTTCTATCAGCCTCCGTGTGTGTCTGTGTGTGAGCAGCGAGTTTAATAGTTTGCCATTTTTAGCGAGCGCCTCTTGCACCGTAGCGGTGCGCAACATGAGCTGAGAAATGGACAGGGGGTGAGAGGCACATGAAAGATGAAAGACAGGAGAGACAGGAAGAGTGCAACAGGTGACGGGGTGCTGGGCCGGTGTTGACCGGTCTGTCGCCCCTAGTTACTAAAGACGCCGAACTAAGCCCGGCTTCATCACCGTCTTTAACAAAGAAAAGAAATTGAAATGAAGTTGATGGAGAAGTTTTTTTATAAGAAGCTCATTTTCTCTCTTGAGATGGATGATATTTAATTGAGATTGAAAGGCAGATGGAGACGGGAGTTTGAGGGGCAGCTTGGTGACGGCTATCACACTGCGGCAGCCAATCGCTCTCTTACCTAGGGGGGGGGGGCTCCGGCGCAGCTGGGTGCGAGGGGAGGTCGGGTTCTATTAACAGAGCGCAAGACTGACCGGCACAGGCACCTGAGACTTTGAGCACACTGCTCACTCAAAGATAGGTCTGGTTAGCAGAGGCTTCGGAGAACTGCTGTGAGATGAGCAACCAGACGGCGGCGGTTCAGCGCCGAGGTGGCAGCAGCCGGCTGCCGCCCGTCATTGAGCACCCGATGGCCAAGATGGCCGACCGGCTGCAGACTCCGCTGGACGTCCGCGGCGACGGCAGAAGCGGCACCGCCGGCGACGTCATGGAAGGCGGTCGACCGCTGGCCAGCGAGCAGCCACCGGTGCAGCCGGCATCTGCGGCTTCAAGTCGCCGGGGTCGCCGCTCCCAGGTGGCTGCCAGCAACGGCGGCGGCGGCGGCCTGCGGCACCAGACAATACCCGAAGGAGTCGAAGTGGTGCACGGAGAGTCGGGCAGAACTCGCCTGCCTGTGTTTGGTGAGCTGCCATGCGGGGTAATGGGCTGAGATGGCACTGATGTGCAGGGCTGAGATGGCACTGATGTGCAGGGCTGAGATGGCACTGATGTGCAGGGCTGAGATGGCACTGATGTGCAGGGCTGAGATGGCACTGATGTGCAGGGCTGAGATGGCACTGATGTGCAGGGCTGAGATGGCACTGATGTGCAGGGCTGAGATGGCACTGATGTGCAGGGCTGAGATGACACTGATGTGCAGGGCTGAGATGGCACTGATGTGCAGGGCTGAGATGGCACTGATGTGCAGGGCTGAGATGGCACTGATGTGCTGGGCTGAGATGGCACTGATGTGCTCAGACTGAAAACATGGTAGAGCATTTTGGGTTGTTTCCAATAGAAAATTATGGTTATGAGACAGCGTAATGAACAAAAAGTATAATTGTTGTTTTTCTATGTATTTATTGCTAGATTTTTTCAAACATATCGCGGAACAAAAGTTAACAAATAGCAGAAACTCAACTGGCGCATTGCACAGAGAACTCAAAAATAAAAAAATTCTCTTTGTTCTAGGGACATAACTAGTCGTATATGTGACAGATTTAAATGCTATATAGATACTGACAACATTTATGTTTATCTATCTCAATTATATATCTCTATCTAGTATAGTAATGATATTATAATATCGATCCATCAGTGCAATATTGTATGTGTGCCAAATATTACTTAAAGGATGTTTGAAATGTTTGATAAAGTAGAAATTAAACAAAGGGACAAGAAAGCGATACAGGAAAACATAGATAAGAATTTTACAGTTCTGTGCTTGACTTTCAAGGGCCTGAATAAGGACGAAATGATGCGGTCCAGTAGGTAGCCTAATGAACACAATGATGCGGTCCAGTAGGTAGCCTAATGAACACAATGATGCGGTCCAGTAGGTAGCTTAATGAACACAATGATGCGGTCCAGTAGGTAGCCTAATGAACACAATGATGCGGTCCAGTAGGTAGCCTAAGGAACACGATGATGCGGTCCAGTAGGTAGCTTAATGAACACAATGATGCGGTCCAGTAGGTAGCTTAATGAACACAATGATGCGGTCCAGTAGGTAGCCTAATGAACACAATGATGCGGTCCAGTAGGTAGCCTAAGGAACACGATGATGCGGTCCAGTAGGTAGCTTAATGAACACAATGATGCGGTCCAGTAGGTAGCCTAAGGAACACAATGATGCGGTCCAGTAGGTAGCTTAATGAACACAATGATGCGGTCCAGTAGGTAGCCTAAGGAACACGATGATGCGGTCCAGTCCAATGTCAAACTGCCAGATCTTTTCGAATCAAGCGTTATTCAGAGCAGCCAGTCAGCTCCAAATCCTAATCTGGCATCGGGCCAGAGGCTCTGTCATCTGCTACGTCGAAGGCTCCTCCGACCTGACCGCCTTGCCAGACGCCGACGCAGCGGGTTCGCAAACGTCGGGATCAGGTGCGCCTCGGTGTTGAACAGCCACTGATCCAGAGGCAGATTCTCGGACGGCGTTAGCAGCAGGTAGAGATACTTCAAAGTCTCCGCCAGAAAAAACGACCACTGCGTGTTGTCGTAGGCCGGCGGCGCTCCGACATACATTCCGGTGATGCCGCTAAAGCCGACCCCAGTCCTGGCTGATCTGTTCAGCGACTGTACAATCTTCCAGCCCCACTCTCTGTACATGGGGTCGCCGGTCACCTGGTACAGGTAATAGATCGACTCCACTGTCTCAGGCCTGAGCACGTACGAGTCTTGAGTAGGCGACACTCTGGCCCGTCCGAACTCGTCGCTCACGATGAAGCCCTCGGGACCGAGCCCGGTTGGAGACTGTTCGTAGGCCAAGTAGCAGGCTCTGGTGATGTTCTCGGCAAACCGCAGCCAGTCCTGCCTGCGGCGGTCCTGCAGGTAGGCCAGGGCGTACATGCCGCCGGCGAAGCAGGTCAGGTGCTCCATGCTGCACTGCCTGGCCAGCTGCGGCCCTTTGAACTGTTGCTGCTCCCGCTCCGCCTGCTGCCTGCCGGACGCTAGGTTCGACGTCAAGGACGTTTTAATTAAACAAGCTGGACTGCCGCCGCCAGCGCCTTTCTCCGCGCCTGTCGGCACCAGGACGCCCAGGTGTTTGGTGAGGCCGTCTAGCGAGCGGCCGAAGCTGCGCCTGCAGCCGGTCGATCCGGACGGCGAGGCCGCGTCGAACAGGCAGCGCTTGACCAGGTATTCATAGAATGAGTCGCCCTCAGCGCCGGCCGAGTACAGGCTGTCTGTGCTCTCCGGCGGCTGGCTGCGGCTGTTGAATGCGATGTGGATCGGGTACACACCGTCTATGTTCGGCACCTGGGGTGGGTGGCGTTTGGTTAGCAAACCTGGATTTCTTGGCGAGTTTGCTCAGTTCAGTGTTGAGTTTGTTGAGTCATTGAGTCAGACAGACACTAAGACAGACACTAAGACAGACACTAAGACAGACAGACAGACAGACAGACAGACAGACAGACAGACACTAAAACAGACACTAAGACAGACACTAAGACAGACACTAAGACAGACACTAAGACAGACAGACAGACAGACAGACAGACAGACAGACAGACAGACAGACAGACAGACAGACAGACAGACAGACAGACAGACAGACAGACAGACAGACAGACAGACAGACAGACAGACAGACAGACAGACAAACAGACAGACACTAAGACAGACAGACAGACAGACAGACACACAGACACTAAGACAGACAGACAGACAGACAGACACACAGACAGACAGACAGACACACAGACACTAAGACAGACAGACAGACAGACAGACACACAGACAGACAGACAGACAGACAGACGGACAGACAGACAGACAGACAGACAGACAGACAGACAGACAGACAGACAGACAGACAGACGGACAGACAGACAGACAGACAGACAGACAGACAGACAGACAGACAGACAGACAGACAGACACTAAGACAGACAGACACTAAGACAGACAGACAGACAGACAGACAGACAGACAGACAGACAGACAGACAGACAGACAGACAGACAGACAGACAGACAGACAGACAGACAGACAGACAGACAGACAGACAGACAGACAGACAGACAGACAGACAGACAGACAGACAGACAGACAGACAGACAGACAGACAGACAGACAGACAGACAGACAGACAGACAGACAGACAGACAGACAGACAGACAGACAGACAGACAGACAGACAGACAGACAGACAGACAGACAGACAGACAGACAGACAGACAGACAGACAGACAGACAGACAGACAGACAGACAGACAGACAGACAGACGGACAGACAGACTCACCTGCATAAGGTTGGCCTGGTTCAGCCTGGCCCACCTGGCGTACTTGGGATCGCCGGTCACCTCGGACAGGTAGGCGAACTCCAGGTACAGAGAGCCCGTCTCGGCCAGATTCACCGTCAATTCCAGCATCCTGGACGCCATCCCGATCGGTTCTGACAGACTGTCCGAGTTGTCATTCAGTCGTATGCGAGACAGGGCGACCCAGGCCGACTTGTCCGGATCGCCGCCG
This sequence comes from Macrostomum lignano, assembly GCA_002269645.1. Taxonomy (NCBI): domain Eukaryota; kingdom Metazoa; phylum Platyhelminthes; family Macrostomidae; genus Macrostomum; species Macrostomum lignano. The sequence continues at coordinate 233,297 of NIVC01000371.1, forward strand.
CCCGCGCCCAGGCGACCAAAGGCTCCGGCCATGCTGTTGCCGAGTTCCGCGGCCTTCCTGGCGAATATCGGGTCCTCCGTCAGGCTGTAGGCGCCGAGCAGGCCGCCCAGCATCCTGATGGTGGTCTCGAAGACGCTCACCTGGCTGCTGTTGTCAAGTCTGGGATGGTAGTGGCGCCGCAGCAGGTCGCGCGCCTGGTGGAACTCCCGGCCCAGCCCCATCACCAGCAGGGTGTCCAGCGAGTCAACCGCAGTCAGCAGGCGCCCCGCACCCACCAGATCGTTGGACGCGTGCGAGCACGAGTTTAGCGCTGGTGCTAGCTCGTTTCCTAGAAACGGCGGCGCCGCGCAATGGCGCAGGTAGCCGCGCCAGGCGAAGCGCATCATTTCTCGGACAGCTTCGGCGCGCCAACTGTCCGTCTGTACGCGGCCTAGTCTCCGCTGGAACCAGGTGGTTTCGTCGCCTCCGTCATCGTCGTCATCTCCGCGGTCGCCGCCGCCGCCGACGTTGACGCCGACGACGAAGCCGTTTCGAGAGCGGCCGTGACCTCCGATCGCCGCTGCCGTCAGCGCCGTTCTGCTGAGCTGCTGCAGAGACATGAGCAGGATGTAGGCTAGGACGGCGGCCAAGAGCAGACCGAAGACCACCAGTCGACGCTTGGCGCAGGCGCATCTCGACGCCAGGCGCAGGGCGCGAATGATGCGCCGCGCGTAGCGCTTCGACAAATTGCAGCAGGTGTCGGCGCCGACATCCGAGTCTGGTGAGGTTGCCGACGGCTTCAAGTTTTGCCTCTCAGCGTTACTGCCTCCGACGCGAGTGTGGAATCCGCTGGCAGAAGACTGCGGCAGCTGAGTCTGCGGGATTGTTTGAGCAAATAGGGGCACCTTGGAGCAGGGTCCACCTGCTTGTTCGCCTGTCACTCTAGTGCCAGTCAGTGTCACTCTAGTGCCAGTCAGTGTCACTTCAGTACTATCCAATGTCACTCCAGTACTATCCAAAGTCACTCCAGTACTATCCAAAGTCACTCCAGTACTATCCAATGTCACTCCAGTACTATCCAAAGTCACTCCATACTATCCAATGTCACTCCAGTACTATCCAAAGTCACTCCATACTATCCAATGTCACTCCAGTACTATCCAAAGTCACTCCAGTACTATCCAATGTCACACCAGTACTATCCAATGTCACTCCATACTATCCAATGTCCTCACCTGAGTGTAGCACGGCTGCCTCAGCGCAAATGAATACCTGGAGTCCATGCAGATAAACTAATTTAGTTCAACTTCGGCTACCGTTCGATGAAACACGGATGTGTAGGTGGCGCGTGGACTTTCTGGTCACCGCATGGCTCGGCTTGCCTGACTAATGCTGACTGCTACAACTTGAGAGACCCGGTGGGGGGACGGAGGGAGAGAGGCGGGGAGACGGCGAAAGAGTTGAGCAATGGCATTGGGGATTTGCTAGCAGTAAAGCACTCTTCTTCCAAGCGGATCCGCGCAGTCTCTCTCTCTCTCTCTCTCTCTCTCTCTCTCTCTCTCTCTCTCTCTCTCTCTCTCTCTCTCTCTCTCTCTCTCTCTCTCTCTACCTCTCTCTCTGGCCAAGTTTCTCTGGCCAATTGGAGGCAGTACAGTCTCAGCGTACAGTGAGGACAATTCACCCCCAGCCATTGGGGAAGCCAGAGGCGAGGGGAGTTTAGCTGTT
>NIVC01000371.1:240000-358458 GCA_002269645.1 Macrostomum lignano
CATCCTATCTCAACTCAACCCATCCAATCTCACCCCATCCTATCTCTCCCAACCCAATCTCCCCTCACCCCATCCAATCTCGCCTCACCCCATCCAATCTCACCTCACCCCATCCAATCTCCCCTCACCCCACCCAATCTCACCCCATCCAATCTCACCTCACCCCAACCAAATCTTACCTCACCCCATCCAGTCTCTCCCCATCCTATCTCAACTCAACCCATCCAATCTCACCCCATCCTATCTCTCCCAACCCAATCTCCCCTCACCCCATCCAATCTCGCCTCACCCCATCCAATCTCACCTCACCCCATCCAATCTCACTTCACCCCATCCAATCTCACCCCATCCTATCTCTCCCAATCCAATCTCACTTCACCCCATCCAATCTCACCCCATCCAATCTCACCCCATCCAATCTCACCCCATCCAATCTCACCCCATCCAATATCACCCCATCCTATCTCACCCCATCCAATCTCATCACATCCAATCTCATCACATCCAATCTCCATCAGCTACGACCCACGCGATACTGGAACCGTTAACGGAGTCTCGTTGCTCAAGAAGCTGGGCATAGCGATGAAGCCGGCTGAAGGAGGCGGCAGCCACCGCGACGCAGCGGCCAAGTCAGCCGCCAAGCCAGCCGCCAAGCCAGCCGCGGCCGCTCCCCGCCGGCCGGCGCTGAAATCTGAGGAGTCCCGCCAGCGCTCGCTGACCATCGAGTCCTGGCTGAAAGACAAATTCCGCGAAGGCTTTCAAGCTTTGAAGGCCGGCTTTGAGGCCCGAGATCCCGAAAGGACTGGCCTGGTGAGCCACGACGACTTCTTGGCTGTGCTGCGCGAGCACTCGCTGAGCCTGGAGAAGCGGCACCTGGCGGAGTTCTTGGCGCGGTGCGCGGTGACTCACACCAAGGCCGGTGTGATGTACAGGGACTTCCTGCACCGCTTCCAGGATCGCTCCGAGGCTGGAATGGCTCACAAAATCATGGCTAATCCGCATCACACGTCAGTTTCCTGCGGTTCTAATTTGGGGAGCACAATTGTTTGAAATTCAATTGGATTTGAGACCCAGTGGAGAGAGAATGACGAAGACAATGGAGAGAAGAGAGTAGAGAGAGTAGAGAGAGGAGAGAGAGTAGAGAGAAGAGAGAAGAGAGAGAAGAGAGAGGAGAGAGAGTAGAGAGAAGAGAGAGAAGAGAGAAAAGGAAGGGGAAGGAGGGGGAGAAGAGAGAGAAAGAAGGGGAAGGAGGGGGAGAAGAGAGAGAAGAGAGAGAAGAGAGAGAGGAGAGAGAGGAGAGAGTAGAGAGAGTAGAGAAAAGAGAGAGAAGAGAGAGAAGGAATGGGAAGGAGGGAGAGAAGAGAGAGATGAGAGAGAAGAGAGGGAAGAGAGAGGAGGGAGAGAAGAGAGATATGAGAGAGAAGAGAGAGAAGTGAGAGGAGGGGGAAGGAGGGAGAGAAGAGAGAGATGAGAGAGAAGAGAGAAGAGAGAGAAGAGAGAGAAGGGAGGGAGAAGGAGGGAGAGAAGAGAGAGAGGAAGGGAAGGAGGGAGAGACGAGAGAGAAGGGCGGTAGGGGGGAGAGAAGGGAGAGAAGAGAGAGAGGAGAGAAAAGGGAGGGAGAAGGAGGGAGAGTAGAGAGAGAAGAGAGAGAAGGGCGGTGGGGGGGGGAGAAGGGAGAAGGTTCGTCAGGAATCGCAGACACTCAAATTATTTAATCTTATGGAAATTCTAACAAATACTTCCTAAAATAGATTGAACCATTTTGCTGTGAGAGTCGTGCCAATTGGAAGTGAAAAGCAGCTTAGTTAAATAATTTTCTTCCGTCAAATTTTGTCAGAAATCTTTTCAGAAAGGCGATTATCATTCTTTTTCAATTGTCTACTAAAAAAATAAATCTTGAAAAAAGAAATTGTTTTAGTCAGCTTTAGTAGTCATAAACAATCGGAGAAGTACTTTTACCAGTTGTAATCTGCTGAACTGAATTGCAGAAAAGAAGATGACACCGTAAGCCGGACTTTGAGCTCCATTGAGAAGCAGCTCATGAACATGTTCCAGCGCGATTTCCTGTCGCTTCTCTCCGCGTTCCAGTGAGTTTTTATTACCTTTTTCTGAGAAAAACGAGAAACGAATAAACCGAAAGGTTGGTCGACACTACTCGCCAACTTTCGGTATGACTAGTGCGATCACATTTTTGTGCAAAGTACTTTAAAAGATGGGAATTTCTAGAAATTTTGAGAATAGGAAATAAACAGTAATTAGCCATTAAGCAATAGGAGTCGTTCGGCAGCAATGCGTCTGATCTCGGCTTCGCGTGCGGTCACATTAACTTAGGGTCAGTGCACGAATATTGGACTGTGGCAATGTAGTTGACATGCGGTTGCCATGCGGCTGCCATGTGGTTGCTATGCGGTTACCATGTGGTTGCCACACGGTTGCCATATGCTTGCTATGCGGTTGCTATGCGGTTGCCATGTGGTTGCCATGTGGTTGCTATGCGGTTACCATGTGGTTGTCACACGGTTGCCATGTGGTTGCTTTGCGGTTGCTATGCGGTTGCTATGCGGTTGCTATGCGGTTGCTATGCGGTTGCTATGCGGTTGCTATGCGGTTTCCATGTGGTTGCTATGCGGTTGCTATGCCATAGTTATAATGTAGCAAAAGGGAAGCAGAGAAGCTTAGCAGTTAAACGCGTCTTCTAACACGCGCTAAAGTGACCGGGTTTGATTCCGTTCGCGGCCACATTCATTTGTGGGGCTTGTCGTGCGATTCTCGCCTCTGAGGGGCCAGTCCACAAGACGCAGAGAGTGTCCATGGCTGACGATAAGAAAGCTAGATGCTTGAGGAGGTGTCACTCAAAATTTGCTCCCGCCAACAGAAAAATCGATCGGCACGGCTTGAACGTCATCAGCCAGGAGGAGTTCCGAGCCGTGATGGAGAGTAGATTCGGTTTCGAACTGACTGACGCTCAATACCGGGAGTTCGTGGACAAACTGCCGCTGAACTCGGACGGCCTGATTCGCTACGACATCTTCATGCGCCAGTTCGACACCAAAGGGATGGCGCCGTCGCTGTTCAAGTCGGTCGGAGGCAACGACGTTGCGTCGGAGAGCGACGCTGGGATAGACGAGGACGACGAGCTCGAGGAGGTGTGCCAAACTGTTGAATGAGTCACTGTTGAATGAGTCACTATTGAATGAGTCAGTCTTGAATGAGGCACTGTTGAATAGGTCAATCTTGAATGAGTCACTGCTGAATGGGTCAATCTTGAATGAGTCACTGCTGAATGGGTCAATCTTGAATGAGTCACTGCTGAATGGGTCAATCTTGAATGAGTCACTGCTGAATGGGTCAATCTTGAATTAGTCACTGTTGAATGGGTCAATCTTGAATGAGTCACTGCTGAATGGGTCAATCTTGAATGAGTCACTGCTGAATGGGTCAATCTTGAATGAGTCACTGTTGAATGGGTCAATCTTGAATGAGTCACTGTTGAATGGGTCAATCTTGAATGAGTCACTGCTGAATGGGTCAATCTTGAATGAGTCACTGTTGAATGGGTCAATCTTGAATGAGTCACTGCTGAATGGGTCAATCTTGAATGAGTCACTTTTCAATGAGTCACTGTTCAATGAGTCACTTTTCAATGAGTCACTGTTCAATGAGTCACTGTTCAATGAGTCACTGTTCAATAAGTTACGCTCGTACTCTTGAATGAGTCACTGACATTTATTAAGTCACTGTGTTTCGAGCATGTCAAATGCATGTAGAATGAATCGCTACTGTGAATTGTAAAGTGTAATAAATATTGATCGCACAGCAGTGAATCAGGGACTCAATAGCGCACAATCAATTGACTCATCGAAAGGAGCCGTACGACCCGAACAAGCGCTCCGTGTCGGAGACTCGACGCTGCATACGAGACCTGCTGCACAGCCGGTTCCAGGAGGTGGAGACGGCCTTCTACGAGTTGGATACGTTTAACAGTGGCCGACTGACACAGGAGATGATGTACCAGCTGCTGAACAGGTTAGCAACTTTGAGTACCTGATACTCAATTTTTTTAGGTCTGAACTAGTCTTCCGTGGCATATCAGTCTAGGTCGAGTGAGGGCGACGCCAACCTCCTAGGCGATCACGTCTATCTAAGGGGTCATATCTAAGGGGTCATATCTATCTCAAGGGGTCATATCTATCTTAAGGGGTCATATTTATCTTAAGGGGTCATATTTATCTAAGGCGGTCATATATATGTAAAGCAGTCACACCTATCTAGGGGGTCGCATCAATCAAGAGGGTCACTTTAATCTACGGGGTCACATCAGGTCAAATCTAGAGGTGACACGAGAGCCGAAGGAGTTCTAGGGGGTCACTGACCCCATGCTTCCCTCACATAGAAACGGAAACATTTAAACAAACGTCATTAATTTAAACAAAAACTCCCCTCTCAGATTTATAAAGCCGGAAGTGACCCGCGGCGAAATCCGGGACCTGTGGAAAACGTTCATTCTGCGCGGTCGGGAAGCCCTCGATTATCAGGAATTCCTGCGCGCCTTCATCTTCAATCCGTTGACCGCCGCCTACCCGAACGCCAAGCTGGCGCCGCCAAGGAAAGGCGACAGCGACCTGATGATGCGCAGCAGGAAGGTGAACAGCGACGTCAACCTGCTGGAGGATGGACTGAGGGCCAAGGTATGCTGATTCGAACACGGTGAAGGCTGTAGGGGGGAGGGCGTGGCCCCAAAATAGGTGCTTGCGAAGCTAAAATGGGTGCCTGCGGACCTAAAGGAGTGCTTGCGGATGCCTGCAGAGCTAATTTGAGTGCCTGTGGAGCTAAAATGAGTGCCTGTGGAGCTAAAATGAGTGCCTGTGGCGCTAAAATGAGTGCCTGTGGAGCTAACATGAGTGCCTGCGGAGCTAAAATGAGTGCCTGCGGAGCTAAAATGAGTGCCTGCGGAGCTAAAATGAGTGCCTGCGGAGCTAAAATGAGTGCCTGTGGAGCTAAAATGAGTGCCTGCGGCGCTAAAATGAGTGCCTGCAGAGCTAAAATGAGTGCCTGCGGAGCTAAAATGAGTGCCTGCGGAGCTAAAATGAGTGCCTGCGGTGCTAAAATGGGTGCCTGCGGAGCTAAAATGAGTGTCTGCGGTGCTAAAATGAGTGCCTGCGGAGCTAAAATGAGTGCCTGCGGAGCTAAAATGAGTGCGTGTGGCGCTAAAATGAGTGCCTGCGGAGCTAAAATGAGTGCGTGTGGCGCTAAAATGAGTGCCTGCGGAGCTAAAATGAGTGCCTGCGGAGCTAAAATGAGTGCCTGCGGAGCTAAAATGAGTGCCTGCGGAGCTAAAATGAGTGCCTGCGGAGCTAAAATGAGTGCCTGCGGAGCTAAAATGAGTGCCTGCGGAGCTAAAATGAGTGCCTGCAGAGCTAAAATGAGTGCCTGCGGAGCTAAAATGAGTGCCTGCGGAGCTAAAATGAGTGCCTGCGGAGCTAAAATGAGTGCCTGCGGAGCTAAAATGAGTGCCTGCGGAGCTAAAATGAGTGCCTGCGGAGCTAAAATGAGTGCCTGCAGAGCTAAAATGAGTGCCTGCGGAGCTAAAATGAGTGCCTGCGGAGCTAAAATGAGTGCTTGCGGAGCTAAAATGGGTGCCTGCGGAGCTAAAATGAGTGCCTGGGTAGCTAAAATGAGTGCCTGCGGAGCTAAAATGAGTGCCTGCGGAGCTAAAATGAGTGCCTGCGGAGCTAAAATGAGTGCCTGCGGAGCTAAAATGAGTGCCTGCGGAGCTAAAATGAGTGCCTGCGGAGCTAAAATGAGTGCCTGCGGAGCTAAAATGGTCACTGAAGGCTTGGAGTGAGGGTTAAGACAGCGAATGATTCGATCTCAAAGTTCTTCAATTCCCGCCCAATCAGATTGACTACCTGTGGGATCAGCTCAGAGACGAGTTCGTTTCCATGGACCCCTACGGGACCGGCTGCATCAGCAGAGAGGAATTCCAGGAAGTGCTCAAGGAGCTGGCCATTCAACTCACCGACTACGAGCTCAACCGGCTCACTGATAAGTTTACGCAGAAAAGCGACGGCAGGTTGGTTTAGAAGTTTTACGAATGATATACTGGCCAAATGCTCTATTCTCTACTTACAGCGTCTGAAGCGCGTAGTTTATAAAAAAATTCCTTTCTAGTAAGGAGGTCGGATTTTTCTGCACTTTATGGGCATTTTTTCACTCTAATTAATTCACCAGAATATTTTGTCCTACAAAAAGCAAGCTTGTGGAAGTTTTTAAGTTTGCATTTTTTACCCAAATGCACTCGCTATGTGCAGTGCACACCATGGAGCAAAGGTTGCTCTCGTAAGCTCGGCCTTATCGCAGTTGGTCGGTGCGGCGAGAAAATACAGCGTAACCGCTTATCTCGCTCTTGACCCTTTAAACCGCCACAACCGGCTCGGTAATTTCCCCAAAACTTGTTCCAAAACCGGTTTTTTCCACGTGCCTTGAAAGTAAGCGTAAATTATTAGCAATACTGTTATGGCTTAAGTGTTTTTGTGTTACGCATTGACATCACGTGACTGGCGTCTTGGAGGCTATTAGCTCGTTTTCGGAAAAACATCATATAGTAGCTTTTTTACTGAATAATAAACAAATTGTAGTAGTATAAAATCCATTCTACTTTGGGTAGGGTTGCTCGCTTGACAACAATTAAGTAGAGAAAACTCAAAATTACCATTTTAGTTTTTTTAGACTTTTGCCAATGCATTTCGACCACAATCGGTCATCTTCAGGGCAGACACGTCAATTATGTGGATTATGTGGATGATAATTTTGACATTTTCGATAATGAGGCAAAAAAGGAAGAGTTCTTTAATACCATCAATGCTATCCATAAGAACATCATTTTTACTTCTGAGGGTGGTGGTAAAAGACTTTCCTTTCTGGACATTGACGTAGATACGAGTAAAGGTTTGATTCAAACTAGCGTGTTTAGAAAAGCTAGCTTCACTGGTCTCATGCTTAGGTTCGATGCCCTCTGCCCTAGGCAATGGAAAGACGCTTTGGTGCAGTGTCTTCTCCAAAGAGCTTTTTTGATTTGCAGTTCCTAGAAGCTTTTTCACGAGGAGCTGGAACAGGTTACTCGGCTGTTTATGATGAATGGATACCCTCGTGGCCATATTTCCGGCATCATTAATACGAGCTCGTAGGTTTCTCTGCAAGAAGTTTTCTGGTCAAAATCATACTCAGAAGAATGATCTCAATGATGATCGTAGTCCCGTCATTGTGGTTCCTTATTTAGGCCTCTGCTCCATGGAGTTTGGGAAGAAAGTGGAAAAATTATTTAGACATCACATTGATTCCCGGCTCCGGGTTTCGTTCCGTACGGAAAAGATTGCTCAGTTTGTCTGCGGGTTGAAGTCCCGTGTTCCTGGACCACTTGTTGCAGGTGTCGTTTATAAATTTCATTGTTCTGTGGATCAGAACATCACCTACATTAGTAAAACTAAAAACGACCCTTGTACAACAAGGGTTAAGGAACACTGGATTAGAAATTATGCCATCAATGAGCACCTTCGCACGTGCAACTCCTGCTGCAATATCAACTGTTGTGATATGTTTAAAGCTATCGATTCCTGTAGCAAAGAAAACAAATTGAACATTCTCGAGGCTATGTACATCAAGGCTCAGAAACCAAATTTGAACAGCCAGCTAGCCATGGGGGGTGCAAGCCGCCAACTCAATGTGTTTTAGCTAGGTTGGCAGTCTCGTTGAACTTTATTCAGGTTTTTCTTTCTCTTGTTAACCGGACTGGACTGAAATTGATTTGCACATGGCATTGTACAGTTTTCATTTCTTAAATTAAGTATATAACATGGTTCTGTGTGATTAATTGACGCGTCTGCCCTGAAGATGACCGATTGTGGTCGAAATGCATTGGCAAAAGTCTAAGAAACTAAAATGTTGATTTTGAGTTTTCTCTACCATTCTACTCTATATTTCAAATGCCCAGTCTGAATAGCGCTTGGCAACTATATCAATAAAAACGTCCTGTAGACGTTGATGCAATAATGCGCCTCTTATGCAGAAATTCTCAAGTGTCTCCCTACTTCATAAGCATGCCCTCGCTTACCCGCACAACAACCCAACTCCTTCACTGCAGAGTGAATTACATCGAACTGCTCAGGCCATTTGCTTACAAGAAATTCGGGCCGAAGCGGCAGCACATGAATGAGCTGCTCAGCCAGCGCTCTCCTGCCGCTGAGAACGGGCATGCTACTGGCCAACCTGTTGCTTCGGCCGAGTTGCAGAGCCTAGCAGCCAAGCTGAAGCGTCAGGTGAGCAGAGGGTAGGGGAGAGAGTGAAGAATGCGCAGAATTGGTAGGAGTACAGCAGAAGCTGCGTGGGCAGATGGGCTGGCATCGTCACGTGCCCTCCCTCCGCCCTCTCAATGTCATTTACTTGGGCGCACACCAGCGTACCCTGCAGCAGTGCCGAAAGTATACGTCAATACAGCGTTTGCTTCCGTTTAGGCTTTTGTGATTTTAATGAGTTCTATTTTGTTAAGTCTGAAATAAGTCCGCCTAAGTCTTACAGGAAGTGTGGCCTGTAATTGAGTATGCTTTTGTTTGGAGAAGCATTCTTTTCGAGTTCTCTCGAAACTCACCAAGCTAGCCTACGAAAATATCCAAACAGCTCTGCATTTGTTAGGTCTGTTGACAAATTTTTTTTTGTAAGCTGGGGTTTTACCAGAAATAAACAGTTTGACAGATTCATCTATTTTTAGAAACATTGCAATGCATTTCCAATCAAAAGACTGTGAAGGCCTCACTGAGACTGAAGGTTTTAGAGTAAGACTGAAGGTTATAGAATAAGACTGAGGGTATGGAATGAGACTGAAGCCATAGGATGAGACTGGAGGCCATACAATAAGCCTGAAGGCCATAGTATAAGGTTTAAGGCAATACGAGCGTACAATTAAGCCTGAAGGCCATAGGATGAGACTGAAGGCCATAGGATGAGACTGAAGGCCATACAATAAGCCTGAAGTCCATGGGATTAGACTGAAGGCCATATGATGAGACTGAAGGCCATAGGATGAGACTGAAGGCCATAGGATGAGACTGAAGGCCATAGGATGAGACTGAAGGCCATACAATAAGCCTGAAGGCCATAGGATTAGACTGAAGGCCATAGAATGAGGCTGAAGATCATAGAATGAGGCTGAAGGCCATAGGATGAGACTGAAGGCCATACAATAAGCCTGAAGGCCATAGGATTAGACTGAAGGCCATAGAATGAGGCTGAAGATCATAGAATGAGGCTGAAGGCCATAGGATGAGACTGAAGGCCATACAATAAGCCTGAAGGTCATAGGATTAGACTGAAGGCCATAGGATGAGACTGAAGGCCATACAATAAGCCTGAAGGTCATAGGATTAGACTGAAGGCCATAGGATGAGGCTATAGAATAAGGCTAAAAATGAGAGACCTTCGATACCCTCAGCTAACGGGCGAGTGGAAGAATCTGCGCCGCCAGTTGATGAAGATGGATCCGAACAACAGCGGCAGCATCAGCCTGGCAGAGTTCCGCTCGGTGCTGAAGCTATTCAACGTCATCCTAGACGAGGAGGAGGCGTTTCAGCTGATGTCGCACTTTGACACCAGCCTTAGCGGCAAGCTGCCCTACAAGAAGGTTCTTGAGCTGGCTAAGCCGGGCAAGCGAGGCTCAGGAGCTGCGAGTCGACCGCCGCCGATGTCTCAGCGTGGCCAGTGAAATCTTGATTGAAGCAGCTGACACAGCGATCGGATCGTGCATGTAGAAGAGACATTTACTACTGATTGACATGTTTAACGATTATTTTTTTTACAAAGAATTGATTATGTCGAACCAACTATTGCAGTAGACAGAAGCAGACTCTATTTTGCTGTTCAGATGAATGAGACTGATAAATGTAATTTCTTTTCTTTCCTATATTTTTTTTTCGTCGAAATTTTTATTAAACATGTATGCGTGCGGCTTATGAATAGAGTTGCCTCAAAAGTTACGAGCTATATTATTGCCTAAAATTTTATTTTTCTTTTGAGATCGATCCCACTGATAGTAAAATATTGATGCACATGGTTTATTTTGCTCTCGGGCACGAAGTACTGATTAAATTTGAAAATTGAAAGCTAAAAGCACAATTAACAATTTTTATACATTTTTATACATTACATATGTACATTGTTTGTCTCATCGAAAAAAGCTTTATTTCTCATTCTCTCAGAGCAATAAAGAATGCAGATCATCCACTAAACTAATAGATAAATGCACATTAATCTATGTATTTGTATATATATAACCTTTACATTGAAAGTATTTTCTAACTTCGTACATGCATGTATTAAAACTTCCATGTAGCTGTACATATTTAAGTTTTCAGTAAGATAGGGCAACCAGGAGAAATTTGGTTACACATGCACATATTCAATGAGCGTCATAAATACAATGATATTTGACACTTTCATGCATATTATCTTGCCGCCTTACATGTAGCATGGCTGCATGATATTAGTTTTACTATAGTTGATTTGGCAAGTAGACTTTATGAGCAATTGCTAAAAAACCTACACAACACCACCAGATGCTGCTATGCTGCTGACGCCAACTTTTTGACGCATATAAGCTCCTAAAGTCCGACTAAGTCAAATCGAATGCTCTAGTTCTCCGATTTTGTAGTTGGTTAAAATTTCAACCGGTTTAAACAGGATTAAACCAGTTGTAATCTTTTCCGGAGTGTAGGCCATGTGCATATTTTTGAATATAGGTAAAACAAAGGCTTTGCATTATTTTTGAGAATATTGATATAAACTTAACAAAAACCTTAAAAAGTCAAAATAAATGCTTTACTAAATTTTTCAATTCAAAATTGCTTTCCAAAAGTTCTTCTTTGATGTGTACCATGATTCCCCTCAACATGGAATTAAGAAAAGGTATAAAATTGAATGACTTGATTTTGAATGGGGCTGTCTCTCGCAACGTGACTTAGGTCATTATTGAAGTGTTATTGAAATTCGCTTGTACTGCTTTATCTATAATCTATTATTATATTTTATTATTGCCAAAGCCTGATTTAAATTTCAATGGCGAACGGAGAAGGTCTCAAAACATTTCTTTTCACATCCGAATCTGTGGGCGAAGGACATCCTGGTAAGCTCTGATAAATTAAAAATGAAACAAGGCATGGAATACCATTTAGGCCTAATCTGTAGTCCTATTGCAATTTATTGACTTCAAGCCGTCAAATAATGGTATTCTAGAATATTTCCTAAATTTCTTAAATTAGCCTGTAAGCGGCAAAGCCTAGGCTATGTCTCTTTTTATCTACGTTTGACTGACCTCTGTCCTTGATGTACAGTAGTTAATCACTAAGGCTTTTAATGGGTTTTTATTTTATTTATTTCTAGACCCTTCTAGGCCTACTACTAGACTAATTCCTCTGTCTTGACATTTTCAGCTAAATTTTTTTGAATCTAAAAAGTATTTTGTTAGTCTGTTTAGTTTAAAAATGACAATATCAATTTTTTTCTTCAATTTTAATGGAATTTATTAACTTTAAGTTTAAGATAAGAAAACCCATAGTCAAGAATATGGCTATTTTTCATTGAAAATTCAGGGTAAATTTACCCTGGGGCAGAGCAAAGTAAGGCAAGTAAAGCTAGGTCAGGGACAAAGTGTAATAGATAGCAGCAAAATGGTTAACTAGCATACTAAAGTTAAGCTCTATAGTCTAGATCATGGCAGGCATATGCTGGAAAAGAAATTCATGTTTTTTTCAATTTAATGCCAATGCAAAATTAAAAAAATTTAATGCCAAGGCTAGAATTGTCTATATGCCATTTTTTAAGAATATATATTTTTAGGAATTCAAAACTTTTACTAAGCTTTAAAATGGCAGTTTTTTTGCTTAAAACTAATATTCTTTTTTATTTTGACTTTCTCATGATTGCTTATTATTTTCTATTTTAGTTTCCAATTATTTTTAAGGAGCTTTCAACATTGGTTGATATTTAACTACATGATTACATTAGCCTTGAACTTGGCTATTTTTTATACGCCAACTATGTACACTTTATGTTAAACCTGAAAATTCTATATGCTAAGTGTATGCTAAGATTGTCAGTGAGAGCAAAAATATACTAGAAAATTCCAGTATAAAGGCCACCTTCCAGACTATAGGCTGAGCTATATTGCCTATTTAGTGGCTAATATGGCCATGTAGATCTAACCATCTGAATAAAACAATTAAATGATTGAATTAGATGGACCTGAGGCTCAGGGTAGAAATTAAGACTACTTCAGGGCATTAGGACAGATTTTGAGTCTCAGGGAAGGAATCAAGGCAGAAAGTTTTTTGTCTTAAATATATTTGGGACATGTATACTATAATCTTGACTATGGAGGAGAACTTGGATCAATGCCATTATTTGATTAAACAGAAAGCTTAGGCCAGGTCAAGATTTTTTAGATGAGGTGAGATTAAGATTCTATTCTACTTATATGAGATCGTAGTAGACATCTAGTATCTATCATCTAGTATCTACTAGACATCTACTATCATCTAGTATCTAGACATCTAGACATCTAGTAGACATAGTAGACATACATGCGCAACAGTCGGCCGAGTCGGCCGATCCGGCCGACTGATTTGGCAGCCAACCAAGGAAGTCGCAAAAATGCCCACCCAAAAAATACCCACGCAGTAGTACTAAGTAGCTGACGAGGCATTTTTGCCTGATAAGACAGTCATAGTTACTCCCGCCGTTTACCCAAAGTTGCGTTAATTTTGCTTTAGGGTTTTTTTACATGTAAGTCGCATTTTTGGCCAAAAACTACGTCGCATTTTTGTTAAAACTAAGTCGCACGGCCGACCGAATTTTCGACGTTGCGCATGTATGATAGTAGACATCATTTATCTCGTAGTAGACAATGATAAATTTATTCCATAAAGTGTGGCATAGTCTATTCTACTTTTTAGACCCAATGGGTTCAGCAATGCATTACTTGTACAAATTTATTATTTAATACTTTACCCTGCTTTAAATTCTAGATAAGATCTGCGACCAGGTCAGCGATGCAGTGCTCGATGCCCATCTGAAGCAGGACCCCAATGCCAAAGTGGCCTGCGAATGCTTCACCAAGACTGGCATGATTTTGGTTGGTGGCGAGATCACTTCTAAAGCTGTCGTTGACTATCAGCGTGTGATCCGCGGCACCATCAAAGACATTGGATATGACGACTCTAATAAGGGATTTGACTACAAGACTTGCAATGTGCTGGTAGCACTCGAGGAGCAGAGCCCTGACATTGCCCAAGGAGTTCACGAGGCTCGATCTGAGGATGACATTGGAGCTGGCGACCAGGGCCTTATGTTTGGCTATGCCACTGACGAAACTGTGGAGTGCATGCCCCTGACTATTGTGCTAGCGCACAAGCTCAATGCACAGCTGGCCCAGTGCAGGCGCGATGGCACCCTGCCCTGGCTCAGGCCAGACACCAAGACTCAGGTAGGATTAGGGGCTGGCTTAATTGAAAGATACTGATATCAGGGATAATGATGGGGGGTCGTAGCCCAGTTTCCCAGCGCGTCGCTCTGATGTGCCAGCGGCCCAGGCTCGATTCCCAGTGCCGTCCACATTAATTTGGGGCTGAATTGGAATCTCGGCTTGGGTCTGCTCGTGCAGCTGCTCTTTAGGCACAGTAAAGTCGTTCCTAACGATAAATCAGGAATCAGGGCCGCGCTGTACACTCCTGTGTGAGTGTGTGCCTGTGTGTATGACTGCATACGTATCCCCTGCTCAGGTGAGTCGGCGGAAGAATGGACAGTAATGCCTCTCACCGATTCTGACAATGTGGTTTGAAGTGTGCCAAGGTGTGTGCCAAGGTGTGAAGGTGTGTGTACACCTTGGCCTTGGTTTGAAGTGTGCCAAGGTGTACACAGCTCCAGCCTCTGATAAAAACAGTTAAAATTATTTATCATGGTTGTTTGCGCATCTTAATCTCTTAATCTTAGTCTTATTGCATGTTGTCTATTCTGATTTTTTTATTTTCAATATAGCCTATCTACTTGACTCATAAAATCATTCCCATCGCTCGCAGGTGACAGTGGAGTACAAAGACGAGAACGGCGCCTGTGTGCCGCTTCGCATTCACACCATTGTTGTTAGCACTCAGCACGACGAGAGCGTCACCCAGGAGCAGCTGCGCAAAGACGTCATGGAGCACGTTGTTAAAGCCGTCTGCCCCAGCGACATGCTAGATGAGAATACTATTTATCACCTGAACCCGTCTGGCCGCTTCGTCATTGGCGGCCCGCAGTCGGACGCCGGCCTGACTGGCCGAAAAATCATCGTTGACACCTACGGCGGCTGGGGCGCCCACGGTGGCGGTGCATTCTCTGGCAAAGATTTCAGCAAAGTGGACAGATCTGCCGCCTATGCCGCCCGATGGGTGGCCAAGTCTCTGGTGAAATCCGGTCTGTGCCGTCGCGTACTGGTGCAGGTGAGCTACGCTATCGGTGTGAGCAAGCCGCTGGCTGTCTATCTCAACTCCTATGGCACTGGCAAGCGATCAGATGAAGAACTGCTGCGCATCGTTGAGGAGAACTTCGATCTAAGGCCTGGCTGCATTGTCAGGTAAGTTAGCAATAATTAAGCAATAATTAGTGTCTTGATTAAGAACACAAATTGCTTCGAGTGGGTCTAGAATCGAACCCCCGACCTTTCAGTCGTGTCCCACTCTCTAACCACTAGACTAAAACCCCATACTAGACCCCATCTTTGCCATCAAATTTTCAATAATACTGCGTTCTGTCTTGCTTTATCGTTCGTGTGTGTCATGTTTTACAAACAATAACAAATCATTAAACAGGGACCTGGAGCTGCGCAAGCCAATCTACCAGAAGACCTCCTGCTATGGCCACTTCGGGCGCGACGAGTTCACCTGGGAGCAGGCTAAGCCGCTGAAGTTCTGAGCTCAATCTGAAGGGTAAAGATTTCATCTGTGCGACTTTGAGAACACTATATCGGTGTGTCTGTTAATAATTAAAAAAACTCTACAATATCTACTAATGGTAACGCCGCGCACCCTTCCGTAGTGTTGTTGTTTTCATTCTGTCTCGCTTTCACTTTTGTTTGTTTTTACTATCGCATACAGTTCTATTTTTTCATACATAATTAATCATCTTGCCGGTCTATTAACTATCGCGCGGTTTAAGTAGAAGTTAGTCCATGGTAACAGGGGCCGGTCATAACAGTTCGCTATGCTTGTACAATTCAATATTAAGATTCCAGCTAAGCACTTGTATTTGTGTTTTATAACTGTAATGAAATTCTCTGCAAAAAAGCCACATCATTGAAGTTCATTCTTATTTATTTGACCTATGGAGTTCCTCCACAGCGGTTGAGTGCACTTTTGGCCAGCCGCTGCAAGCCTGTTGGCACTTTTTTGCCAGGTTTGTGTTGTGCAGGTGACCTAATTCTAAAGCCCTAAAGCTGTCATGTGCACACCGGGAGCGGCTCTGAAGTGAATTGCTTAATCATCCTCATTAAAAATGGGCTATCGATTTTTATAAGCTATTTAATTTGCGCAACTATACTATAATGTTTATTATTCTGTTATCTGGGCCTCCCATGCTTTCTGTGTCCGTCTGTGGTTCTCTCGTTTAAATCTTTGTGAACAACCGAAACTACGCGTTGGAATGTTTATTATTATATTTTTTAAAACGCTTCACTTGCTCGTGTTTGACAATTTTTTTCTCTGTTGCAATGAAATTTCTGCTTTTTCCCAGGTAGGGCGAACTGTTCGCGGCTCCCGTTTTTTTCTCTGCAAAATAATAAAAATCAAAGCCTCATCTTCAACAAAGGCACATTCAACCAATGCTTCTACTTTCGTCTATGGCAGGGGTCGGCAAACCTTTTAACCTCTAGGGCCAGCTTGAGAATCCAGCTCATGGCTGCGGACCAGATGAGAGTGGAAAGGAGAGGGAATAGAAGATGAGAGAGGAGAGAAGAGAGGGGAGAGAGAAGAGAGGGGGAAAGAGGAGACAGAGATGAGAGGGGAGAGAGGACAGAAGGGAGAGAATAAGAGAGGGAAGAGGGAGAGGGGGCGAGAGAAGGAGAGAGGGAAAGAAAGGAGAGAGAGGGAAAGAAAAGAGTGAGAGGGAAAAAGGGAGAGAGGGGGAGAGAGCTAAAGAGTCCTCAAACTCCAAAGCACCGACACGGTAACGCAGATGTTTAAGCAAGGGGCCGATGTTTCGAATATTGTATATTCTTTTTCAGGGCTATTATGAAGAGAGGAGAGAGCGGAGAGAAAAGAGGCAAAGGAGGGGAGAGAGGAAAGGAGCGAGGGGAGAGAAGAGAAAGAGCTGAGCAGAGTCATAAACCTTGAGCATGTGGCCCACGGGCCCGGAGTTTGCTGACCCCCCGGTCTATGGAAAGCCAGGAAAACGAAAGCAAAAACGAACATTTGCATTTTTTCTTCCGGTCTACCGGGGCTGACCCCCGGTCTATAGTCAAAACAGCGTCTATTGTCTATGGCACAGGCAGAGCAGTTAAATTAAGACAGACAAGTCATGCCCGCCGTGTAAATAGAACTGGAGAGTCCAACAGACGAAATCAACCTACCAGTATTGGCGTTCCATGGTACTGCAGGGAATCACGGAGTCATGGCGTGGATGTCATCACGGTTGCCAACAACAGTGCAGCAGTCTGCTGGTTTTCTTGATCATGTTGTTTGAGTTGAGACTTGTTTAAATAATTTAACGTTGATTTTAAATTTTGAACTCATCGTGCATGTGGTGACAACCTGACAACTGGAATGCCCACTGCCCAGTAGATTGTGATGTTGAATATAATGTATACATTTATATTGCTTTGCATAGTAATCAATCATGACAGTGATACATGTATATATTACATAATCTAATATATGTTATACATAATATATATGCTTATATTATAATATTTATAATACGAGTTGTATATATATACGATTACCCCTTTTAGCTCCTACCATAACTGTATGCGTTTTAAAAATGTTATGACAAGGATGGTACTAAAAAATATCAATCCCGGGAACTGCTTTTGAACTGTTTTTCTTACACAAGTTACACAATGCCGGATTAGAACAATTTTAATGGAGCCTAAATTAAAATTCGTGTGCACTATACGTTTGTTGCGAACCTACCCATCTGGCCAGTATAGTATCAACCAATAATTATACAACTCAATAAAGTACCTAGAGAATTACGAATCCTAATGTTGCATGGAGGCTCTGCGCAAAATGGCGCTCTACCAATATAAGCCATTCTTGTCAGACACAAGTCCTTCATGTTTAAAGGCCACTGGTGATAACGTATAGAACCTTGGTGAAACTCAATGTTATTTGATGCAATTAGTTATTTTTTATTTAGTACACCTGACCTAATGGGCAGATCTGCAACTGACAGCTCAGCCGCAGCTATTGCGCGGCGCATCTGAAGCTTGCGTACGGCTGTTAAGTCCAAAGGACTGGGGGGTCGCCACACAGCCTCAATTACCCCAGCTGAGATGCTGGCACCCATTTTACAGCTGGGTGAACTGAAGCAATGCAGAGTTAAGTGTCGATCCTGCTTTAAAGCTGCTACATATTGTTCCGAGTGGGTCGAGAATCGAACCCCCGACCTTTCAGTCTCGAGTCCGACGCTCTAACCACTATAGGCTACAACCCCCTAGCATTGCATTAATACGAAACTATTAGGAAAAATGAGTTTCTGTAAAAATGACTCCGGAAGTAGCCATGCATGATGCAGCTCAACAGAAATTTAATTGAAAGCCCTATTTATACTAGCTCGTAATAGTCATAGGGCAATAGAGGTTCGGTTTAGACATTCGCTCCCAGTCATTTGCAAGTTTTGAGTGCTTTTGTAAACACGCAGCAAACTGTAGGTTGTTAAACTACAAAAGCCGTGCAACAGATGGCCACCTAGATCTATTTATAAACTTAACCTTCCTATTGTTTAATGTACATTTTTCTGTTTATTTTGCAGAAAAAATACCAGTCGTGTTTTCCAGTCGTGTTTTTCTCCGACTGAAATGGCGTTTATAAATTTAATTTTAGAAAAAAACAATTCTATTTCTGCTCATAAACAGCTACAGCTGTACTCTCGGGTTTTTTAGAAATGAGATGCGGGTCGGTAAGGATGGTGTGTAATTTGTCTCGAGAACGCTAAGCAATTAATGGAGTTTTGCCATAGACGAATTCGATCGATAATATAGCATTTTCCAAGCCAATTGAGCCTAGGAACAAGTAGTTTAATCCTTATTGGGAGAATCAAGCTATTGAAGACTTGTTTTTCATTGTCTATGGTCCAAAGGGGGGTCTAGCTAAGGAGCAACCAATTTGAGAATCTGAGCTCCATCAATGATTACTAAGAAGTTGTCGGCATTGTCTAGCTACATTATCTCGATTGTTGACAGCATGGAGCAGCTCCTCGACAAATGCTTGAAACTCGTTTGCAGTCAGTGTGTGACCGACAATCTTGTGGTTTACCAAGCCGAGATTTGGTGCCACTGCCTGCAGGACATTGATCTGAACCCCACGCTGCGTGTGCGAAACACGTCGGACTCGCTGGCCACGTCTGCTGCGTCCTTTGGGACCGGCGAGTCCAAATGTTGAAACCGGTCTCATCAACATAGATGAGGTGACGTTCAGGTGGAACACCATGCAGTGAGCCAGTGAGCAAATTCTCGTCGGCGTGCCCGGTTTTCAGGACTATTCCTGACCACTGGCACATCGGCGTCTCGACCAAGGCACTTCAATGTAATCAGATGTTTGCCCAAGGTCCGGCTTACAGTTATAGTTATACTCACTTAGAGGCCTGGATAGGTGTCAGTCAGCTTGCGTCGCAACTCTTTCAAAATCAAAATCAAAATCCCGTGATTTCATAGCGACCCCTCATAGAATACACTGTTTTTCTATTTACATCCAGCCATCGCGAAATGCGCTCAGCACTATCACCTCTCTCGATGGCAGCGACAATCAGGTCGTACTTTTTGTTGCTTATCTCGCGATAGCGTACTCGCCCTGCAGGATTCTGCTCATTCACTGCATCTTGGGAGCTGTAGCAAAACTGTCGTCACTGCTCTGCTCGCTAAATTCTTCGTCTGCCATATCCATTTTTGTCTAATGAAATCTGTTATTTTCTATGGTCTAAGGCTTGCACAACTGTGGAAAGGATTAATAGCGCGCCCTAATTCTCAAATTAGTTGCTCCATAGACCTCCTTTCTGGCCATAGACAATGAAAAGCAAGTCTTCAATAGCTTGATTTTCCCACTAAGGATAGCTTTTTGCGATTGAATTCAGCCAAACTGCGAAACCCTTAAGCCAATGGAGATTTTTCCTTCACTTCGGCGGCTTCAACCATAGACTATTTAGGACACACCGGCTAGCTGTCCCACTCCTGTAAATGAATTCAGCCAAACTGAAAAACCTTTCAGCCAAGATTTTCAGTGAGTGATTTTCTCACACAGTTAACCGGTGTGTCCTAAATAGTCTATGGTAGAAGCCCCTGAAGTGAAGGCAAAATCTCCATTGGCTGAAAGGTTTTGCAGTTTGGCTGAATTCAATCGCAAAAAGCTAGATTAAATTGCTTGCTCCTAGGCTCAATTGGCTTGAAAAATGCTATACTTCACTAACGATACGACCAAGACCGATACACGTTTCTTATCGGCCCTCCGGCTCAGTTCTAAGAAAATCGGGTGTAGCACGTAGCTCAGTTGAGTTTTACATGTATTTGTATTATGATAACATAATTAATTTATTGTCACCTTTAAATTAAATATAAGTCACCGAACTACGATAGCAACAATACAAAGCCATAGAAAATAGGTGCAAATTGGTTGAACTCAGAAAGGATGTAAGAAAGGTGCTAAATAAATAGTTATATTAATTCATTTTAACGAAACCTCGCAGTAATTGCTACTAAGGGTAGTGCATATGCTGATATGAGTAAACATGTTCATCTGAGCAACAACCAACAGTCACACTGGTCCGCAAAACTAATGTTATAGCAGTGACAACTAGAGACAGCAATAATGCACGAATTAAAAAATCATAAATAGCAATTGATCAGTCACTCTTGGCACAGATTGACACTAATTTGTATCACAAATTTTAGCCTTGCAGAAACATTTTGGTCAGCTGATCGCGAGTGTCCTCAGGCGAGGTCACCTGGTGCCCGGTTGTTAGGGGGTCTTCGTAGATCTCGTAGTCGTTGCCTCCCTGTTTTGGCAATTGTATTTAGGGATCATTGGATTTGGGGATCATTGGATTTGGGGATCATTGGATTTGGGGATCATTGGATTTTGGGATCATTGGATTTGGGGATCATTGGATTTGGGGATCATTGGATTTGGGGATCATTGGATTTGGGGATCATTGGATTTGGGGATCATTGGATTTGGGGATCATTGGATTTGGGGATCATTGGATTTGGGGATCATTGGATTTGGGGATCATTGGATTTGGGGATCATTAGAGCTGGGATCATTAGATCTGGGATCATTAGATCCGGAATCATTGGATATGGGAAGCACCCTGCACCCCAAAACTCACCGGCAAAGTCTTGTCCCCGAAGAAGTGAATCTCCTTGAAGCGGTCCTTGACGAACCGCAGGCAGTAGCGCTTGTCCCAGCCGGCCGGGAAGGCGTCAATGCTGATCTGGCCGCCGATGCTGAACACCAGGCCGTATTTGTCGAACTGGCGACGCAGGGCCTCAACAAAGGCGGCCCGGATTCCGCGCTCTTTGTCGTATTCTACGAACGCGTCGCGCTCTGATTGGCTGCAGTTCCGACCAATGGGAGACACGTTCAGCATGCCGTTGCGAAACTCAATAAAGGTGCCGCGCTTCACCGGGATGTCCAAGTCGGCGATGTAGCGGAGACAGAAGTTTATGAACTCTTGAAGCCGCTGCTCCCCGAGGAAGTTCAGAATGCTCTCCTTGCCTGGCATTCGATTTGGGGAAACGGCAGGTTGGGATCATTGGATCTGGGATCATTGGATCTGAGATTATTGGTTCTGGGATTATTGGATCTGGAATTTGTGATAAGCAGATTTAAAAATATTAGACTTATAATCAAGTTTGGGATCAATTGAATTGGGATAATTGGAACTTCAATTAATAAATTTGGGATCATTATTTGATTTGGAATCAACAGGATCATAGTAGTCATATCAGATAACTACATCAATGATCACTGAGCAATTTGACTAACCAATGAGCTCTCCTCCAAGCTTATAAGCCATCAGGCCGTTCTCTACAAACACATATTCGAACGAGAGACCCAGTTGGCTCTCTTTGAAGTCGCCGCCGAGCTGCTCCTGGACTTTGGACAGGTCGGAACCGCCGACCACAGCCAGGGGGACTTTGGCGGACAGGTCGATAAGAAACTGGGCCATGTCAGGGGTGATGCTCTGCCGTGGCTTGGTCAGGGTGCCGTCAACATCGAATAGGCAAAGGATGTCCTCTCGTCTGCTCATTTTTATCGGTGACCTTTCACTGTAGCACTGCAATGATGAGGAGTGCTCGAATTATTATCGGGATTCAACTTGGGGATCTGTACGGTAGGGATCGGGATCTGTAGAGTAGGGATCGGGATCTGTAGAGTAGGGATCGGGATCTGTAGAGTAGGGATCGGGATCTGTAGAGTTGGAATCGGGATCTGTAGAGTTGGAATCGGGATCTGTAGAGTCGGAATCGGGATCTGTAGAGTTGGAATCGGGATCTGTAGAGTTGGAATCGGGATCTGTAGAGTTGGAATCGGGATCTGTAGAGTTGGAATCGGGATCTGTAGAGTTGGAATCGGGATCTGTAGAGTTGGAATCGGGATCTGTAGAGTTGGAATCGGGATCTGTAGAGTTGGAATCGGGATCTGTAGAGTCGGAATCGGGATCTGTAGAGTTGGAATCGGGATCTGTAGAGTTGGAATCGGGATCTGTAGAGTCGGAATCGGGATCTGTAGAGTTGGAATCGGGATCTGTAGAGTCGGAATCGGGATCTGTAGAGTTGGAATCGGGATCTGTAGAGTATGGATCGGGATCCGTAGAGTCGGGAGCTAAGAACTTGCACAGTTGAGTTGGAATTTATTGATGACTGCCGAGGCTTCCAATCTGATGCCAGCACACCTGGGCGCTAAACAAATATAATTCACAGGTGGCGGGTGCTATTAAGACTCTGGAGATTCCGGTACTATATTTGCCCATGCATTTCGAAATGAATTTTCTATCGGAATAGGTTATATTTGTACAGCTGAGCAAGATTAGTAGAGTAAAAAAGTAAGCAGGCATTACCTCGTACTTATAGGTAATCAAACTTGCCCAATAAAAGCAATAAATTTAAGTTAGGCTTTAGCGATACGAGCTTCGTAGATAGAGAATAAAAATGGCTAAGCGTATTGCTTAGGTTGTTTATATACAAGTTATTCATAAAACGAGAGTTAACTAGGCACGATGGACTCAGATATAGCATTCTCCTGGCACCTGATGCACACTGTTTACTTATCAATGCAAGGTTAATTAGATTTGGTTTTCTCTAGTTAGTTAAGTCATTTAAAAAAATGGTGACTCATTTTGGTGTCCCAAACCAGCAATATGGCGCCCAATTTAGCTCAATATAGGAAATTTATTATCTAGATAGTTAGATAGATTTAGATAATGTACGACATATTGTAATCCTATTATATACTAAAAACATATCTCTGATACTTTTCCTAAATTTATAATAGTATTAGTAAATTGCCATGTCTATGATTTTACAAATATAAAGAAAAAAATATAAGTTAATATAAAGGCATAAGATTACTTTTTGAAAAATTTTTAAATGTAAGTATAATAATAAATACTCACATACTATTAAATTAATGTATAGATATTAAAGATAATCGAAATTCTAGTATGTTACATATATATATATATATATATGTCCATAATTTAAGCTAAGCATGTTAAGCTGCAAAAGTTAACGTTTGACAATAAGTGAATTATGAACAGCGTAAGTAGCTAGTAAAAAGAGAGCATCTCAATGCACTAATTAAATAACCTAGGAGTCTAGGACTAGGACTAGGTGCAGGACTAGGACTATGTAATGTCATCTTATTCCTAATGTGAATAGAGGAATTCTCTTTGTGTAATTTTAAAGTATTCAATTCACAGAAGTCCTAACTTCAGACTTTTAATCTACATCATATTCGAAGCACTCTATACTTAGAATGGACATTTCGCATAAATATAACAAGCTTCCAGTTCCATCAGGGACCAAAAAACCAGGTTGATTGACAGATCCAAGTCTATAAATTTTCCAATATGAGCCTACGTGCAAGCTACGTCGCTTGGGCTAGGCAAAGTCTAGCCATGTGTCAATTCGACCACAAAATAATAATTCTTACTTTTTATTCAGTTGAGCTTGTGCGAAGTATGTGTCAATAAAAGTATTGTTAGATATTTACAGAAAAAATATTTCAAAATGTTAAATGTTTTTATATAAACCTTCGAATTGTTAAAATATATATTAAGATTTTAAACTAGTTTCTAATTCATCGTTGTTGTTTTACTTACCAGCATGTTTAATAACAAATGCCGGATCTCTGGACAATTCTGTGGCTATCTTATTTTGTTAACTTTCAGTTTATTTCTCTTCTGTCACTGTTGAATAATACAGGCATAAATAGAGCATTAATTTACATTTCGTATGAATGGCGGCTGTGGCGTTTTGGCAACAGCGCAGTCGACAAATTACTATTCATATATAAATCGGTGCACATATTAATCGGTGCATTCATACAGTTTTGTGCTTCATTGATTAGAATTCTGCGATAGAGATGCAAATACGAGTATTTCTATCCAAATACACAAGCACCATATGGCATGTAATTGGCTATGTATGCATATAATAATAAACTACACATAATAGCTACATATATAGTTCTAGTATAGCCCGTTTGAACCGACTAATTGAAAATTTTGTTAACAGAGCCTAGAAAGTGGAAGCAAAAAAAACAAGACAAAAGCAAAAGACAATTTAAAATTAAATATCGATAATCAGGTGGCCTCAAACTGACGCCAAAACTTTTAAAGTATATATTGAAATCAATACGATGCAAATAAGGAAAATAATTGGCAAGTACAAATCTTTTTTTAAATTAGTTATAACTACCATTTAAATCAATAATGGCACGCCGATTTCATTAGTCGTCCTGAAAGTCCAAATCAAATTTCTCGGACTCCACAGCTGTTTCGGCTTGCCTTCGCGACCGGGCCCTGATGCCTAGGCGTTTCAGTTTCGCTGAAGCGGAGGCGACGGCCGAGTGACGCAGCGCCGCCTCGACTTGCCGCAGCTCCTGGGCGGTGAGGCCGCGCGGCACCCGGTCAGTCCACGAGCGGCACCGTTTGATAAAGAATCGCCGCTTGCATTTGCGTCGTCGAACTGGGGTTGTCTTGGCAACCAGCTGGCCGGTGGCGACGCTGTGCACGACGCCGAATTCTACGGTGTCCGAGTCGGTGAGACGCCGGCCAGCGCCGATGTAGGTTTCGTAGTGGCCTCTGCGAACCAGCGAGTCCACCTCGAACCTGAAGGTTTGAAACAGCACCGAGCGGGCGAAGGTCAGAGCCTGCAGACGCGAGGCCACCTCAGCTGGGAGGCCGCGCGCCAGTACAGCAGCTCGAAGCTTCGATCGCGACACGGAGCCTTTCACTGCCCGGGTTCGAACCCGGGGCGTGCCTTGGATTAGGCAGGTGGGACAGATCGTGTTGCGAGGCTGCTTGGATGCCACCCGGCCGATCTGGCGGAGCACCGCGGACACGACGCCGGCTTCGGAGCGCCGGCTGAGAGCGCGCAGTGCAAAGCCGGACATAGCCGGGGACACTGCCCAGCAACTGAGGCTGAGACATGCAATTAGCACAGACAAACGCATTCTAGCAGTTTTATCGCTATTCCGTTCTGTTTTAACTAGGCTGCTAATTAAAACTAGACTGATTTAATTGTCTTCAACAGCTGTGAATCGCTCAGCTTTACTTATATGCTCGAGCTTCGCAAGGATTCGTTTCCGCTTTCCGACTTGTCGGTCGCGATTTCCCAATCTTCACCCCCATAGATGGCAGTGTCGGGCAGTGGGTTAAGTTGAACCAGGGCGAGTCAGTTAGAATATGCTTTTTCACATAGTCTGAGTCTGATTCTTATCGAGGTTTCTTAGTAGCTGATAAGCCACCTACGCAATAAAGAGCTTTTTGCCTGGCCCGTAGGCTTATCGAAAGAAAAATATGACGAATTGCGATTTCGGGCTATTTCTTCTCCTCTCCTCTCCTCTCCTCTCCTCTCCCTCTCCTCTCCTCTCCTCTCCTCTCCTCTCCTCTCCTCTCCTCTCCTCTCCTCTCCTCTCCTCTCCTCTCCTCTCCTCTCCTCTCCTCTCCTCTCCTCTCCTCTCCTCTCCTCTCCTCTCCTCTCCTCTCCTCTCCTCTCATCTCCTCTCCTCTCCTCTCCTCTCATCTCCTCTCCTCTCCTCTCCTCTCCTCTCCTCTCCTCTCCTCTCCTCTCCTCTCCTCTCCTCTCCTCTCCTCTCCTCTCCTCTCCTCTCCTCTCCTCTCCTCTCCTTTCGTCTTTCAAAGTAAATAAACCCAAGCACGTAGCACACAGAGCACGATGTAATCTAAATCAGATTTCGTTCGCGTTTTTCACACTTGAGCATAACTACAGTCACTGATGGTATTGCATTCTCATGCGGCACTGAGATTTATTTGAATCTTAATGAAACAGAAAAATTAACGAAACTTTCTCTTCAATCGAGCTGTAATTTCTGTAGACGAGTCTGTCTGCTTGTGTGTCTCTCTCTGGCATTGTCAGAATTCATTTAAAATTCAACACGCCCGTGGTACACATGTTATATATGGCTCGTATAGCATCAAATCCCCAGCTGATGAGATGTCTCTCTTCTATCAGCAGAAGACCGCAGCAAAAGCAGCCACCGCCATCTCTCGTCTCCCTCGAGGCCAGAGGACCTTCTCGGGGAAAAATAGCCAATGGTATGCATGTAGGCTGGGCAGCTGAAGAAGACTCGGCAACACTATTTAATTATTGAGTCGGCGGCAGTTCTTCCGCCTGAAACTGGCAGCTAGCTGAGGGAAAGACGACTATATAGAGATCTGCAGCTCTAAGGATGCGACGCTTGGGAGCTTCTCTATCTCCCTTGGGAAGGGAAGGCTGAGATATGCATGCAGTCACGACAGGGGGTGCCGTTGCTGGGGCTTGGAGTGATGATCTGAGGCGAAGAAGAGCAGAGAGCCTGATTTATTACCCATCCCGGTGCCTCATCATTAGAGACTGCTAGAGAGAGAGAAGCTGCGGAACTTCACAGCCTAACTCGCTTAATCCTGACTTTTTGTCGGATTTAGTCAGACTCAGATCAGTTCAGTGTGTGCGTGTGTATTTGTATTAGATTGCTGCATTATTGCAGAACTATTCGATACAAGCCTTAGAAACCCAAGAACGATTAGAAAGTCAGGGCTGCTGTGCACCCTGTATGAGCGTGTGTGAGTGCGCGCCTGCGTACAGCATTGGAATGGGCAGAATTGCTGTCAACGCAGCCCACCTGCAAAAAATATTACTTTAGACTGGCGGATTGATTGTCCCTTTCCACTCTTGCTGATGGCTCCTAAAGCAAAGTGCCATTCACCGCCTCACGTGCGCTCAGTTTCAGCTACGATTATTTCTTGTGAGAAATATCTAATTTCCTGATTATTCAATAGTGCTCTGACTTTGGCTTCTAAATACCCGAGTCTCGCTGCCAGGGACGTCGCCATGGATTTTATGGTGGATGGGGACAAAGCCAAGTATTCTACGTGTACATGTACATTATTTTCAGAATCGGTGTTGTCAGCGCTCATTTTTGCTCGGCAGGCACTTATTTCAGCACCGCAGGCACTCATTTCAGCACCGCAGGCACTCATTTCAGCACCGCAGGCACTCATTTTAGCGCCGCAGGCACTCATTTTAGCGCCGCAGGCACTCATTTTAGCTCCGCAGGCACTCATTTTAGCACCGCAGGCACTCATTTTAGCTCCGCAGGCACTCATTTTAGCTCCACAGGCACTCATTTTAGCTCCGCAGGCACCCATTTTAGCTCCGCAGGCACTCATTTTAGCTCCGCAGGCACTCATTTTAGCTCCACAGGCACTCATTTTAGCTCCACAGGCACTCATTTTAGCTCCGCAGGCACCCATTTTAGCTCCGCAGGCACTCATTTTAGCTCCGCAGGCATTCATTTTAGCTCCGCAGGCATTCATTTTAGCTCCACAGGCACTCATTTTAGCTCCACAGGCACTCATTTTAGCTCCACAGGCACTCATTTTAGCTCCGCAGGCACTCATTTTAGCTCCGCAGGCACTCATTTTAGCTCCACAGGCACTCATTTTAGCTCCGCAGGCACCCATTTTAGCTCCGCAGGCACTCATTTTAGCTCCACAGGCACTCATTTTAGCTCCGCAGGCACCCATTTTAGCTCCGCAGGCACTCATTTTAGCTCCGCAGGCACCCATTTTAGCTCCGCAGGCACTCATTTTAGCTCCGCAGGCACCCATTTTAGCTCCGCAGGCACTCATTTTAGCTCCACAGGCACTCATTTTAGCTCCGCAGGCACCCATTTTAGCACCACAGGCACTCATTTTAGCTCCGCAGGCATTCATTTTAGCTCCGCAGGCATTCATTTTAGCTCCACAGGCACCCATTTTAGCTCCACAGGCACTCATTTTAGCTCCGCAGGCACTCATTTTAGCTCCGCAGGCATTCATTTTAGCTCCGCAGGCACCCATTTTAGCTCCGCAGGCACCCATTTTAGCTCCGCAGGCACCCATTTTAGCTCCGCAGGCACTCATTTTAGCTCTGCAGGCACTCATTTTAGCGCCGCAGGCACTCATTTTAGCTCCGCAGGCACTCATTTTAGCTCTGCAGGCACTCATTTTAGCTCCGCAGGCACTCATTTTAGCTCCACAGGCACTCATTTTAGCTCCGCAGGCACTCATTTTAGCTCCGCAGGCACTCATTTTAGCTCCACAGGCACTCATTTTAGCTCCGCAGGCACTCATTTTAGCTCCACAGGCACTCATTTTAGCTCCGCAGGCACTCATTTTAGCTCTGCAGGCACTATATTTTGTCATCTTGAAGCAAAATGATTGATTTTCATAACGGGTCTTGAGGTTTGGTGGGGGGGGGACAAAGCATTGGCATGTCCCCCCTCACAACTTTTACTGGGGGGGACATGTCCCCCCTGTCCCTCCGGTGGCGACGCCCCTGCTCACTGCTACCTCTATTAGTTTATTAGTAAATCAATCAGCTACTCTGCTAGCCAAGATGACAGACTACTCGTAACAACTCAAGCATTCTGCAGTAACGAATTGTTCAATTTTTTTAAAGCCCGCGATAATTTTGCTCGCGTCATGTGGCTTCCTGACTGACTGCATGATTATTCGAGGCTCTTATTAAAAAATTGACTTCTCTAATTGAAAGCAATCGATCAATCAATCTCTAAAATTAGTGGAAGCGTTTCCAGTACAGTGCATTAAGTTATAATAAGAGCACTAACAAATAGAGAGGCTAGAAGAAAGGGAGAAAATGAGAGAGAAAGAGAGGGATGGAGCAGGGAGGGAGGGAGAGAGATGGAGGGGGAGAGGAAGATGCTGATTCAGAAAGATGCAGCACAATTTCCAACTATCTCTTCAGCAAAAAAGGGGAAAACATGGAAGAACTGTCATAAGCATTACATTTTCAGTTTAACCCTCACAGCCTAAAAATAGTTGGTACATGTACATAAGTGGGCGGTTGACGCAGAGGGGAGTTGCGTGTACGCTGAAGTGCAATCTTATTGCAGTTTAAGTTGAATAATTTACAACTGCAACCGTACGCACGAAGCTCTCGGTGTGAGGGATGTGTCAGCAGCTTTCTAAAACGAGAGAAAGCCTGAAAGAATTCCGAAGGCAGCCTGTAAAATTCAGCTTCTGCCGCGAGTGTCAAAGTCTATTGGGACAGGATGGCAAAGCGTACAGAATCGGCAAGTGCATGGAAAAATATTGCAGTAGAGTAAGCAAGATTGGTTTTGAGTAATCGGCTTGAAAGTAGAGCATAGCTACAGGCCCTCATTAACGCTAATAGGTTTTTCGGCCTCTTAAACCACACCCTGCGCTCTCTGCCTTCTGCTAGCCTGCGATTCCTTGATTGAGGAACTGATGGAGCAGCTTTCTGTGATCAGGACGGGCTGACTGCCATCAACTGGATTCACTGAACTCATCTCTGTGTCCCCCTCTCTTCATCGCCTACAGCCATGCTTAGCGAATGGCTGCCACTCTCATCTCTCCTTGCAACTGAACTAAGCACTCGCTCTCTCCCTCTCCCTCTCTCCCTCTCTCCTTCTCTGCTTCTCTCCCTCTCTCCCGCTCCCTCTCTCCCTCTCTCTCTCCCTCTCTCCCTCTCTCCCTCTCTGCCTCTCTCCCTCTCTGCCTCTCTCTCCCTCTCTCCCTCTCTCCCTCTTACCCTCTCTCCCTCTCTCCTTCTCTCCCTCTCTCCCTCTCTCCCTCTGCCTCTCTGCCTCTCTCCCTCTCTCCCTCTCTGCCTCTCTCCCTCTCTCCTTCTCTCCCTCTCTCCCTCTCTCCCTCTCTGCCTCTCTGCCTCTCTCCCTCTCTGCCTCTCTCCCTCTCTCCCTCTCTCCCTCTCTCCCTCTCTGCCTCTCTCTCTCCCTCTTACCTTCTCTCCCTCTCTCCCTCTCTCCCTCTCTGCCTCTCTCTCTCCCTCTTACCTTCTCTCCCTCTCTCCCTCTCTCCCTCTTACCCTCTCTCCCTCTTACCCTCTCTCCCTCTTACCCTCTCTCCCTCTCTCCCTCTCTGCCTCTCTGCCTCTCTCCCTCTTACCCTCTCTCCCTCTCTCCCTCTCTGCCTCTCTCCCTCTCTCCCTCTCTGCCTCTCTCCCTCTCTGCCTCTCTCCCTCTTACCCTCTCTCCCTCTCTGCCTCTCTCCCTCTTACCCTCTCTCCCTCTCTGCCTATCTGCCTCTCTCCCTCTCTCCCTCTCTCCCTCTCTCCCTCTCTCCTTCTCTCCCTCTCTGCCTCTCTCCCTCTCTGCCTCTCTCCCTCTCTGCCTCTCTCCCTCTCTGCCTCTCTGCCTCTCTCCCTCTCTGCCTCTCTCCCTCTCTGCCTCTCTCTCCCTCTCTCCCTCTCTCCCTCTTACCCTCTCTCCCTCTCTCCTTCTCTCCCTCTCTCCCTCTCTCCCTCTCTGCCTCTCTCCCTCTCTGCCTCTCTCCCTCTCTGCCTCTCTCCCTCTCTGCCTCTCTCCCTCTCTGCCTCTCTCCCAGCTTTCCAACTCATCCTAAAGTCTTTGAATTAAATTTTCTGGTCCTCTGGTTTAGAGTAAAAAATGCTATTCTTCCTTAATAGTGAAAATTTGGTCTTCCAATCCAGTTCCGTTTCCATTAGAGAGTCCCCAACAAGCGCACTTTAAGATGCTTTCGCCTTTGCATCCTTTGTATGCCCTGTCCGAACATCCCTTAGGCGCAGGCTGGGATAAATGAAAAAGGAGCGGTTTGAAGGGAAGAAAAGCAACGCTTCGATATGGCTGGGCACGCTTCGGACGTGTGACTAATCCTTTATCCGCTTTAGTCTGCCCGCGATATCGTTAGGCCACCCCCCGGCAGGCTTGTGCATTAGTTACAGCCTAGACGGCCTGCCCCCACACCCTGGCCAATAACCCTATAACCCTTGTGTCAACGGTCTTCTCCCCTCTCCCCCTGACTTCCCATCCCCTGATCCCAGTACTCGAGCCGACTAAAGAGATCGCGCTTGACTTAAAATCCGAAATAAGGCAACGATTCTAAGAAAAATTGCCCAATTTTAGTAAACTCTTAGTTAATGCTGGCGCCCCTTGGTGCTGGCGCCCCTTGGTGCTGGCACCCCTTGGTGCTGGCACCCCTTGGTGCTGGCGCCCCTTGGTGCTGGCGCCCCTTGGTGCTGGCGCCCCTTGGTGCTGGCGCCCCTTGGTGCTGGCGCCCCTTGGTGCTGGCGCCCTTTGGTACTGGCGCCCCTTGGTGCTGGCGCCCCTTGGTGCTGGCGCCCCTTGGTGCTGGCACCCCTTGGTGCTGGCGCCCCTTGGTGCTGGCGCCCCTTGGTGCTGGCGCCCCTTGGTGCTGGCGCCCCTTGGTGCTGGCGCTCCTTGGTGCTGGCGCCCCTTGCTGCTGGCGCCCCTTGCTGCTGGCGCCCCTTAGAACCCGGCACACCAAATTCTAGTTAAGTCGGTCTCCTCGGCCCCAGCAGGCAGCAGTGTCGCAGTGCCAGCAGTGCTGGCGGAGAGGAGGGATTGCGCATCCGGCTGGCTGCGGGCCATAGTGAGAGAGAGAGAGAGAGGGGAAAGCGGGGGGAGAGGGGGAAGGCATGCCAGGCCTACTGCTGACTTGATTTATTTTTAGCCCACATGCCAACAAGGCGATCCCTGAGGCCCCACTGAGGCAGGGGGCGCGCAGACCCAGGCGTTCCTCTTTTGTCGGCCCCTGCTGAAAAGTCGAGAAGGGTATGACTGGAACAGAGGGGGGGGGAGCTGGAAGGTCTAGGAGGAGAGGACGGGAGAGAGAAATGCCTGACTTCTCGCGAGAATACGATCCTCGAGATTGAGTATGTAAAAGGCGACGGGATGAAGGACGAAGCGGGCATGGAGAATCGCTAGGGGAAAGCTTTGTGGGAGCAAAGCAAACAGCTAATGCTCTGTTCGTCCCCTCCATCATCCATCTAGTTTGTCGTTGCGGGGTTTGTGTATACAGTACTCATCCCTCCTGAGCAGAGGGCACTCACTCCTGATACCCATGAGCTGGGGAGAGAGGATATAGTGAGCTCGAGTTGAATCGACCACTTTCCTCCTCTGAAACTCATGTAGCTGCTTTTGGAGGCCTGTGTGAGCAGCAATCAGCTGCTGCAGCTCCTGATGCTCCTAGTAGACAGAGCAGAGATGCTCCTGGGCCGGGCAACAGCAGCAGCGGCTGGTTTCTCTTTTCAAGTGCGAGGTCTGGAGCTGTCCCGTCCATCTGTCAGGATTCCCTCATCATATTGTCGCACAACCGGCGAGAGGCATTGCTGCCAATTCCGCCGACTCCCCTGAGCAGGCACACAAGCGTGCGGACACGTACGCAGTCATGCCCACAGGCACAAACTCACGCCCCTATCTGCACGAGCGGAGCCAAGCCGAGATTCCAATTTAGCCACAAATTAATGCGACTGCACTGGGAATCGAGCGCCGCGCCGAACCACTGGTCTGCGGCCCAAATCAATCAGAGAAAATAAAACAAAAATTGAAACGTCAAAGTTTCCCACCTATTTGTTTGCGCTTAACAATGCGCAGTGTTTTAATGCGGTATCGTTTTATTTAAAAAAATAGACACATAAACTGATATTGAATATAAATTAACACAGTGGAAATCGGCAGAAGAGTTTACAGACGGTATTCCTGATATAGACTTGGTGCTTCAGCTTGCATAGAGATGATTATATATTATAATCTGTGAGTCACCAGTCTATGCCAGGCACACGCCAGCCTGTTAGCAATTACAATTATACAAATCTGGGTTGATATCGGGCAGCTTTAGGTCCGGTTAATCCTGACATCTTTTGGTGCTAGATGGAGCAGCATGCACTGTCAATGCGACAAGCACTCGGCTGCCGATGCTGCTCTGGCGCAGTCCAGCAACAAAAACTGTCAGGCTTTTCCAATATTTGCGGACCAACATGAATTAGAAAGTTTTTTGTGGAGTCTGCATGGTAGAGATTAGGTGTAGAGTTTAATAGCAGCGAAGAATAATTACTTACCATCAAGTTGATGCATGTGGATGTGCTGCGGCTCGCCTCAGCTTCTCTCTTTTCGCGAGCGCTTTCGGCCACTCGGCGGGGCCGGGATGGTTCTATAATAAAATAAGTAGGGATGGGAGCGAGGGAAGAGGGGAGAGAGACAGGACGGGGGGAGAGGAAAGGGGAAGAGAGGAGTCTCTCTCCCGTCCACAGCATCCGCCCGGGACCTGATGGGGACGAGATTATGGTAAGCTGATGCTGGGATAAGGGGACGCGGATTTCGTAGCGATGGTTAAGCTGGATAGCCACGCACACTGGCTAAGCCAGCCTCTCACTCTCCTCTTCTCCCTTCATCGACTTGGCCGCTGGAAGCCGGGAGGAAAGAGAAGGAAGAAAGAAAAAGAGGGACAGAAAGTTTCCCCGGTAGAGGACCACTGGGCCAACAACCACGCAAGGCTATCGCTCGCGGTTCCCGATGGAATCTCGAGGTAAGTCTTGGTGAGGGCCCGGCGCTTGCCAATTCTTCTCCTACCTGATGAGGCCTTCGGGTTATTTCTGGGGATGCGGGAGGGTGGGTTGGTGAGAGGACAAATGAAAAGTGTGGCACTCAGCTGCTCAGGTCGTGTACTGAGAACTAACTTGTCGCCCATAGCAACTACAGGACAGTCCACTTGCACCGATCAATAAGCAGACGGTGCCTGGCCTATTAGTAAAATCGCTTGCCGCACACATCGGCTGTCTCAAGCCGTATCCTCTAGCCACTCAATACGGAACGAGCTAGCAGGGGTCTTGTTATCCGAATCAGCCAAGGGGAAGAAAGCGAAATAGGAATAATAATTATGGCAAGCGGAAGCTGTGTTGTAGACCGGGATTTCTTCGTAGTCCGTGAGAAATACGCACCGCTATATACCGGAGGAGAGGAGACTGCTGTTGCTGCAATTTCGATTGAGTATGCTGAGGAAACGGGTTATAGGAAGACTGGGTTGAGGTGGGAGGCTCCCGGGGGGAATCGGGAAAGGGGAGAAATGCACAATAGAGAGAATAATATCGTAGGGTTGGGGTGAAGGAGGGCGGTGGCAGCGGCAGCAGCAAGCGGAATTTCTGCCTTGCAAACTGAGAGAGAGAGAGAGAGAGAGAGAGCCGCACAGGCTGAGCACAGGGGACCGGAGTGCCGTCAGAGGTAGCCATAGAAACCCCCCCTGAGCCACAAGCCCTTGGCTTATTCTGTCCCTCCAGGCAGAGTATAGGGGCAGAGAAACAGCTAGCTATCTGGCCGGCTCCTCCGTGAGGAACGGGACGCCAGTAATGCGGTATTGATTTTAGGTCCTGGCTAAGCCTTGACTATAGCTGTGGGTAAGTGACTGGACTGACTGACTGCATGGCCGCCCGCCCCACCCCGGAGGCATTGCTCCACGCATGCGAGGCTGCCAGCAGTGGGAGCTGGCAATGGGGATATTTGGGCGTGACCAGGACGATCGGATCAAGTAGGGAGGAGGAGGGGGGGCTTAATGCTCAATCTTCTGCAGAGTGTACAGCTTCTTTTTCACGCGATCGCTTTTTATACCTTGGTTCGAAAATGTAAGTTACGAGATTTCTGAGAGGAGACTTTGCTATGGTGTGTGCGTCTGTGTGTGTGTGACTTACCAGATATTGGCGGCTCCGCAGCAGCAGCAGCACAATCTATCCAATTATAGGAAAGTCCTGATTGCCCATTTTTATATCGGGAGGACTCGTGGGATTTCTCTGTGCCGCTTTAGGGTCTGGTCGGTGGTCCCGAGCAGCTTATAAAGAAAGAGCTTTGACTGTGGGGAATTTTGGGGATTTTTTAGCTCACCAGGAGGGCGCGTGGGAAACCTGAGGAGGGAGCTACTGAGCAGCAACAAAAATCTTAGCGTTTTGGTGAAGTCAAGCGGACTTGGAAAGCGTGCAGAATTGAGTTTTAGTGTCGGGTGTGGGGAAACAGGCAGACTGGAGGAGATTTCGTGTTGGGGATTTGGGATTAGCTTAGCTGTGTGGGGATATATTGGTCTGGAGGGGGGGATTGGATTGGAGGCTACAGCGCGTGGCGCAGAAGCGCAGGCCTCGGGTGATTCACTCGGCTGTCCCTCCTCAACCTCCTCCCCCCCAGCTGGAAGCGCGCACGAAATCCCATTTTGGGCGGCCGGAAGGCTGGACGAAGGGGAGGAGGGTTATTGTGGGGATTAAGGCCGGCTTGGCCGCCAGCTTGCAGGGCCAGAAATCTGCGCTGGCACTGAGTCACGTCAAGGCCCGCAAATTGAAAGGCATTTGTAGAGAAAAAATATATTGTAGGCTTCTAAATCGCTCACCTCTAAACTGCTTCTGCGTGGCCCACTCTCTCTTTGCATTGCTCCTTAGATCGTGTCCGCGCCTCATTGGTTCTGCAAGGCTGCCCTGACTTGCGCCTCCGTGAGCCCGCCTAGCTGGTCAAGTTTTGTGCAGAAATTGATTCTGCATTATTAATTGTGCAATTATTAATTGCAGACAGACAGACAGACACACAGACGGACAGACACAGACAGACAGACAGACACCAGACAGACAGACACTAAGACCGAGCGATAGACAGACAGACAGACAAACAGACAGACACTAAGACAGACAGACAGACAGACAGACAGACAGACAGACAGACACTAAGACCGAGCGATAGACAGACAGACAGACAGACAGACAGACAGACAGACAGACAGACACTAAGACAGACAGACAGACAGATAGACAGACAGACAGACAGACAGACAGACAGACAGACAGATAGACAGACAGACAGACAGACAGACAGACAGACAGACAGACAGACAGACAGACAGACAGACAGACAGACAGACAGACAGACAGACAGACAGACAGACAGATAGACAGACAGACACACACACAGACAGACAGACAGACAGACAGACAGACAGACAGACAGACACTAAGACACTAAGACAGACAGACACTAAGACAGACAGACAGACAGACAGACACTCACTAAGACACTAAGACAGACAGACAGACAGACAGACACTAAGACACTAAGACAGACAGACACAGACAGACAGACAGACAGACAGACAGACAGACAGACAGACAGACAGACAGACAGACAGACAGACAGACAGACAGACAGACAGACAGACAGACAGACAGACAGACAGACAGACAGACAGACAGACAGACAGACAGACAGACACAGACTGTCAGTTTTTAGAACCTATGGGTCAAAAATTTTCGGTCTGTTTGGTTGTTTAGATGTCCTTGATGCTTTGTAATCGAAAGAATGGCTAAATAAGGATGAAGAATCTCTTCAAGGGGTCCAAAATATTGCATCGTAATAGGTAAACTCTAATCGAACACAAGCTCCCAAGCTGCTAAGGTTATTACGCAATAACACTCAAGGAAGCAAATAACTTTTTTACAGCTAAATTCTTCAGTTAAATGCGCAGCAGGTAAAATTCCAACTTTTCAAAACCATTTCAATCCTGTGCACTCATTCGCTTGGCCGGCATGCGGCAGATCTCGGGATGAGATTAAGCTTCGAACTGCGGACAGGCTTGGGTGGTAAACACAAGCACAAGTGGAAGGGGTCGCCCTAGCTGCTTATTACTGTTGTTTAAGTGGGAATAGGCATGAAAAAATGAAGGACCAAGATGCTGGAAGGCAGCTGTGTAAACAGACTTGACTTTATCGAGTAGGTTTTGTGAGTCCCAATTTACTTCTGTGTTTTAGCCTGTATTGAATAAGCGATGAGATAACCAACTAATATACCAGGTCAAACTTTATAGAGGCTCAGTAAAAAGCACTGAAAACTAGGTTACTGCTTGATGGTCATTCTCTACGCTAAACTTTTGGCTGAAAGTTTTTAAAATACTAGTTTGGTTCTTTGAATTCTTTAAACAAGCTGGTGCATATATGACCAGATTAACGTACTGCCCATTTTTTATATATTCTGATCCATGCATTAACTACTGCAAGACGTCAATAGCAACTTAGTTTTAAAAAAGCTATAATATAGCACGATACTGAATGACTTCTTATTACAGCTAATAATTTAATTTTTCAGACTACGTAAAGCGTATAATTTATTCTTACGATTATTTTCATTCAGTTCTGGATTAAATTACAAATTTTAATGCCAAACGATTGGGAAAATATAGAACTAAGATCAACAACGCCTTATGTAGATATTAATAAAAATTGAACAACCACATTTAATAAATTTCAAAAGCTAACTCATGCTTTTAGAATTCAGAATAAAGTTTTCAAAATAAAGATTGTGCACCCGAAAAACAATAAAATTATACTTTAGCTGCTTAAAGTAAATTAAAGTAAAGTTAGAGATCAATGCTTTTTTATCAATAACATCTTAATTTAAAGAGACCTGTCTTTCTAAAGATTAACAGGATTGATTTCGACTATCGCTATAACATGGCACAGTTAAAAAGGCAGTTAAAATAATGATTCATGCGTGTCAAATGTCATCAATTTCGTGTATCGATGTAAACAATATGATTTTCACAGAAGAATAATTTGTTGTTCCTGTACAAGAATACAAGTATAAACACTTTTTGATGACAAATAAATGAAATTGACGTGGTAACAGTATGGTTAGTTATTGTATATGGTAATAAATTTGTTAAGGTTTAAATACGCAACTTTAAAATGCCGGAAACATTTAAAAGAAAAATTTCAGGTAGCCAGATAAAAACCTTGTAGTTGTCGAATAATAAAGTTACTTGAAAGACGATTAGATGATGCACCATGTTTGTAAGGTGATGCACTTTAAGTTTATGTAATGTAACCGTATGTAATCTTTATATCTTTATTAATTACATTAACAGAATGGACCCAGGTCTAATGGACCACGACCTCTAGAAAGTAATATCTATGTACATAATATTATAACATAGTTTATTCAATCAAGGACTACTATATTAAGCCTAATTAATATTAAATTTGAAATAAATTAGGCTTAAGCTAAGACTTTACAGTGTAGGCATAGCATAGGTCTACAATTATAGGGGGGCCTAAGTATCAACTAAAAGTAAGACAGCATTACCATTAGGCCATTTTTCCTACCTAGGCTAGGCCTTAGGCCTTAGTTAGAGTTACTTTCTAATTGTGTTAGGCCTACTTACTTTGACTTAGCTGCAGGGGGCTCTGTGCATCTAGAAATAGCAAGGAGGCATTGCTGCCATTTTGCTAACCCCTAGCCCTAGCAATCATCAGCAGCTAATGCTGCAATGTCACATAGGTGCAGTGCAGGGAGTTCTGATAGTACCAGTGTCCACAGTGCAGTACCCCTCCATTTGGAGAGTCCAGGAGGTAGATTGTCACTGGCCTAGGCCTAGTAGTAGTAGCCCTTAGATAGCAGATAAGTTAACAGAGATTCTTAGGCCTAAAAAATGTTAGAGGTCTGGGTTTAGGTTTGGGCCAAGGTAGGTGAGCCTATCCTAAGTAAAAGTGGGATATTCACAGATAAAATGCTCTATATTCTTGACACCAAAGAGGCAAAATGGGCATTCTTTATTGTGACAATGCGACCAAGTGACAAGGTGACAATGTCTAGCAAAATAGCCATGACCTGAGAAGGTCATAGTTACTGCCTTGATGTCCCTGCAATTGAGTCGAAGCAAGGCCCTGCACAGGACAAAAAAGTTTAAGGGACAACCATGCAAGATTGCTGGCAGTTGGGGGCATTAGGCCTAGCCTACCTCTCCTTATGTTTAAAAGCTACCCATTTGTTGATCCAAGTGATGACAATGGCGATAAAGGTAGGGCCATAGGCAAGGGACTAGTAAAAGTACTATTCGAGCTAGCCTTAGCTAGGCAATCAGCCAGCTTGTTGCTGGGGTGGCCTAAGTGCCCAGGGGTCTACTTTAGAGACACCTTGTTAGAGGCACCTAAGTGATTGAGCTACCCAATATAGTCAAGGACTATTCACAAGCAGGTGATAATGCGCTTAAGGCGTAAGGGCTTAGATTGCTGCTTGACTGTCCAAGTGGAGTGTGTTAGGCCTAGGCAATAGGTCTATATAAAAGTTGCTATTGGGAGTTATTAATATTAAGAGTATATAGTGGCTAAGTCTATAGCCTTAGGCTCTTAAACCTTCTAATTAGTATTGACAAATAAAAATTCACAAAAGCATACATAAATTATGCATAAGAAAAAAGAATAAGTATGTTGAAATTTTAAGCAATGATGCTATTGCCACTTGTATCAAAGGCCATTCATTGCCTTACACTCTAACTTCTAATAAACCCTCTATTATTATTGTCATAAACCTTAGCTTAGCCTATATAATAAAATGTTAACTCTATGATATAATAAAAGATCTTCTGAAGAGAATATTGTTTTCTCTTTTAAATTTTATATATAGACTATGGTTACTATAATAAAAATAATACTAACACTGTTTATATAGTTATGATTTTCATATGTAAAGATTAAGTTTAATAAAAAAATTTTTGTTTAGTCACAAGGTGTTTTCAATCTATTAATCTTTAGCACAACTAAATACAAAAGTATGCCAAATATCAACTAGCTTTTTATTATATAGATAAATATATCTAAGTCTATAGGCTATAGATGTATACTCTTAGTTTATAATGCTAACCAATTTTTTAATTGGCATTGCTTATCCCTCTTAAACAATCTTAATTTCACATAATTATTTTCTTGAAATTTGCAATTTTAATGGGTTTGGAATGATATAGCTTGAAAGATTTTTTCTGGCACAAAATCTGACTATTAGTATTAGCTTGGGTAGGTTGACTAATCAATAGTAAGTCAATAAAGAGCAAAAGCAGTAGAATAATAACTTTTAACTTAAGCAGTCATACAAATTAGTTGTTTTACTACACTATTAAAACCATTGCTAGCTACTTATTTGCACTTATAACCATTGTTTAGTATTGCTTTTTTATCTATAAGACTTTTTACTAGCTTCACTACTTGATAATTAACTATCTATCTGTTGAAACTTGTTAATTTTTCTGTGATGAAGGTATGCTTCTGCCTTAAAAGCTGACACCAAAGTTGTCCCAGAGGTTTTCAGTTTTCTCTTTTGTTTATATATTTGATTGCTGATACTAAATTTGTAATAGTGCCATATCAATCCTACCACAATTATCAAAGCTATGAATAAGGTTTTCTTTGTTTCTAATAAATTCAAACATGTTTTATTAATTCTATCATGTTGTTATCATGCTTGGGTGCAACCTAGGGATTCATTCTGCCATTTTTAATAGCAACACACACACACAAACACATAAGTCACTATTGGATAGAATAGTCACATGGCTACTCTCAGCCAATAGCAACTTGCAACTTGCATGTGCATGTTGCCAATAGAAACAGCCAGGTGATTCCCAATATTGCGCATTCATGGTTGTTATAAGGTTTTGTTTTACTAATTTTGAATCTTAGCCTTAGCCACTGCCACCAAAGTTGTTATAAGGCTTTCCCTTGTCTTTTATAGATATTCTGCTGCTAAGCCACCAAAGTTATCCTAGATGGTTCCCCTGTCTCTTGTAAATTCAATTTGCTAATATTACTGTTGTCTTGTCACCAAGTTTTATTAGACTATAATTAACCTCTGAGCATAAGTCTTAGAATAGAATTTTTAGGAAAGTCTTAGAATAGATCTGAGTATAGGTCTATATGTAGGTCTAAGAATCATTCTAAATATAAGTCTAAATACATATCTGAGTATTTCTTACTTCTTACTAGTAGTATTCCTATTCTATATTAGTAGTATTCTTATTCTATACTTGTAGTAGTCTTATTCTATATTGGTGTAGTAGTATAGTTATACTACTAAGTACTGAAATTCAATATTGCCTATTCCACTGACTTTTTTGAGTAGACACACACTCATAAGGG
This sequence comes from Macrostomum lignano, assembly GCA_002269645.1. NCBI lineage: Eukaryota > Metazoa > Platyhelminthes > Macrostomidae > Macrostomum > Macrostomum lignano. The sequence goes on from NIVC01000371.1 coordinate 280,745, forward strand.
AAGTATACAATGACCCTAACCTTATTTATTATTAGACTTAAGAGCAAAAATGAAGAGATTATAAACCCTAGGGCCTAGCCAATATTCCAATTTAGCCCCAATTTTATCTGACTACACTTAGTATTAAGCTTAGGCTGCTAGCATGAGAGCATTGTATCGAAGCATCAAAGTCGCAGTTCGATTTAGTTATTAGTCAGTTTTCAACTAGTTATATCGATTTTATACTAGCTCGCAGTAATTGCTTTAGTATCTTCACTACTTCCTACTGAAAGTAGAGTAGTTTGATTTTAGCGTGACATATTTATACAGCAATTGAAACGCGCCATTCCAGTCCGCTTATCCCAACACGGTCGGCTTGGGCAGCCTGCAGCCGCCGGCCGCTGTTTCCAAGCAGAAACGCAGCGGCAACAATAGCAAAGCCCGGTTCAGCTTGGATACGAGAGTTATGACCACGGCCAGAAGCTCCGATTCACCATCCAGTGGTCGGCCTTATCGTTGCCCGCAATGCCCGAAAGATTTCGCCGAGGACAAAGGCTTAAAACGACATTTATTGATCCATACTGGTAATAAGCCATTTCCGTGTCTCACCTGCGGCCTGAGGGTTGCTTCTAATTGGCACATGCGGCGGCACCTGCGGGCTAATCCCGATCATCAGCCGGCTTCGACTCCGACTAATAATAATAACATCAATAGTAGTAGCAATAGTAGTAATAATACTAATGCGGCTCCCTGCAGTCAGTCGGGCAGTGGCCTGCATCAGCAACCGCAGCAGCCGCTGCCACCGCTTGCTCCTCATGTTATGGGCCATTCTACCGGCCCTACTGCCACTGCTGCTAATAACAGCAATGCGGCATTAAAATCGGCCAGCCATCACAAGCCGTCGGATATACTCTATTTTTAATACTGTTTTAGCAAGTGTTTTGAGAATCTCTATAATTGAACTACACTATTACTATAGATTAAATTCAGCCGGTCCAGTACCTTCGATAAATTAAGAGATAAAAATTATTATTATACCTAGAATAGTAGGTAATTGCTCGTATGAAATAAATAAATTATTATTTTATCTGATACTTTACTGAGAGTAGAAATATAAGAAAAAATTTTCGTAAAAAAAAAACGAATATCTTCACTATACTACTAGTAAAAGTACTTGTTTTTTATTTAAACACCGCACAACACAGATCAATTTAAAATCGAATCATTTAAGCCACAGAACTTGATTCGAATACAGAATTTTCCGCAGCAACCTCTCGCAGTCTTGACTTCCTCTTGATTGGCTTCTATGTCTATGGTCGAATGTACTTTTATGGCAATGCCTGCTCCAGTGAATGTGAATCCCCAATTTGTTTTACATGTAATTTTCAAATTGACCCAAATCTGTCTTTAAACTAAAAATCAGTAGAATTATTACAGTACTAGCATTCTTCCTTGCTTTAAAGTCTATAACAGCTGAAGTGAATTCTGTTATATGACAGATAACAGACCAGAGACTACTTTAGTATTTGATATGTACTTTTATCTGAAAGGTATTCACATTCACTTATATCACCCCAGTTCACGATCCCTAAACTTTAAAATCCGTAAAATAGCGTAATATTCATTGGCGCTACTGTTAGTAGCCTGATTCTATTCGTTCGAGGTACTAATAAAACTGTTGAAGGGCTGTCTTATAGTATAACTTTTATCAAGTCTGCATTATTCTGTTTTTTGCATGACTTATCCGTTCTGAGACTGTGAATTGAGAATAATAATTGTTATGAGTATATTCTAGCTTTTGAAAACATTTTCTTCTCTTAAAATGTAAATGCATAATTTAAAATTACAGTGTACAGAGATTTATTCGTCTATCCTGTGTTTCGCTATGCTAATTCTCTAAATGAGCTCTTATGTTATCGTTACTCTCATTATTGAATAAATCCTAGTAAATATTGCGTCATAATAGACAACAATAACCAATTGTATTTTACTTTCTTTCACTACGTTTTGAGCTGTGTATTGTTTCGCATATATAAGTTGCTAAATAAGTGATGCTGACTGATAAATGTTATTTAAAGTAAATACAAAGTGCATGTTCTATGACTATATTTCACCACTGTATAATCGAAATCAATTTCGGCGTACATAGTTTGTTGTACTGTAATAGATTTTGAGTGAAAGACCAATTTTATCCCAACAATTTCATTTACATGTATTATCCTTACAGTGAAATATAAGTGTATTGTTGCACATACAGTATTTAGAATGTATGTAATACATGTAAAGAGCAAATGTATGAAAATGTTTTTTTCGAAAATGAGCGATTCCTAAAAAAACCACGCAGTCGAAAACATTTAACAAATGATTGTCCAGCAAAGAAACGCAGTCTACTATTGAGGAATGCATGTACAAGCTATACATGTACATTTTGTGTCAATAGGGGATGCATGTACAATACATCGCATATCGATTCTGTCTACAGGTTCTACATATATCCCGCAGAATTTTACCTCTTCCGAAATTATTACATCGTTGCCATGTCACCGCCCAGCTTGACAGAAATATTTTAACATTAAAACTGTTGTTTGGTTGCAGCAGGTAAATTTTGTTCTGCATTTACATATCTGACTCCCTTATCATAATTCAGTCAAAAAACTAAAAGGTCATGCATTTCCATGGAAAATCTTGCATATTCGAAAATTTTAATTAAGGACTCCTGCTGCACAGGTGTAGTCAGTGTCAACAACACCACTGAATACTTAATGTATATATAAGTGTTTCAATTAGATATTAATAGTCAGTTTTATAAAGGACCATTGTAAATACAGTGGTTTATTGAGTTTTATTTTACAGACTTATGAAGAAAATTTCGCGGCCGATTTATAGCATGATTATAGTAGTGCTTCATTAGTAGTCCTTATTTAGAAGTGCTTCATTCTGAATAAGAAACCTTAATCTTAAATGAGTAATAATAACATAATCTATTATTATTATTAGTAAAATAAAAAATTACTTTTTTATCAATAATTACTATTACTACAGTTAGTACTATTACTATATTACTAGAGTATAGTAACAGTTAATAATGGTTTCTAAGCCTCGTTAAAAATTCGGTAGCATTGTAATAGCAAACTACATAAAATAACCTCCAATAATTGGTTTGTTTCAAAAACAAGTTTTAATTGATACTGAACGTTATTACTAAAATATAAGCAAAATGGCAGATCACAATTTGTTGTACTGAAATTATTGCACCGTTAAAGTTATCGCATTTAATTTGAGTATTTGTTTGTATTTTTTAATTACCATAATAACCAAGGCCCTAGAATCAAATCCAGTCCAGTTTGAGTTCTCAGACTCTTCATAAAGGTAGCTTGCGTTTTCTTAACGTAATTATCTGGTGCTTCAAATGGCTATGTATAGTTAGCGCTTTATAGTATCCTTTGACTTGCCCTGTAGGCTAATAAACCTTGAATTCTTGAAATTGCTGAAGTTAAGTCCTTTGTTATATTAATAAAATGTCAATGTCATAGCAGTAGTAACATCATTGTTGTCGGATATTTTTAATATTTGGCATACCATTGTCAATTTAAAATGAGTAATATGTATTGGATTAATCTAGAGCAACCATTTCTATATTTGTCAAATTGTTCTATTTTAGCAAAAAATTTGTTAACTTTTTACATTAATTTGCATTAACATTAATTGAGGTTGAGTGCTTAATAAAGCAAACTATCAAACTAGAGCTGATCATTTAGTGTTTGGAATGATTTTATGCTTGTGGAATATAGCAATATTCTGTAGTATTTTAATTAATGCATGATGATTTTTGGGCCTATTTAATAATCTTTCTTTACTCAAGAAATGATATTATTATATGCAGTAGACTATGAATTAAATATATAACTAATGTACAAAATTGCTGAATGATAGTAGATTCATAATGAAAGAGTCTTTTTAGCTCATGAATAAAAAAGCATATTAGATTAGAAAATAGAATACAAACTTATTTCTAAATTTTATTAAATGAAAAACTATGTTTGAATAATAAACTTTGTAATTATAGACTATTTTTATCATTGTGATCATTGTTATGATAAAAATATGATAGATTTATGATTAAAGTTATGATTAAATTATCTTTTAATATAATACTTTTGTATTAAAATACAAATATGCTATACATTAGACATTAGCAGTTATTAAATTAATAAAAAACTATCTATTCTAATATAAATATATGAAAAGGGATTTAAAACAATATTTACTATACTTACTCAGTCAACAATTCTTGAGGCCTAGAAGTTCTATATCTAAGTTATGTGTTATTAGGTATTCCACTTTAATATATAAGTGCAAAAGCATTGCTATAAGGGGCTCACAAATATTTTCTATTTTTACTTTTTTATTCCAGATTTAAAACAGTCGCTGCACTGCTCAGATCACCTACAGCCAACAGCCATGCACGAATTGTGCATCAATGCATCCAGGAAACGGAAGCTGCTCGGCCCAGCTGAATCTGTGCCAACTGATAATAATATCGCAGATTTTTTCCCCGGTCTAATCGCTTCGGCTAAGCGACAGCGGCTGCCATTGCAGGACTGTCAGGAGCATAGCTGCCAGCTGCAGAGCCAGCACCACTTCCAGCACCAGCTCCAGCACCTGCAGCAGAAGGAATTGGCCAGTGCTAGTCAGCAGCAGCACTCATCTGCCAGCACTGTGCCTAAGATATCTGACAGCGAGCTGGCCCAACCGTCCCCCGGCCTCATGTCGCCCCAGTGCCTGGCCCTGCTGCGCGACTTCGATTTGAACTGGGAATACGGGCCCTGCGTCGGGGTCAGCCGGCTGCAGCGCTGGGAGCGAGCGGCCTGCCGTGGCCTGGCGCCTCCGCCAGCCGTCCGCAGTCTGGTGCTGGCCCACGCTACAGATCCGCTGTTCACCGAGTGCATCTGGCTCACCTATGCCGGACTGTCGTAGATTTTCTTGTGTATTATACGTGTATAAATTTTATGTACCGGGGTGGGGTCTGCGTCAAGGGGGGGGGCATGTCTCGACCCTTCGCTAGGCTTTTGTGTCATGTCATTCATTGCGCAGCAGTTGTTGTCACCTCAAAAAGCAACAAAATAATCGCAAGCTATGGTCTTCAGACAATGAAAACTGCCATTATAAAAAGCTTGAAAGCACTAAATTAAGCAAATAGTTTGTTTACAACAGAACAACAGAAATATATAAAATTTTCTTGCAAAACAGAACACATAATCAACATCAAAGTAGTCATGATAATCATAATCAACATAATCAACATCAAAGTAGTCACCTATGTGATCATTGTAGCGAGTTCTCTGTATACGTGAACTCCGCCATAATGCATCGCGCTTGAAGTTTCCTGTTGGTCTGGCTGTCCTTTTGCTCAATTTCAGCAAGATCTGAAGCTGTGTGCGTCGCTTAGCATCCTATAAAATTGGAAAATTTTAAATCTTTTTAACCACCGTTTAAAGCAGAAATTAAAGATTTTAAAGATTGTTCTCAGGTTTTTCTCCTCTTCAAAACTTACCGTCACAGTTCATCTTCTTGGGATTTCAAGTCGAGGTGCTTTGGCCTAACATGCTGTGGCAACTATATGTTGAGTGACTCTGGCAGTACCACAACGGCTGGTGTCAGATCTCTGCATGGCTGCAAGATAGCTCCTGGCAAGAAGGTATAGTTTGTGCCATGGTGTGGTCGGACAGTCAGTTGCGCTTCAACTGCGACACAATCCAAGTAGGGTGGAGCCACTAGACTGTATTTTTTAACTTTTAGGTTGAAAAGCCGAACGTCAACTTGTCCAATTCGGAAGGTGAACGGCAGCATTGTCAAAATTCAACGTGGTTTTTGGCGTCTCATAAGTGCCGATGCATTCAAAAACTGAGCAGCCACCTTGAAAGAGTGATTCCCTGCTGTTCGTACTTTTTGCAGGAGTCTAAGCACATGCACCAGGAAGAAAAACGACCTGATAGTTTCATTTGGATCTAGCAGACACTGACATGTGCGCATAGCCCTTGCTCCAGTGTCCATTCGAGCTTCAGGCGCCTTATTCATGCACCTGCAAAGAACACAATGAGCACGCTTCACTGCTCCAGGATGCACTTAATACAGGGCCAGCAGCGCCAGTCAGCTCGTTGGCACGTTTCGCAGAAACTTATGACAGATTGCCTCGAGCTGATGGTGCAGCAGCGCAAGCAACTCCTTTGTACGCTTCATACTCTTTGAAAATGATGCATGTACGTCCTCACAAAAAACCATGGTCTCCATGTTCTTCCCTTGTCGCTGTTGTCGATTCAATTCTCGCTGAAATGTGCAATGTGCAGCCTCCCACGTCAATGAGATTCTTGAGCTCAGGCGCTTGCTCTGAGGCATTGGACGACGCCCGAAAAGCTGCCGCGCATGACGTTACAGTTACGGAAGCAATTCCACTTGCGAAAACGTCAGATCATGAGAAAGTACACATTGACGAATTGTGTTGGCGCAACTTTCTCCATCCAAGCAATGCGCATCAACCTCTGGGTGATACGTGTATGATGACATCTCCAATTTGGGATTAATACCTCGGTGATGGACCAGTTTTGACAATGGGGAAACTACCAGAGCTGTCCATTATTTAAGTTACTAAGTAAAAATAATCTGACTCACTGACACAGATTGCCAGAGTCCAGTTGCCGTGACTCATGCTGAATGAAGAATCAGCCCATGCGTTCCTTATCTCTTTAATAATTAACAAGGCATTTTTGGCGCAGCGACATGTGAAATTGAATGAGCGTGCGATAGTAGAGTTTTACTACTACTATGAAGTAGTAACTATTCAATACAACACCATTTATAGATATATGGGTGAGATGGTATTATTATTAAGCAGTGCTAAGTAATAAGTTAATTTAATATTCGAATTTATTGTGCAGCTAAGTATATGGGAACCAAATTTTGTGAGTTTTTGCTAACTTTTGTTAAATAAAATGCAGCTAAAACTTCAATTAAACGTTTGTTGTGAAATGGCTGTTTGAATACTATTTGTTATCGTATTGTTTTGTTTATCTATGTCGATAAAGTTTTTCTTTTGGGCGTTCTTTGATATGTTAGCCGAACTTTTTAAAGTTTTTTTTTCAATGCTCACTTCTTTGATAGCTCGGTAGCACTACAGCACTACTGACATCAGTAGTATATGCAATATTCTTAATAAAGGTCCTGAAAAGAAAATTTTTATCAACGACAAATTTTGAATTTTTAGCCCACGGACTTCAAGTTACAGTCAGTGAAAGGGCTTGAAAATGATCCAAAAAATAGTTTTTGTTTATTTACGATTTGTTTTATGTTTTGTTTTTTTCCAGCTTTTTTACTCAAGCGCCGGTTTTTTAAAGGGAAGGTGCGGATGCTAATGCGAGCTAGCAGCAATTGCTTGTGTTTACTGTTGTGTTTATATTTTACTGTTAAAAATAAAAAAATAGCACAATTGTTGTGTCAAGCAGCCCGATGTGTTTACTTGAAGCAAATGTACACCGAGTGTTGTTACAATTGTACATATCTGTATCTTAGAGCAACAAATGTATTCGTCGCCACTGTGTGTTTCATTTCTTTTGTTTTTAATTTAAGTTACGTATATTTGGGGAAAAGATTTAGTGATTAAATTTTTTATAGGAAACAAACAAATAGTCAAATAATCCTATGGATACTACTTACGGCTTTTTTCGTTAAAGCCCTAAAATTTCTGCCACCTCTTTATTAACCAATTTTTGGCCTAATGCATCATTTGCAGAATTTATTTCTGAAGTTTTCATGTTACATGCAAATCCATCCAACTTCATTTTGTAGTCTGTTATAATAATTATACCAGTGTTCTCATATAGTAAATAGATCGTTTCTATGCCTACACACTGACACGGCATTCGTATCCACGTTTAATAAATACTGTTGCTTTCGTGTCGCCTTCTAAGTATTTTCTAAGCGGATGTTTAAACTTAGTTTAAAAATCGGACGAAAAAAAATGGGAGAAATCTAAAACTGGATGCCTTCACTCAAACCCTTATCTATGCTCAAACCTGGGAAAGTAATGCGTTTCTCCTTTGTTGTAGAAATTCCAAGTCAAAACCTAAGATGATCTTAACAGGAGAAAATATAATATAGAGATTAAACAGACAAAATGTTTCAAGCAGTGCAGTGCTGAGAGCTGTTCCATTTAGAGAGAAAATACATCGGATGCTACTTACCGATATGTTGTGTAAGAAATATAATAGACCAGATACGAGCGTAATTGGCTAGTGTTTAGTTAACGTTGAAATAAGGGAGAATAGGTTAAAAGTAATTGATTTAATTTAAAAAAAAACTATTTACCGGAAATTGAAGCATTTCGGATGTCGAGAAAAAACTCGCAACAAAAAATTTCTGGCAGCGGTGGGATTCGAACCCACGCCCTTTCGGACTGGTGCCTTAAACCAGCGCCTTAGACCGCTCGGCCACGCTACCTTATTATCATATGGATCACAACAGCTAGATAAACCTGCATGGAATAGTTTCTAGAAGTGAAATCTAGAAGCGTGTCTGCGTGATCACTATGGCGCTTCTACGTTGAAGGATTTTTGTAGCATGCTACTCGGTCAACGAAAGAGGAAAGCCATGGAGCCTTTGTATAATAAATAATACAATGAGAGCCGAGTTGCACTGGATACTTCAACGAAGGTGAGTACCCGTGACGGGAAGGGTAGTGGATTGCATCATGCAGAATCTGTTCCATCTAGCATTGAAGAGAAACTCTGGTCTGAAGATGTGCTTGCATGCATGGTACTGATAGTGGTGAGGTCCGTGATTTGGGGTGTCGGTGTGGAGTTTTGCGGAAAGCCAACCGCGTGATTGTCTACTAAATTTGATTGAGCTTATCTGTTACACTTACGACCCATTCATTGACTCACTTTCAACTTTTTGAGCAAAAAATGTTTCCTACATCGGACCATAGACTAATTTGGCCGGACCAAATAGATGTTTCCTACATCGGACCATAGACTAATTTGGCCGGCCAAATAGATGTTTCCTACATCGGACCATAGACTAATTTGGCCGGGCCAAATAGATGTTTCCTACATCGGACCATAGACTAATTTGGCCGGACCAAATAGATGTTTCCTACATCGGACCATAGACTAATTTGGCCGGCCAAAAGATGATTCCCTAAATAGATGTTTTGGCCTACATCGGACCATAGACCATAACTAATTGGCCGGACCAAATAGATGTTTCCTAATCGGACCATAGACTAATTTGTAGATTCCTACATCGTACCAAAGACCTAATTTGGCCGGACCAAATAGATGTTTCCTACATCGGACCATAGACTAATTTGGCCGGACCAAATAATATTTTCCTACATCGGACCATAGACTAATTTGGCCGGACCAAATAGATGTTTCCTACATCGGACCATAGACTAATTTGGCCGGACCAAATAGATGTTTCCTACATCTAGACTAATTTGGCCGGGCCAAATTGTTTCCTACATCGGACCATAGACTAATTTGGCCGGGCCAAAAGGGGTATAAAGATTCTTAGTGGTCCTAAATTCACAGACACTTACGAGAAGGGCGATGAAATTTTGGTTAGACGTAGCTGTCACGGCATCTGTACTCTGTAAAATTGAAAGTAAACCAAGACGTTGCCGAAATGAAACCATGCTTCTATGTAATAATAATATATTATAGTAGTGTTAATAATAATAATGTCATAGAATCTTAGTAATAAAGTCGGGTATATTTTATTTGAGAGATCACTAAACAATCCTATCTGTAATTTTTCAATTTCCAAAAAGTTCTTGTCAAAAGACACAATACATTCAACAGCTAAATAAAAGAAAAAGCTTAGAAAAAAGCGGTCCACAAGAGTTCTGGGCCTCCAAGACAAGACTCAAGAGCTGTTAAGAGAGAAAAAATCATTTGAGCACACAACCTAATTGGGCGGATTTGTATCTGTTTAAAGTAACTGTCATTAGAAGTAGACAAAATCTAACGCTGGAAGACATGGAGATTACAATCAGAGCATAACAAATGTGCACCAATAAAATTTGTGTTCACAAAAAGAAAACTGTAGCGCGGAAGACAATGCAATTCAATAGTAGAAGGGTTTGAGTAAACAGAAATTGTGTAAATGAAAAATAAATAGCCATTGAGTATTATTTAACTACTTGTAGTAGTACGAATGAGGCAAGACAAGAAATTTACCCACACGTCGAAAAAAGATTAACAAGCAGATGAATTAAAAATTATCATAATTGAAGCGGCACACAGTGTAACAAAGCGTCTTATATTTCGTATATGAATAAAATAATGAGATAATGAGTGCTTAAGAGGACCTTCTGTGCTGGTGAGAGGACCCTGGTAGTGTTTAAGATGGTCCTGACTGAGTGAGAGGACCCTGGTAGTGTTTAAGATGGTCCTGACTGAGTGAGAGGACCCTGGTAGTGTTTAAGATGGTCCTGACTGAGTGAGAGGACCCTGGTAGTGTTTAAGATGGTCCTGACTGAGTGAGAGGACCCTAGCAGAGCTTAGGACGGTTTAGGTCCCCAACATGCTTAGGTAACGCAGGCCCCAGACCAGGTCACATGACGGCCTCTGGGTCAGAGTCGGACTCCCGGCCCGATGGCAGCAGCCGCAATGGCTGGTAGCGCGACTTGCCAGCCTTCTCGCGTCGGCGACGTCGGCAGCGCATGCGGCAGCACTGGACAAGCAGGCAGAGGTTCAGCAGCAGGCTCAGCGACAGCACGGCTGTCAGGCCGACTAGGGCGACGTTGATGCTGCCGAGATTGCGCAGGCGCTGTTGAATTGACCGGAGCAGGCTGCTCTCTGATTGGCCAGGGCGGTGGGGGTGAACGAACTTTTGTTTGACAAATAAATCAGACGATTTTAAAGATCTAAATTAGCAACGGAACATCAAAGGTCAAATTTGGCGCCGGAACATCAAAGGTCAAGTTTGACACCGGAACATCAAAGGTCATTTGGCAAACATCAAAGGTCGTAACGGTCCCATTTGGCGCCGGAACATCCATCAGGAGAATCCATAAGGTATCCTAGATACAAAATATCTATTTACGAGTAGGGAGACTTCAGTAACACACAAAAGTTGAGTCACTATTAAAACAAATAACGAGTACATCACATGCATTCGAACAGGTGGGCACTCGCAGTCTGCGAGTGAAAAGATCGCAAAGAGAGACAGACGATTTAAACATTTGCAGAGTAGATAGTGAGTGCAGACCAAACAGGTGAAAAACAGGGGGTCTTACCGGGCTAGGAATTTGCGCTTGTTTTACTTTTGCAACTATTGCAGAGCTGTCGTATAGCATTAGACTGAAATACTGACAGTTGATGGACAGACAGACGCAAAGAGACAATGTGAGCTAAGCAAGGGAGAATGAGTCAGTAAGAAAGACAATGAGAGTCAGTCACAGGGAGAGAAATGAGAATCAGAGAGAGAACAAGAGTCAGTCAGAGAGAGAGTGAGAGTCAGTCACAGAGAGAGTGAGAGTCAGTCAGAGAGAGAATGAGAGTCAGTCACAGAGAGAGTGAGAGTCAGTCAGAGAGAGAATGAGACTCAGTCACAGAGAGAGAATGAGTCAGCCAGAGAGAGAATGAGAGTCAGCTTATTCTCACATAGAGAATAAGAATCAGACATGGAAAATCAGACAGGGAGAATCAGACAGGGAGAATCAGACAGGGAGAATCAGACAGGGAGAATCAGACAGGGAGAATCAGACAGGGAGAATCAGACAGGGAGAATCAGACAGGGAGAATCAGACAGGGAGAATCAGACAGGGAGTATCAGACACGGAAAATCAGAAGAGGGAGAGTCAGACACGGAGAATCAGACAAGGAGAGTCAGACACGGAGAATCAGACAAGGAGAGTCAGACACGGAGAATCAGACAAGGAGAGTCAGACACGGAGAATCAGACATGGAAAATCAGACAGGGAGAATCAGACAGGGAGAATCAGACAGGGAGAATCAGACACGGAAAATCAGAACAGGGAGAGTCAGACACGGAGAATCAGACAAGGAGAGTCAGACACGGAGAATCAGACAAGGAGAGTCAGACACGGAGAATCAGACAAGGAGAGTCAGACACGGAGAATCAGACAAGGAGAGTCAGACACGGAGAATCAGACATGGAAAATCAGACAGGGAGAATCAGACAGGGAGAATCAGACAGGGAGAATCAGACACGGAGAGTCAGACACGGAGAATCAGCTCACCATTCTTGGCCAGGTCGGAGACGCCGGCGCAGGTGCCATTGGCGGGATTGCAGGCCACGGACTCGCCGCCGCCGCAGACGCAGACCCTGGCGCAGTCCTGGCCGTAGAAGCCGGCCGGACAGGGCAGCTCGCACAGCGAGCCGGTGAACCCCGGCCGGCACCGGCAGGCCTCGCTGTCCGGCTGCTGGCAGACGCCGCCGTTGAGGCACAGACAACGCGCCTGGCGCATCCGGGACCTTCAAAATACGGCGACAGACGCAGCGGCCGCTAGAGTCGCAGCGACCGCCGATTTCGCTGCACGCCGCGCCGTCGGAGTCGCGGCAGGCGACGGCCAGATCGACAATTTTATCAGCACCACCGGAGCCGGCGGCGGGGGTAGCAGCGGCGTCAGCAAGGCGCGACGACGACGGAGTTGGCAACGGCTGCTGGCGTCGGCTGATGCACAGGACGGCGGCAGCCGGGCGAAGACAGGCAAACGGAGGCGAAGAGGAGCCGCCGCCGCCGCTGTCAAAGCAGAAAATTTAGAAGTAATAGAGTCTCCAGCCTTTCAGACTGTCAACGATAGAAGATAGAAAATATTCAACCATTCTACCAGAAGGTGCCGATTTTACAGCGCTAAGTGCATCCAGTGCGCCTGACCGCTTTCAAGCTTTCAAGAGACCCCACAGTTGCTAGGCATTTAAAGTCACTAACCAGACAGCAGTCGGGCTGCCAATCAGAGTGCCGTTGACCATCAGGCCTGCAGCGTCTCCGGCTTCAAGGCTGACCGCATGTTTCCATGCCCAGACGGAGCAGCAGGTCCGCGAAGTCGCTTAGCGATAAACTGAAGTTGGTTTGCAAAGACTCGTGTACATAGATTTAGTCGCTATTCTCATGGTGAGATTTAGTCACGATTCTCATGGTGAGATTTAGTCACGATTCTCATTGGTGTGAGATTTAGTCACGATTCTCATGGTGAGATTTAGTCACGATTCTCATTGGTGAGATTTAGTCACGATTCTCATGGTGAGATTTAGTCACGATTCTCATAGGTGAGATTTAGTCACGATTCTCATGGTGAGATTTAGTCACGATTCTCATGGTGAGATTTAGACACGATTCTCATGGTGAGATTTAGACACGATTCTCATTAGGTGAGATTTAGACACGATTCTCCTTAGGTGAGATTTAGACACGATTCTCATTAGGGTGAGATTTAGACACGATTCTCATAGGTGAGATTTAGACAGGGAGAGTCAGACACGGATAATCAGACAGGGAGAGTCAGACACGAAAAATCAGACAGGGAGAGTCAGACACGGAGAGTCAGACACGGAGAGTCAGACACGAAAAATCAGACAGGGAGAGTCAGACACGAAAAATCAGACGGAGAGTCAGACACGGAGAGTCAGACACGGAGAATCAGACAGGGAGAGTCAGACACAGAGAGTCAGACAGGGAGAGTCAGACACGGAGAGTCAGACACGGAGAGTCAGACACGGAGAGTCAGACACGGAGAATCAGCTCACCATTCTTGGCCAGGTCGGAGACGCCGGCGCAGGTGCCATTGGCGGGATTGCAGGCCACGGACTCGCCGCCGCCGCAGACGCAGACCCTGGCGCAGTCCTGGCCGTAGAAGCCGGCCGGACAGGGCAGCTCGCACAGCGAGCCGGTGAACCCCGGCCGGCACCGACAGGCTCGCTGTCCGCTGCTGGCAGACGCGCGCGCCGCCGTTGAGGCACAGACAACGCCGCCTGGCGCATCCGGGACCTTCAAAATACGGCCGACAGACGCAGCGGCCGCTAGAGTCGCAGCGACCGCCGATTTCGCTGCACGCCGCGCCGTCGGAGTCGCGGCAGGCGACGGCCAGATCGACAATTTTATCAGCACCGGAGCCGGCGGCGGCGGGTAGCAGCGGCGTCAGCAAGGCGCGACGACGACGGAGTTGGCAACTGCTGCTGGCGTCGGCTGATGCACAGGACGGCGGCAGCCGGGCGAAGACAGGCAAACTGAGGCGAAGAGGAGCCGCCGCCGCCGCTGTCAAAGCAGAAGATTTAGAAGTAATAGAGTCTCCAGCCTTTCAGACTGTCAACGATAGAAGATAGAAAATATTCAACGATTCTACCAGAAGGTGCCGATTTTTACCCCATAAGCGCTAAGTGCATCCAGTGCGCTTGACCGCTTTCAAGCTTTCAAGAGACCCCACAGTTGCTAGGCATTTAATGTCACTAACCAGACAGCAGTCGGGCTGCCAATCAGAGTGCCGTTGACCATCAGGCCTGCAGCGTCTCCGGCTTCAAGGCTGACCGCATGTTCCATGCCCAGACGGAGCAGCAGGTCCGCGAAGTCGCTTAGCGATAAACTGAAATTGGTTTGCAAAGACTCGTGTACATAGATTTAGACACGATTCTCATGGTGAGATTTAGTCACGATTCTCATGGTGAGATTTAGTCACGATTCTCATGGTGAGATTTAGTCACGATTCTCATGGTGAGATTTAGTCACGATTCTCATGGTGAGATTTAGTCACGATTCTCATATGGTGAGATTTAGACACGATTCTCATTAGGTGAGATTTAGACACGATTCTCACGGTGAGATTTAGTCACGATTCTCATTAGGTGAGATTTAGACACGATTCTCATTAGGTGAGATTCAGACACGATTCTCATATGGTGAGATTTAGACACGATTCTCATTAGGTGAGATTTAGACACGATTCTCATTAGGTGAGATTTAGACACGATTCTCAATAGGTGAGATTTAGTCACGATTCGCATTAGGTGAGATTTAGACACGATTCTCATGGTGAGATTTAGTCACGATTCGCATTAGGTGAGATTTAGACACGATTCTCAATAGGTGAGATTTAGACACGATTCTCATATGGTGAGATTTAGACACGATTCTCATTAGGTGAGATTTAGACACGATTCTCATTAGGTGAGATTTAGACACGATTCTCATGGTGAGATTTAGACACGATTCTCATTAGGTGAGATTTAGACACGATTCTCATTAGGTGAGATTTAGTCACGATTCGCATTAGGTGAGATTTAGACTCGATTCTCATTAGGTGAGATTTAGACACGATTCTCATTAGGTGAGATTTAGACACGATTCTCATTAGGTGAGATTTAGACACAATTCTCATGGTGAGATTTAGACACGATTCTCAAAGTAATTTTTTTAAAAATTATAAAAGAACATAGCAACACACCCGGCCAAGCCAGGCCTGCCGACAATGTGCACCAGGGAAAGCTCGCCAGCTCGATTCTGACCAATCGCCGAGCGAGATGAAGGCGCTTTTGCGGCTGCGGCCGCTGCAGCCGCTTCTCCATCGTCGGGGTGGCCCGCTGAGCGAGAGCAAGCCTCTAGGCGAAGACTGGCAGATGCAAACTGGAGGCAGAAGTAAAACAAATCAATTTAAATAGCTACTCAAAATGTACATTGGCTATATAATGTAAATAACTGTATTCGAACTCACATTTTTGCCATCCCGAACAAGCCAGCCCTGACCGCCAATTAGCTGTTTGAATCGGTTCAATTCTGTCGGTTTTGAGTCCGGGTATCTGCGCGATTAGGGAGTATTGCGTAATCAGTTGAGACCATGCTTGGGCGCAACCTAGGGATTCACCCGGCCGTTTCTATTGGCAACACACACATGTAAGTCGCTATTGGACGGAATAGTAGTCACGACTGCTCTCAGCCAATAGCGACTTACATGTGTGTGTTGCCAATAGAAACGGCCGGGTGATTCCCAAGGTTGCGCACTTGAGACACTTGGATATCCGTTACCAGAGTTGGCAGAGATTATGACACAAAAAACCTAGCTGCTAGATATTGGTTGAGTCTGGGTTTTATCTGATATCAATTTTCTGAAGCTTCAAGTTATCGATTGTCCTAAGGGGGGTGCTTTTAGATTAGAGGCAGGGGGCTGTGTGCCGGACTTTCAGCGACTTTGTCACAACCGGCGAGGGCATTACTGCCGATTCCACCGACTCCCCTGAGCTGAAACCCTATCGATTCAGGGTGTTAGGAATCGATAAAGGCTGTTAGATTTCGATTGAGGATGTTGGATATTGATTTAGGATGTTAGATAACGACTGAGGGTGCTAGATATTGATTGGGGGTGTCAGACATCGATTAAGGGTGTTAGACGTCGATTAAGAGGTGTTAGACATCGATTAAGGGGTGTTAGACATCGATTAAGGGCGTTAGACATCGATTAAGGGGTGTTAGACATCGATTAAGGGCGTTAGACATCGATTAAGGGGTGTTAGACATCGATCAAGGGGCGTTAGACATCGATCAAGGGGTGTTAAATATCGATTTAAGGGTGTTAGACATCGATTAAGGGGTGTTAAATATCGATTAAGGGATGTTAGATATTGATTAAGGGTGCTGCCACCATCAGCCGGCATATGCTGCCAAACAACTATACTAACCCGAAGAAGACTTCGCCAGCTTCGGTGACGCCGAAGTGCGCAGAGACCCGGCCGTGTTCAGCCGACCCGGACAGCAGCTGCCGGCCATCGCTCACCAGCTGGCCAAGGCAGCCGCCAGCCCCGGCCGCCGAAGCCGGCAGCACAGCTTCGCAGTTGTGAGCGGCGGCCAGGCCAGCCAGTCTGCTGGCAGCCTGAGGCTCCGGCGGCATCGAGTCGAAACTGTCGCCACAGCGCATCGGCAGAGCTGCAGGCAGGACTCGGATCGCTCTGGCAGCGCCGCGGACTGTGACAACGCCGCCAGTGACAGGACCGTGCGGGCCGGGCTCCAGCAACCAGCGAGTCCGAACTATCGTCGAGTTGTCAATCAGCATTCGCGCAGGCGGAATGAACAACCGAGGCAGAGACCGAGACGATGACGGACAAGCGATAGCCTCGGGCGCGCACGGGTTGTTGGTATTGGCGATGCAGTTGTACTTTTAGACTGAAAGAGTCTTGACGTTGCCGGCACGATGTCGGGAACTGCTGGCGGCGGACGGCGCGGCTGCACTGGCAGGTCGACATTGTCGAAATCGTCAGAGTCGTAGTTGTCAAAGTCGTCAGGGTCAACGCTGAGCAGAGTGAGCAGCCGGGGTTGAGAAGACATGGATGCTCTGAGATAAAACTTAGCTAGCACTAAAACTTAAAAAGCCCATCTAAGATCTGAGTTTTTAAGTGTCACAACTACAGTGCTTTTTAGGAGATAGTTCAGAATTCAAAGGTCTTCGTGTCATAACATATGCCACGACAGGTCAGGTTAGAGAGGCTCAACAGTGTAAATAGTAGGGTAGAGATGTTGCTATTTTATTTGAATTTGAACTTTTAGACTGATGCCATATGGAATTCTGGTTTTCAATTTGGCATCCTACATTTGAACCTAGGATACCAGGCGGCACTGCAATTTTTTGTCTTTTTTCAACATTTGGCACAAAATTGGAACAAAAGTCTTATTTGCAAAAGTTTTAGTAGTAAACAGCACTAAGCTGTGAGCAAGATTCTTCCCTCTTTTTCTTTTAAAAAATGTTCTATACATATGCTCATATAATGCTGTAATAAATTATATAACATTTAAAATAACTTGAGATTTACTAAGATAAGTTACAGAAACAATATATATATGGTACACAGATTTTTCTCTAAAAATTTGTTCTATTATACTTGTTAAACCAATTAAAAGGGAGCATTTGGACTATTGTCAAATAGTAATAGGGTATACTACTTTTATGAAATGTGATAAATGGCTAAATCACAAATATAGCTAGTACTAGCAATAATTTTTGAAGGGAAAGTCAACTATAAATTATAATTATCTTGACAATAATTAACTACTTTATGGATCTATAAATTTAAATAACTTTTTATTTGAGACAAAATGACATTCTGAGATTAATACATATAGATATATTGAAAAGGCAGGTAAAAGAATAAATAATGGCTAATAGAACATGAAGAGATCAGAGATTCATTAGCTGGCACATGGATAAATTTTAGAAAGCTAAGCTGGTTAAGCTAAGTTGGTTAAGGAGTGCTAGATGGCTTTAAAGGCTAGGCCCCTAATAGGCTACAAGCTCTAACTGGCTTAGGGATAAGTCTTGCCAATATATAGGCATGGCTAAGATGGCTAATAAAGAGAGAAGAAACATGAGAACTATAAAAAAGCTACAATAAGAAGGCAAAAGTGATAAAAAATCATGTGTATAGCATTGATTGGCTAATAAGATTTAACAAATTGTTATTATTAGTCTATTGTATTAAGCTATAAAAATGCTGCAATAAAAATATATTATTTTTAGTTTAGTGAAATAACAATAGATAATTTAAATTTTAAGATTATGCAGATAAATACAAATAACTTAATCACTGGTGCAGACAAAATAGATTAGATAAGGCTAAGTCATTGTTGTTATTATTAATACATATAATAAATTATTAGCTTTCTATTCTATATAATAAAAACATTGCACTGTTCTAGATATATTGCATAATTGTAAGAAATTTCAAAATAATAGTTTAATCATAATCAAAGTTTAGTAACAATTTATCAAAAGATATTATCAAGTTGCTTTATCAAAAGTTAATGTTTTTACATAAAAAGTTGATACTACTATATGCTTGAAATTCAATTATGGTATGCCATTTCATTATAGGCCTAGGAATAGGAAGTTGTTGGGAATTTGATATACTATTAATATCCCAATTAGTAGGGCCTACTAAACCCATTAAAAGGAGTGAAACATTGTAAGTAAAACTACTTCTATCGATTATTATGAGGGATTGTAAGGCTAGTGTCTTTGAGAACATGAATATAAATTAAAGACAATAAAATAGAATGTACGTACTAACATACCCTAGTTTATTATCGTGACTTCTGCGCTGCACGGAAATGTTGACACATAAAAGCAGCATCAAAACTGTACCAAAATTTTGGAAAAACATTTATTCTTTTTAGCTAGGTCAAATCAACTCAACAGTAATCAAAAGTTTGATATAAAATATTGGGCCGATAACGAATTTTAAATTTCAAGTAAAAACGTCCACGTTCTTTAGTAAACAGACTGAAGGTAACGAGATTTCAAACTTTTTAAAATTTTTGTTCAGTTTTTCATATGCGCATGTGCATCGGTTTGAAAAATGTAAAAGTCTTGCTTCTAAGAAGCGTCAATAAATAAAACACAAGTTTCTTGAGAAAACTTATTCTTTGCAGAAATTTTTAAATAGAAAAGTAAAAACGTAGAAAAATAAACATATAAACATTTTGAACTCGTTTTTAAAAACTATTTTGTTTCCTTTTCTGCATCCATGTAAGCTTGTTTAACTTGTTTATTGTATGTTGAATTATACCAAAGGACGCTGGTCAAAATCATAATTAAGTGCTTTTTAAAGCATATAGATATCATCAATCGGCAATGAAAACACAAAATAAAGGAAAAACGAAGAAGTTTTCACTCAAAGTGCATTTTGATATCACAGATGAAACAATTTGTTTCGCTCGAGTGACTCCAAAGTCTACTATAAGAGATTTAAAAAGGGTACATAGAGCTGGAAACTGGCATCCCATGCGAATTACAGAAGCTGAATTACTTGGATGCAGGTAATAAAAGGCTTGTTGAATTATTGAATTTTCAATAAAAATGCGTGTCTTGGCCAACTATTTTACTCAAAACTGGAATGAAAAACTGCATTTTCTTTCAGGAGACTTACCAGACGAGCAAACAATAAAGAAGATTGAGATTGTACCAAAAGCAACAATCAATATGCAAGTTTGGCACACTTGGAGAGATTTAGTCGAAGCCTGCTGCTCGAGAGATATTGAATGGGTTCGTGCTTTTAATATTGAACTTTTTTACGACAGAAGGAGAACTTTAAACTAATAATTTGTACTCCTCATTAACTGGTCCCTTCAGAATTCAGAATAAATGAACAAGATTGGTAAGAAACATAATAATAAAAAATCAAAACGTGCATCAAAATCATTTTATAGATATTAATACAGTACACTTTTTCAGATTTGGCCGTGCATTCTGGTTTATTTCACTGTGTGCATTTACGAGTAATTCGCACTTATTCTTCTTTTTATTGATCGCCCTGTCACTATCATGCTAATCTGCATTACAATAGAAATCTATATAGGAATAAATGGGGTTAAATATTAAAATAATATGTTACACTCAGAAATTAAATTCCATAGCTTTACACACGAACGTCTAATCTCCTTCAATTTCATGAAGTTGTTTCTCTCGGCGTAACAAAAGATTCAAAGTTGTACTAAACTTCCCACAACACAGCATATGTAGAAGATAGGGCAGCTATCTCGTCAGTGTGCAGTGCGGATAAGCAGAAAATTATTTGCACGGCATATGTAGAAGATAGGGCAGCTATCTCGTCAGTGTGCCGTGCGGATAAGCAGAAAATTATTCGCATGGCATATGTAGAAGATAGGGCAGCTATCTCCTCAGTGTGCCGTGCGGATAAGCAGAAAATTATTCGCACGGTACCGTTGGAATAAGACAGGAAATATTCCTACGGTACTGTGGGGATAAGCACTGCCTATCATTAATATTATAAATTTAAATTCATTTAAATTCCTTAATAAATTAAGGAATAGGAAGTTGTGGGGAATTTGATATACTATTAATATCCAATTAGTAGGGCCTACTAAACCCATTAAAAGGAGTGAAACGTTGTAAGTAAAACTACTTCTATCGATTATTATGTGGGATTGTAAGGCTAGTGTCTTTGAGATTGAGAACATGAATATAAATTATAAGACAATAAAATAGAAAGTACGTACTAACATACCCTAGTTTATTATCTTGACTTCTGCGCTGCACGGAAATGTTGACACACAAAAGCAGCATCAAAACTGTAACAAAAATTTTGAAATACATTTATTCTTTTTAGCCAGGTCAAATGAACTCAACAGTAATCAAAAGTTTAGTAGCAAAATTCTTTATTCTGTTTAAGTTGATTTCGATATAAAGTATTGGGCCGATAACGAATTTTAAATTTCAAGTAAAAACGTCCAAGTTCTTTAGAAAACAAACTGAAGGTGACGAGATTCCAAACTTTTTAAAATTTTCGTTCAGTACTTTTCATATGCGCATGTGCATCGGTTTGAAAAATGTAAAAGTCTTGTTTCTAAGAAGCGTCAATAAATAAAACACAAGTTTCTTGAGAAAACTTATTTTTTGCAGAAATTTTTACAATAGAAAAGTAAAAACTCAGCAAAACAAACATATAAACATTTTGAACTTGTTTTTTTAACAATTTTGTTTCTTTTTCTGCATCCATGTAAGCTTGTTTAACTTGTTTATTGTATGTTGAATTTTACCAAAGGACCTGGTCAAAATCATATTTAATTACTTTTATTTAGAGCATTTGGATATCATCAATCGGCAATGAAAACACAAAATAAAGGAAAAACGAAGAAGTTTCCACTCAAAGTGCATTTTGATATCACAGATGAAACAATTTGTTTCGCTCGATTGACTCCAAAGTCTACTATAAGAGATTTAAAAGGGTACATAGAGCTGGAAACTGGCATCCCATGCGAATTACAGAAGCTGAATTACTTGGATGCAGGTAATAAAAGGCTTCGTTGAATTATTGAATTTTATCTGCACTAAAAATGCGTGTCTTGGCCAACTATTTTACTCAAAACTGGAATGAAAAACTGCATTTTCTTTCAGGAGACTTACCAGACGAGCAAACAATAAAGAAGATTGAGATTGTACCAAAAGCAACTATCAATATGCAAGTTTGGCACACTTGGAGAGATTTAGTCGAAGCCTGCTGCTCGAGAGATATTGAATGGGTTCGTGCTTTTAATTATTGAACTTTTTACGACAGAAGGAGAACTTTAAACTAATAATTTGTACTCCTCATTAACTGGTCCCTTCAGAATTCAGAATAAATGACAAGATTGGTAAGAAACTTAATAATAAAAAATCAAAACGTGCATCAAAATCAATTTATAGATATTAATACAGTACACTTTTTCAGATCTGGCCGTGCATTCTGGTTTATTTCACTGTGTGCATTTACGAGTAATTCGCACTTATTCTTCTTTTTATTGATCGCCCTGTCACTATCATGCTAATCTGCATTACGATATAAATCTATATAGGAATAAATGGGGTTAAATATTAAAATAATATGTTACACTCAGAAATTAAATTCCATAGCTTTACACACGAACGTCTAATCTCCTTCAATTTCATGAAGTTGTTTTCTCTCGGCGTAACAAAAGATTCAAAGTTTCAAACGCCAACCTCGGAGTACATGCTGCCCAAGCAGCGGCTGGAGTGGCTGCGGCAGAGAGCCGGGGTCGCCCTGTTCATCGCCTGCCACAGGTCGCACTACGAGATGGCCAGCCAACTGCTCAGCAGCGGTGAGAGTTCAGAGACCAGAGAAAGCGGCTTAGGTTGTGATGAGTTTCGCTTAAAAATCTCTCTTTTCGGCTCAGGATGACGTTCCAAATCTCACCCCTTAGATAAAGTCTGCAGGTTTAAAGATCTCACCCCAGAGATTGGGAGACAGTAGAAAAGATCTCACCCCAAAGATTGGGAGACAGTAGAAAAGATCTCACCCCCAAAGATTGGGAGACAGTAGAAAAGATCTCACCCAGAGACTAGGTGACAGTAGAAAAGATCTCACCCCAGAGACTAGGTGACAGTAGAAAAGATCTCACCCCAGAGACTAGGTGACAGTAGAAAAGATCTCACCCCAGAGACTAGGTGACAGTAGAAAAGATCTCACCCCAGAGATTAGGTTACAGTATTATCCCTGCCTGGAATCTAAAGTCTGACACTTGCAAAGCCCTAGATTTTATTTCCAAGTCAGTGCTTACTCCGACTCCAATATTCGCCAATCTTCACCAAGGCGCGAATGTCAACGCCACCACGGCATTGGGACGCTCGCCCTTGCACGTGGCAGCGGCAAAGAACAATGGCGACATCATCAACCTGCTGCTGGAGAGCGGTGAGTTATTCA
This sequence comes from Macrostomum lignano, assembly GCA_002269645.1. Lineage (NCBI taxonomy): Eukaryota > Metazoa > Platyhelminthes > Macrostomidae > Macrostomum > Macrostomum lignano. The sequence goes on from NIVC01000371.1 coordinate 303,941, forward strand.
GCTTCGACTTGATTCATGATTACTACCGCTCTTCCATTTAGTTCCGCTGCTACCGACCCTCCAATCCCTGATCCCTGAATTGGCTTTTCTAATTTCAAAATCAGCTTCCTTAATCCAAAATCAGCTTTCCTAATCCCTAATTTAGCTTCGTTAATCCAAAAATCAACTTTCCTAGTTCCTAAATCAGGTCCCTAATTCCCAAATCAGCTTCCCTAATTCCTAAATCAGCTTCCCTAATTCATAAATCAGCTTCCCTAATCCCATAAATCAGCTTCCCTGATTCCATAAATCAGCTTCCCTAATCTCATAAATCAGCTTCCCTAATTCCTAAATCAGCTTCCCTAATCTCATAAATCAGCTTCCCTAATCTCATAAATCAGCTTCCCTAATTCCTAAATCAGCTTCCCTAATCTCATAAATCAGCTTCCCTAATCCCATAAATCAGCTTCCCTAATCCCATAAATCAGCTTCCCTGATTCCATAAATCAGCTTCCCTAATCCCATAAATCAGCTTCCCTGATTCCATAAAACCAGCTTCCCTAATTCATAAATCAGCTTCCCCTAATCCCATAAATCAGCTTCTCCTAATCCCATAAATCAGCTTCCCTTAATCCCATAAATCAGCTTCCCTTAATCCCATAAATCAGCTTCCCTAATCCCATAAATCAGCTTCCCTAATCCCATAAATCAGCTTCCCTAATCCCATAAATCAGCTTCCCTGATTCCATAAATCAGCTTCCCTAATTCATAAATCAGCTTCCCTAATTCATAAATCAGCTTCCCTAATCCCATAAATTAGCTTCCCTAATCCCATAAATCAGCTTCCCCTAATCCCATAAATCAGCTTCCCCTAATCCCATAAATCAGCTTCCCTAATCCCATAAATCAGCTTCCCTAATTCCATAAATCAGCTTCCCTGATTCCATAAATCAGCTTCCCTGATTCCATAAATCAGCTTCCCTAATCCCATAAATCAGCTTCCCTAATCTCATAAATCAGCTTCCCTAATCCCATAAATCAGCTTCCCTGATTCCATAAATCAGCTTCCCTGATTCCATAAATCAGCTTCCCTGATTCCATAAATCAGCTTCCCTGATTCCATAAATCAGCTTCCCTAATTCTATAAATCGGCTTCCATGATCCATAAATCAGCTTCCCTAATCCCATAAATCAGCTTCCCTAATCCCATAAATCAGCTTCCCTAATTCCATAAATCAGCTTCCCTAATTCCATAAATCAGCTTCCCCTAATCCCATAAATCAGCTTCCCTAATCCCATAAATCAGCTTCCCTAATCCCATAAATCAGCTTCCCTAATTCCATAAATCAGCTTCCCTAATTCCATAAATCAGCTTCCCCTAATCCCATAAATCAGCTTCCCCTAATCCCATAAATCAGCTTCCCTAATCCCATAAATCAGCTTCCCTAATCCTATAAATCAGTTTCCCTGATTCCATAAATCAGCTTCCCTGATTCCATAAATCAGCTTCCCCTAATCCCATAAATCAGCTTCCCTAATTCCATAAATCAGCTTCCCTAATTCTATAAATCAGCTTCCATGATCCATAAATCAGCTTCCCTAATCCTATAAATCAGCTTCCCTGATTCCATAAATCAGCTTCCCTGATTCCATAAATCAGCTTCTCTAATTCCATAAATCGGCTTCCCTAATTCTATAAATCGGCTTCCATGATCCATAAATCAGCTTCCCTAATCCCATAAATCAGCTTCCCTAATTCCTAAATCAGCTTCCCTAATTCCATAAATCAGCTTCCCTAATTCTATAAATCGGCTTCCATGATCCATAAATCAGCTTCCCTAATCCCATAAATCAGCTTCCCTAATTCCTAAATCAGCTTCCCTAATTCCATAAATCAGCTTCCCTAATTCTATAAATCGGCTTCCATGATCCATAAATCAGCTTCCCTAATCCCATAAATCAGCTTCCATGATCCATAAATCAGCTTCCCTAATCCCATTAATCAGCTTCCCTGATTCCATAAATCAGCTTCCCTGATCCCACGCAGGCGCTGACGTGGACCTTGAGGACAAGAACGGGCAGAACCCCCTGGCCGTGGCGGCAGAATTCGGTCACAAAGGCTGCGAGAGGCGGCTGTTCATGTTCCGCTGGCAGCAGCGGGCCAAGTCCGCGAAGCCGCAGTTCCTTAATCCGACGCTGAAGGAGTTCCAGCGCTCAGATTCGGCCTATCCGAAGTGGCGCGTAGGCGAGTCGCTGCAGGTCTACCTGCAGAAGGTGCAGCCGCCCGAGGAGTTCATCGGGACGGCGCTGCACGCGCCGAGACGGAATTGGCACCGGCGGAGCTCCGCCACGCCGGAAGAGCTGCTGACTCAGCGGACAGCGTCTGGCAGGTGGGATGGAGGGGTATAGAGGGGAGGGTATAGACAGGAGGGTATAGACAGGATGGATAGAGCGGAGGGAATGGACAGGACAGGACAGGAACAGGAATGGACAGGAATGGGAGGGTATGGACAGGAGGGTATAGACGGAAGAGTATAGACAGGAGGGTATAGACGGAAGAGTATAGACAGGAGGGTATAGACAGGAGGGTATAGACGGGAGGGTATAGATTGAAGGGTATAGAGCGGAGGGAATGGACAGAAGGGTATAGATGGGAGGGTATAGATTGAAGGGTATAGACAGGATGGATAGAGCGGAGGGAATGGACAGAAGGGTATAGATGGGAGGGTATAGATTGAAGGGTATAGACAGGGTGGATAGAGCGGAGGGAATGGACTCAAGGGTATAGATGGGAGGGTATAGATTGAAGGGTATAGACAGGGTGGATAGAGCGGAGGGAATGGACAGAAGGGTATAGATGGGAGGGTATAGATTGGAGGGTATAGACAGGATGGATAGAGCGGAGGGAATGGACAGAAAGGTATAGATGGGACAGATAGAGTGGAAGGAATAGATATGAGATTCGAGGGTCGGTAGCAATAGCAAAGAGAGGTAATGGGATAACTATATACCAAAATTTTCAAAATCTAATCTTTTTTCACTTGGGCAGCATATCGTCAATGACTCAGCAGTCCGGTACATTAAGTCCCCCCATCCTGCTGCAGGGCGATTTCCTACGAGCAGTGGCAGCAGAAGAAGCGCAACGAGCGGCGCAAAGTGATTGAAGACGAGCGGCAGGCGCGGGAGCAGGAGGAGGCCAAGCGGAAGAGGTGGGCCATTGGCCGGAGACTGGGCACTTGGGTCGCTGGTATTAAAATGTCCAAAATATTGCCCAGACCGGATACCCAATGTCCCAGACCGGATACCCAATGTCCCAGATCGGATACCCAATGTCCCAGACCGGATACCCAATGTCCCAGACCGGATACCCAATGTCCCAGACCGGATACCCAATGTCCTAGACCGGATACCCAATGTCCTAGACCGGATACCCAATGTCCCAGACCGGATATCCAATGTCCTAGACCTAGACCGGATACCCAATGTCCTAGACCTAGACCGGATACCTTATGTCCCAGACTGAATATCTAATGTCCCAGACCAGATACCCAATTTCCTAGACCGGATACCCAATGTCCCAGACCAGATACCCAATGTCCCAGACCAGATACCCAATGTCCCAGACCGGATATCCAATGTCCCAGACCAGATACCCAATATCCCAGACCAGATACCCAATGTCCCAGACCAGATACCCAATGTCCCAGACCGGATATCCAATGTCCTAGACCTAGACCGGATACCCAATGTCCTAGACCTAGACCGGATACCTTATGTCCCAGACTGAATATCTAATGTCCCAGACCGGATACCCAATGTCCTAGACCTAGACCGGATACCCAATGTCCTAGACCTAGACCGGATACCCAATGTCCTAGACCTAGACCGGATACCTTATGTCCCAGACTGAATATCCAATGTCCCAGACCGGATATCCAATGTCCAAAATTGAAACCTATGACCAAAATCTCGGACACCCAATGATCAAAATCTCGGATACCCCAATGACCAAAATCTCGGACACCCAATGACCAAAATCTCGGATACCCCAAAACCCGCTATAGGCAGGAGCTGGACCAGCAGCTCGCCCAGCTGACTCGCCAGGCCTATGCTCAGCACGACGGCTCTGCAGGCGGCCCTGGCGGCCACGCCTTGCCGCCAATCGCTGGTCACGACGGCCAACAGGCTGACCCGCAGCACCCCGGCCAGCAGCAGCAGCGTCGGTCGGCGTTCCGACAGCGCCGACTGGATCCTCGGTTGAACGCCTACGAGCAGTGGCTGAAGGATCGGCAGGAGCGGCAGGACTCGCTGCCCGCAGCGGCGCCGCCGCCGCCCTACCAGGTGATGATCCAGGAGTTCTGCCGGAGAAAGTGCTCACACGATGAGCACGCGGATGAATTTTCGGATTGATTTTATCGCGATCTGTACTTTTAAATGTTGCTTTGTACTTTTAAATGTTGCTTTGTACTTTTAAACTACATTAGTACTTTGCTCATGTTACTTGTATTTTTGCCTGTTACATTTGTACTATTAGTACGCGATTTGTACTTTTAACATGCCTTTTTTACTAAACGATTTTCGTCTTTTAAACATCCGTTTTGTACTTGTACTTTTAAAATGAATTTGTACTTTCAAGAAGTTATTTGTACTTTTAGCATAGCATGCGTTATTTGAACGTTTTTCAGAAACGAATTTTAATGTTTTTCTTCTATTTTCAAAGCAGTAAAGTGCAGTAAATAGCCAATTAGATGCGATCCACTTTTTGTTGCCTGTAAAAATGAAATTTAACTTTTAATAGATTAATCTTGTAATTTTGAAACAACAGGCCTTCAAAAATGACGATTCTATTCCACAGATTCGTGTACAGGTATTATTTTATAGATTTTTATTAGTTAAAAAATTATAAAATAAGTTCAAAACTCAAAGGCTTACTTTTCGGTTTTCTTTTGGTATCGCTGTTTTGTATACACGGAACAGAAAAAGTATAAACGGGACCACAAACTAGAGATTGCAATGTGTATGTGTATAAATATATTTAGTACAGATAATCTTCTTTACTTATCTAGCGAATATCAACATTCGGGTGAGAGCTTTGATAACAAACAGAAACTTAGCTGGCTATATTGCGTGCGCAATAAATATTAATGAATTATTAATTAGTATTATAATATTGCCACTGTGCCTGCTGATTCATATGCTGAGCATTGCTAACTGTGTGTGTACTGAGCAGCACTGGTGGTGGGTCAGAGGGCGATTCCTAATGTGGGTCAGAGGGCGATTCCTGATATGGGTCAGAGGGCGATTCTTGATATGGGTCAGAGGGCGATTCTTGATATGGGTCAGAGGGCGATTCTTGATATGGGTCAGAGGGCGATTCCTGATGTGGGTCAGAGGGCGATTCCTGATATGGGTCAGAGGGCGATTCCTGATATGGGTCAGAGGGCGATTCCTGATATGGGTCAGAGGGCGATTCTTAATATGGGTCAGAGGGCGATTCTTGATATGGGTCAGAGGGCGATTCTTAATATGGGTCAGAGGGCGATTCCTGATATGGGTCAGAGGGGGATTCCTGATATGGGTCAGAGGGCGATTCCTGATATGGGTCAGAGGGCGATTGCTGATATGGGTCAGAGGGCGATTCCTGATATGGGTCAGAGGGCGATTCTTGATGTGGGTCAGAGGGCGATTCCTGATGTGCGTCAGAGGGCGATTCCTGATGTGGGTCAGAGGGCGATTCTTGATGTGGGTCAGAGGGCGATTCCTGATATGGATCAGAGGGCGATTCTTGATATGGGTCAGAGGGCGATTGCTGATATGGGTCAGAGGGCGATTGCTGATATGGGTCAGAGGGCGATTGCTGATATGGGTCAGAGGGCGATTGCTGATATGGGTCAGAGGGTGATTGCTGATATGGGTCAGAGGGCGATTGCTGATATGGGTCAGAGGGTGATTGCTGATATGGGTCAGAGGGCGATTGCTGATATGGATCAGAGGGCGATTCTTGATATGGGTCAGAGGGCGATTGCTGATATGGGTCAGAGGGCGATTCCTGATATGGGTCAGAGGGCGATTGCTGATATGGGTCAGAGGGCGATTCTAAAACTGACACCAGAAAGCCAGTCGTGCGGAGTACATTTTGAGCTACTGATTATATACTATATGTAAGAATAACTACTATTAGCAGTATAAAAATAAACAGCCATTAATATAAAAGCGTTACAAGTTGTGCAGTGCAGACGGTAGCGATTGCAAATACAGTATGCAAGTCCGCAGATAACCGGCCTAGGAATGAGGGGGGGGGGCAAGACAAAAGCCAGGCATACCTGAAATTATTAGCTTGAAAAATAGGTTGGAAAAATAGGATTCTACTACATTATAAACTGGGATCTGAGCAAATGATCTACAAAACACGCTAAAGATAGCTACAAGTGTGAAAAAGTATTTATATAGCACTAAAGTGATACGCTGACTACACTACTAGTTGCAGTACTAATAAACGGACAAGAAATGATCCAAGCTTATAAGCTTTAAATTAGCCAGCAGAGCAATAAAGTGAAGGATAATAGCAGAGCAGCTCTCACATCAATCAGAAAAAACCTGTAAGCTATCTTTCTCCGTAAATTCAAGCCAGATTCGTAAGGTAGAAAAATAGTTCAATAAAATCCGTTGATAATTTTTACCAAGAAAAATAATGATTTTCCAAATCTCCGATGGATCTACCGTAACAGTTTAATCAATAAACATTGATAAAACATATTTTGTTGTTTACAAATGCAAAAAAAACTTTGCGATATTTTACGGGCGTATAAAACTGAAACTCACTGGTGCTTACTAATATCAGTAGTGAGATAGTGCATGCAATACGAGAAATTCAACAGTACAACAAGTCTACAAAATTAGAGAGACAAAAAATTTGCTTTAATAATGCGACAACGCAAGTTTTATAGCAACGGTTGCTATGGTTACTGCTGGTTTCCGGAATCAGTTGCTATGCGACTTCTACGAGCTTAGGTTCTACGTACCTGGTTGCTATGCAATGTTCAGTTTGTATGCTCCTGGTTTGTATGAAACTTTTAGTGTCTATGCAAGTTGTTGCCATGCAAAATTTAGTTCCCATGAATTTCGTTGCTATGCGACCTTTAGTTCTTTTGCTCCTGGTTACTATGGTATTTTTAGTGTCTATGCAACTGGTTGCTATGCGACCTTTAGTTCTTATGCTCCTGGTTACTATGGTATTTTTAGTGTCTATGCAACTGGTTGCTATGCGACGATTGGTTTCTACTCATCTGGTTGCTATGCGACGATTGGATTTTACTCATCTGGTTGCTATGCGACTATTGGTTTCTACTCATCTGGTTGCTATGCGACTATTGGTTTCTACTCATCTGGTTGCTATGCGACGATTGGTTTCTACGCATCTGGTTGCTATGCGACGATTGGTTTCTACGCATCTGGTTGCTATGCGACTATTGGTTTCTACTCATCTGGTTGCTATGCGACTTGGCTAAAGTTTTATACACTACTTACAAAGGAGACAGAAGTTTTTTAAGCAGAGAAAAAAGGACCTACCAAAACCCAAAATCAATCCATACTACTTAGCAGTACCCAAAAAAGAGACAATTTCAGAAAAAGAACAAAAATTGAATCAAACACTGAAAGCGGCTTTAGAGCGGCCGCCAGAAAAAATATGGAATATTCGAGCGTATAAGACCACAAACAGTCAAAGTAACGCACAAGTCCAAGTAAAAATTATGCGATAATTTTGATTGAGAGAAAAATAATATACATATAAACACTAAGCTATTATTATGCTTTGATAAGGGGCGGGAAAAAAGAGGAAATTACGAGGCTGGGGCAAACTCAAAATTTCTTGAGCAGAGAAGAGCGACGATATTGGGATTTAAACAAATTTCAATACTTAACTTACAATGTATATGTGTATATATATAAATATAGTAATGAGGATTCATAAAAACTGATAATTTAGTACACGTTTCCTCACACGACCGGATACACTGTTTAACAGACGATGAACTGGAGCGCACTTACACCTGAGATGGACCCTAATGGGTAAAACAGTGAGAACTTATGAATATTAAGACTACAGCATATCATTTAACATAAGAGCTTTCAAGTCGAAACCTAAGCTCATGTCTCACACCTGAACCTAAGTTCATGTCTCACACCTGAACCTAAGCTCATGTCTCACACCTGAACCTAAGCTCATGTCTCACACCTGAACCTAAGCTCACGTCTCACACCTGGACCTAAGCTCATGTCTCACACCTGAACCTAAGCTCATGTCTCACACCTGAACCTAAGCTCATGTCTCATACCTGAACCTAAGCTCATGTCTCATACCTGAACCTAAGCTCATGTCTCACACCTGAACCTAAGCTCACGTCTCACACCCTGAAGCTAAGCTCAAATCTCACACCTGAAGCTAGCCTCAAATCTCACACCTGAAGCTAGCCTCAAATCTCACACCTGAAGCTAGCCTCTCACACCTGAAGCTAGACTAAAATATCACACCTGAAGCTAGGCTAAAATATCACACCTGAAGCTAGACTGAAATATCACACCTGAAGCTAGCCTCAAATCTCACACCTGAAGCTAGCCTCAAATCTCACACCTGAAGCTAGCCTCAAATCTCACACCTGAAGCTAGCCTCAAATCTCACACCTGAAGCTAGCCTCAAATCTCACACCTGAAGCTAGCCTCAAATCTCACACCTGAAGCTAGCCTCAAATCTCACACCTGAAGCTAGCCTCAAATCTCACACCTGAAGCTAGCCTCAAATCTCACACCTGAAGCTAGCCTCTCACACCTGAAGCTAGACTAAAATATCACACCTGAAGCTAGGCTAAAATATCACACCTGAAGCTAGACTGAAATATCACACCTGAAGCTAGCCTCAAATCTCACACCTGAAGCTAGCCTAAAATCTCACACCTGAAGCTAGCCTTGAATCTCACACCTGAAGCGTATCAGATCCAGACCCAAGCCGCCCAAAAGTGAAACAATCACAATGCTCACAGGCCAGCCAGCCCTTCTCAGTCTTGAGTCGGGTCGGCAAATTCCCACAGCTCAATGTCGCGCACAAGAAAATCCTCTTTCGGGCCGCACAGTACCGGACTATTGAAGGTGTCGCATCGCTGCGATCGGCCTCTGAATAAGCCGGAGTCCAGCCAGATTGCGCAGCGGCCGCGGCAGCTGCCAACCGTGAAAGCGTCAGTAGCCCCGCGCATAAAGTACGTGTTCTCCCCGGTCCAGCAGTACTGATAGAAGTCGCTATCTTCTTCTTCCTCATCTTCATCTTCGTCCTCGCTGTTGTCCTCGTCGTTCTCCTTGTTGTCGTTGTTGTTGCCAGCCAAGTCTTGGCTTGAGTCGTCGGCGCTTCTGTCTCCGCCGGCTTCAACGTTGAACTGGCAGGCGCCGCTGCCGCCGCTGCCGCCGCTGCCGCTGCTGGGGTCGCGAATCTGTTTGACAGGCCGCTCCCAGCGGAACACGAATGTCTCCCCGGTGCCATAGTAGTGCTCTGATTGGCGCATCACTCCGCTGAGGAATGCGCCGAACAGGTGAGCGTCAGTGTCCAGCACAAGCAGCAGGCAGAAGGAGTCTGGCGCGGCTGCGTTCTCGGCGCAGGCCCGATAGGCGCTTTTCAAGCTGAACCCGTGCCTGCCAGCCGAGTACAGCAGGCTCAGGTTGAGTCCCTCGGCTCTGGGCGGCAGCACCTTTACTAGGTGGCGAAGTCGCCGGTTAGTCAGCAGGCGGGAGCGGCCGTGGACGAGGCGGGGCAGCGGCAGATCCTCCCGGCCGGGCAAAATCAAGGAGGTCTGGTCGGCGCAGATCAACTGCCAGCTGCCCGCTACATTGCCGCTGCCGGCGGCGCCGCCTTCCATAAAATAATAGTCGTCTGGCTGACCGGACCTTGACGGCAGCGGCTGGGACTGGAACACAATGGCGGTGCTACTTTCAATAGTATTAGCACATAATGTCCCTGACAGTAAGCCTGAACTGAGCCTGACGCTAAAAATAAACTGTGCCTGAAACTAAGAATGAACTATGCCTAAAAACAGAGCCTAAACTGTGCCTGAAACAGAGCCTAAACTGTGCCTAAAAACAGAGCCTAAACTGTGCCTGAAACAGAGCCTAAACTGTGCCTGAAACAGAGCCTAAACTGTGCCTGAAACAGAGCCTAAACTGTGCCTGAAACAAAGCCTAAACTGTGCCTGAAACAGAGCCTAAACTGTGCCTAAAAACAGAGCCTAAACTGTGCCTGAAACAGAGCCTAAACTGTGCCTGAAACTAAGAATGAACTGTGCTTGAAACTAAGAATGAACTGTGCCTGAAACTAAGAATGAACTGTGCCTGAAACTAAGAATGAACTGTGCCTGAAACTAAGAGTGAACTGTGCCTGAAACTAAGAATGAACTGTGCCTGAAACACCTGAAACCAAGCCCGAACCTCACCTGAAACCAAGCCCGAATCTCATCTGAAACCAAGCCCGAATCTCATCTGAAACCAAGCCCGAATTTCATCTGAAAACAAGCCTGAACCAAGCCTAAACTAAGCCTAAACCAAGCCTAAACTAAGCCTAAACCAAGCCTAAACTAAGCCTAAACCAAGCCTAAACTAAGCCTAAACCAAGCCTAAACTAAGCCTAAACCAAGCCTAAACTAAGCCTAAACCAAGCCTAAACTAAGCCTAAACCAAGCCTAAACTAAGCCTAAACCAAGCCTAAACTAAGCCTGAACTAAACCTGAACTAAGCCTGAACCAAGCCTGAACTAAGCCTGAACTAAACCTGAACTAAGCCTAAACCAAGCCTAAACTAAGCCTGAACTAAACCTGAACTAAGCCTGAACCAAGCCTGAACTAAGCCTGAACTAAGCCTGAACCAAGCCTAAACCAAGCCTGAACTAAGCCTGAACTAAACCTGAACTAAGCCTGAACCAAGCCTGAACTAAGCCTGAACTAAACCTGAACCAAGCCTAAACCAAGCCTGAACTAAACCTGAACCAAGCCTGAACTAAGCCTGAACTAAGCCTAAACTAAGCCTGAACTAAGCCTGAACTAAGCCTGAACTAAGCCTGAACTAAGCCTGAACTAAGCCTGAACTAAGCCTGAACTGAGCCTGAACTGTGCCTGAGACAAAGCAGAATTTGCTGCTCACCTGATCTGTGCCTCCGCTTCCACCGGCGCCGCCAGCGGCAGCGGCGCCGCCAGCGGTAGCGGCAGCGGCAGCGGCGCCGCAGCGCCTCAAAAACACGTACAACATATCAGCGTCGCGCTTATCCACGGAGAACCAGAGCTCGTCCTGGCGGCTGGCGCTGATTGGGCCGCGTTTGCCGCGCCGGCTGCCGCTCCTGGCGGGGCCGCCCATAGCCCGCGGCTTCAACGAGACGCAGAGATACAACGGCCGGTCCTCGAACTGGGTGCACGTGTGCGGATGCAGACGCTCTGCGGCTAGCTGGGCGGGCGGCTGAGACAAGTCGGTGACCTGGCGTAGATCGTGCCGCTGAGTGGAAAACAGGCCGCAGGACAGGTCCACCATGAGCTGCTGGGGCAGCTGGCTGAAGCTGCTGGCTGAACCAAGACTGTTCGGGGTCACGGAAGCGGCCTCGGCGCCAGCCAGCGCGTATTCGCTGACTCCGCCTGCGACTGCGGCTGCTAGCCGCTCCTCCCGGCGCAGCGCCATCAGTTCTGGAGTGTTGTAGGCGTTCAACGACATCACGTGACCAAGCGGATGGGCCACGCTGTACATATCTGGGCCGCGCTCGATAACCAATGGGTCGGAGACGTTGGGATCGAACAGGATGGTGTTGGGCGTCACCAGCAGGGTGCCGGAGACCACGCCGTCGCCGTGGGTCATCAGACGAACTTTGGCTTTGATAAATTTGCGCTCGTGAGGGTCCTCCGGCGGCGGCTTCGGCGGCTCAACGGCGGCTGGGACGGCCGCTGCTGCAGCTGCGGGCGTCGAGCCGATGGCGTCGTCCTCGCCGTTTGTGGACGTCGAGCTGAAGTTGGACGACTCCGACTGGGACTTGCTCAGCGACTGGCAGCCACCGCCTTCAGCTGTTGCGCCAGCTGCAGTCGGCGAAGGCGGCGGCGGAGCGTCGGGATCGGGCACGATGAGGCGCATGCCCGGGAACACAATCCGATTGCTGCGCCTGTTTAGCAGGCAGAGCTCCGACGGTGTGCTGTTGAACCGGGCGGCTATGCTGTTCAGGGTGTCCCTGTCGCGTACCTGAGATACGGAGAGAACCGGGGTGTCTCGTTTAGCATCAGAATGTCGTAGTGATACTCTCGTAATGACGAGAGTAGCGTTCAAAGTAGGGGTAAAAACACGGATTTGGAGGGTCAGCAGACACGAGTGGAAGTGGCGAGCCAAAGAGACCGGATGTAGAGGGTCAGCAGACACGAGTGGAAGTAACGAGCTGAAGAACCCGGATGTAGAGGGGTCAGCAGACACGAGTGGGTGTGGCGAGCCAAAGAGACCGGATGTAGAGGTTTAGCAGACACGAGTGGAAGTGGCGACCTGAAGAACCCGGATGTAGAGGGGTCAGCAGACACGAGTGGAAGTAACGAGCTGAAGAACCCGGATGTAGAGGGGTCAGCAGACACGAGTGGGTGTGGGGACCTGAAGAACCCGGATGCACTTCTGGATGCAGCAAAATTTCTGCTTTCAGAAGAATTTCATACCATGCACCTAAATACGCAGCTAATTATAAAAGAAATTTAGAAGCTTCCAGGTATTTCTTACTATCATATGAATATGGGAGCGAATCGCAAACCTTTGATCATCAAATTTCCTTCATCAAATATGCCTTCGGGCTCATAATCCGGGCCTCTTAAAAAAAGCGAGACAGTCGGCTAAAGAGGGTGGAAATCTCGGTGGAAATCAGCCGGCCTGGCGCGAGATTGCAGAAAAAAACTAAAAAACTAAAAATCTTAGTTTTCACATCGACTGGGCTTGCCCGGCCGGGCCAACTGCTTCCCTCATCGCCCTCCTTTTATTCCCACGCCGCAGTCTCCTCCTCTACCCCTCCCTCCCTCGACCACTTTCAAGGAAATGAATTTCCATAATAATGAGTTTTTGCATTCTCAATAACCCCGAAGCCCCCCCCTGGGCTCTTCACAAATTTCTTCAATTCAGCAGCCTTGAAGGCCCCAAAATTCGACGGCTAGTAGTCACGGGGCGCAGGGAATGCGTGCGAGAGAGATTACTCTAGCGAATGAGAATGTCGCATAAATCACAAATGGGAGGCAATTATCAGGATTAGCGGCTTGGCCTGGCAGACGAGAGTCGAGCTATGCAATAGAATAGAAAGGAACGCAGGTGATACTTGTAAACACTTAACTTAGTTATTAATAACCGTGAATAATCGGTAAGGCTAATCTCATGAAATATTATTTAACTGAATAAAAGTTAATACAAATTATATATTTTAAACTAATGTTTCAATACTAGATTGATGCAAATTTTATGGCAGTGAATACACCTGATCAACTGACACCTTTGTGCTCAAACTGACACCCCTTTATGGTCAAACTGACACCTTCTCACAATCAAACTGACACCCTCTCACGATTAAACTGACACCCTCTCACGATCAAACTAATATCTTCTCATGGTCAACCTGATACCTCACGGTCAGACAGTGTGTCACAGCCAGTCCCACAGGCAAGTAAGCGAGGACACTACAAGGACATCCAGTAAAAAACAAGGCTTGGCTCCAGTAAAACAAAGAGTGCTCACAGTGTACTCAATGGTAGCCTTTTCGGAGGCTGAACCGGTCGACCCGGTAGATTCCTTCGGCGGCTTCATTCGCTTGCGTCGCTTTCGCTTCTTCTTCTTCTGGGCCAGGCGCTCACTGATGGACTCTGCGGACCGCGCGGGAACACAACTCTGGGTTGCTATGCGGGTTTATTGCATATAATACTATATATGGTTAATGGCTACTAAAATAATAAAATAACAGCAACTAGGCGCCAAAGGAAAAGCACAGATTATTTCGCAAGAATTGAGATTCCGGCGGTCAGTAAGGCGCAATAAAATTGGATCGAATAGGTAAATTTTGGGTAAGCCTGGATTAGCCTGGAAGTGCTGGATTACGCAAAATTAGACAGACTTTAATATAATATTCTAAGGTCAAGCATATCAGGTCAATATTCGATATCTAACTGACTCTGGGATCAAGCATCTGAGGTCAATCTTGGGGATCTAGAACTCTGGGATCAAGTATCTGAGGTCAATCTTGGGGATCTAGAACTCTGGGATAAAGTATCTGAGGTCAATCTTGGGGATCTAGAACTCTGGGATAAAGTATCTGAGGTCAATCTTGAGGATCTAGAACTCTGGGATAAAGTATCTGAGGTCAATCTTGAGGATCTAGAACTCTGGGATCAAACATCTGAGGTCAATCTTGAGGATCTAGAACTCTGGGATAAAGTATCTGAGGTCAATCTTGAGGATCTAGAACTCTGGGATCAAGCATCTGAGGTCAATCTTGGGGATCTAGAACCCTGGGATCAAACATCTGAGGTCAATCTTTGATATCTAACTAACTCTGGGATCAAGCATCTGAGGTCAATCTTGGGGATCTAGAACTCTGGGATAAAGTATCTGAGGTCAATCTTGAGGATCTAGAACTCTGGGATCAACCATCTGAGGCCAATCTTTGGGATCTAGAACTCTGGGATCAAGCACCTGAGGTCAATCTTGGGGATCTAGAACTCTGGGATCAAACATCTGAGGTCAATCTTGAGGATCTAGAACTCTGGGATTAAGCATCTGAGGTCAATCTTTGATATCTAACTAACTCTGGGATCAAGCATCTGAGGTCAATCTTGGGGATTTAAATATGGGATCAAGCATCTGCGTTAAGCTGCAGCTAATCTCAGACGCATAACATTAGTAACACGTAGTCAAATCAACGATCAAACTAAAACTGCAAACGTAAAGCGGGCCTTTTTAAGTGCGTACATTTTTCGCTTGCACTAAAAACTAACAATGCATAGCTACGAATACTTAGCAAAAGTGCGTTCAATTAGTTTGTGGATCAGCTCGTACATTACTGCGTGCTTCACTCTATCGCATAACACAGTGGAAAATCTCTACTCGAATAGCTGGGTAGATTCGGGACAGTTGCAATTTCTTGGACTTTGACCCTGCAAAAATATCTACGCATGATTGTCTGCTATGCAAGCGAAAATTCGATCAAGGGGCTAAGCTTAGCTACAGTTGGACTAAGGTTGGACTATAGGGTGGAGACAAGGCCAAACGAAGGGCTGCGCGAGTGGATTTTCCGGCTTAGAGTCATAAACTAATTACTTAGCGCAGGTAATTAAGCGGTGCAGTCTGGCAGAAGTCAATTGATTGGTCTGGTCAGGGTCACGGGAGACATGGAAGCGACAACCCCCCCCCCCTCTAAAATGTCTGCACAGAATTCTCGATCATTTCGTCTCGTTTTACAGCTGATGGAATTCTTCTCAACTGACACAACTTTCATACGAAAAGAATCATGCGTTTTACAGCTGATGGAATTCTTCTCAACTGACACAACTTTCATACGAAAAGAATCATGCGTTTAACAGCTGATGGAATTCTTCTCAACTGACACAACTTTCATACGAAAAGAATCATGCGTTTTACAGCTGATGGAATTCTTCTCAACTGACACAACTTTCATACGAAAAGAATCATGCGTTTTACAGCTGATGAAATTCTTCTCAACTGACACAACTTTCATACGAAAAGAATCATGCGTTTAACAGCTGATGGAATTCTTCTCAACTGACACAACTTTCATACGAAAAGAATCATGCGTTTTACAGCTGATGGAATTCTTCTCAACTGACCCAACTTTCATACGAAAAGAATCATGCGTTTTACAGCTGATCGAATTCTTCTCAACTGACACAACTTTCATACGAAAAGAATCATGCGTTTTACAGCTGATGAAATTCTTCTCAACTGACACAACTTTCATACGAAAAGAATCATGCGTTTTACAGCTGATGGAATTCTTCTCAACTGACACAACTTTCATACGAAAGGAATCATGCGTTTTACAGCTGATGGAATTCTTCTCAACTGACACAACTTTCATACGAAAGGAATCATGCGTTTTACAGCTGATGGAATTCTTCTCAACTGACACAACTTTCATACGAAAGGAATCATGCATTTTACAGCTGATCGAATTCTTCTCAACTGACACAACTTTCATACGAAAAGAATCATGCGTTTTACAGCTGATCGAATTCTTCTCAACTGACACAACTTTCATACGAAAAGAATCATGCGTTTTACACTTTACAGCTGATGGAATTCTTCTCAACTGACACAACTTTCATACGAAAGGAATCATGCGTTTTACAGCTGATCGAATTATTCTCAACTGACACAA
This sequence comes from Macrostomum lignano, assembly GCA_002269645.1. Taxonomy (NCBI): domain Eukaryota; kingdom Metazoa; phylum Platyhelminthes; family Macrostomidae; genus Macrostomum; species Macrostomum lignano. Next base: position 320,334 of record NIVC01000371.1, read on the forward strand.
CTTTCATACGAAAAGAATCATGCGTTTTACAGCTGATGGAATTCTTCTCAACTGACACAACTTTCATACGAAAAGAATCATGCGTTTTACAGCTGATGAAATTCTTCTCAACTGACACAACTTTCATACGAAAAGAATCATGCGTTTTACAGCTGATGAAATTCTTCTCAACTGACACAACTTTCATACGAAAAGAATCATGCGTTTTACAGCTGATGAAATTCTTCTCAACTGACACAACTTTCATACGAAAAGAATCATGCGTTTTACAGCTGATGGAATTCTTCTCAACTGACACAACTTTCATACGAAAAGAATCATGCGTTTTACAGCTGATGAAATTCTTCTCAACTGACACAACTTTCATACGAAAAGAATCATGCGTTTTACAGCTGATGGAATTCTTCTCAACTGACACAACTTTCATACGAAAAGAATCATGCGTTTTACAGCTGATGAAATTCTTCTCAACTGACACAACTTTCATACGAAAAGAATCATGCGTTTTACAGCTGATGAAATTCTTCTCAACTGACACAACTTTCATACGAAAAGAATCATGCGTTTTACAGCTGATGAAATTCTTCTCAACTGACACAACTTTCATACGAAAAGAATCATGCGTTTTACAGCTGATGAAATTCTTCTCAACTGACACAACTTTCATACGAAAAGAATCATGCGTTTTACAGCTGATGAAATTCTTCTCAACTTTCATACGAAAAGAATCATGCGTTTTACAGCTGATGAAATTCTTCTCAACTTTCATACGAAAAGAATCATGCGTTTTACAGCTGATGAAATTCTTCTCAACTTTCATACGAAAAGAATCATGCGTTTTACAGCTGATGAAATTCTTCTCAACTTTCATACGAAAAGAATCATGACAATTTACAACTTTCTCTTTTTGTTAGAAAAAGAAAATCTATTTTTGTAAATGACATTCAGATTCTATCAAATTTGTTCAAATTTCAATATCGATTTCAGGCACTCTGTCGTGTGTAAGAATGAAACCTTAGTCTACACGATCCAACTGAAGTTGGTTAATCAGACCCAATGAGCGAACGATGTAAACCAAGAGTGGCAACATCTCCCCCCCTCTCTCTGGTAACAGCAGGCGTCTCCAACGCACTCGATAAATCAATAGACAAATCATAAATAATATTTCCTCAGCACTAGCGGGGCGCCGAAACTGTGCATAATGATCCATAGTTAATGTATAGACATAACTCTCAGTGAGTTAGTCAGCCTTACCAATTATATAATGAGATATATTCTAATCCAGAAATCAATCCGAATATGCTGCTTAGTCTGACTTCGATTTTATACGAGCTAAATTATAAGAAAGCTTTAAGCCAAGTTACACGAGAACTTTTTCTTCTTTGTCCATCATTCACTGCAGGCGTATAGAGCGTAAAAGTTTCACTACTGATTTCTGACTTTTCCCACTTTGCAATTCCCCAATCTTACAGAGTGGGCACTGCAATTCCCTAATCTTACAGAGTGGCCGCTGCAATTCCCCAATCTTACAGAGTGGGCGCTGCAATTCCCCAATCTTACAGAGTGGGTGCTGCAATTCCCTAATCTTACAGAGTGGGTGCTGCAATTCCCTAATCTTACAGAGTGGGCGCTGCAATTCCCCAATCTTACACAGTGGGCGCAGAAATTCCCTAATCTTACAGAGTGGGTGCTGCAATTCCCCAATCTTACAGAGTGGGTGCTGCAATTCCCTAATCTTACAGAGTGGGTGCTGCAATTCCCTAATCTTACAGAGTGGGCGCTGCAATTCCCCAATCTTACAGAGTGGGTGCTGCAATTCCCCAATTTTACAGAGTGGGTGCTGCAATTCCCTAATCTTACAGAGTGGGTGCTGCAATTCCCTAATCTTACAGAGTGGGTGCTGCGATTCCCCAATCTTACAGAGTGGGCGCTGCAATTCCCTAATCTTACACAGTGGGCGCTGCAATTCCCTAATCTTACACAGTGGGCGCTGCAATTCCCCAATCTTACACAGTGGGCGCTGCAATTCCATAATCTTACAGAGTGGGTGCTGCGATTCCCCAATCTTACAGAGTGGGCGCTGCAATTCCCTAATCTTACACAGTGGGCGCTGCAATTCCCTAATCTTACACAGTGGGCGCTGCAATTCCCCAATCTTACAGAGTGGGCGCTGCAATTCCATAATCTTACACAGTGGGCGCTGCAATTCTCCAATCTTACAGAGTGGGCGCTGCAATTCCCCAATCTTACAGAGTGGGCGCTGCAATTCCCTTATCTTACACAGTGGGCGCTGCAATTCCACACTCCCGCAGAGCACTAAGTACAACAATTCCGCAGCAAAAAGTGCACTGTTGTGGCTTGGGATTAGCGAGTCCTTCACGCCAGCCAGGAGAAAATGATGAGGGGACAAAGACAGTCAGTCTAGCAGGGGGCTGGGGGCTCAGGCAGAGGAGGACACGCAGGCTACGCCCGTCCTCCCCCTCCCCCCCCCCGGAGCAAGGCCTCAATCCAGCGAGCGAGTCGGAGTCGCAAGCAAGCTTTAGGCAAACTATATATTTACATCTAACTAGTAGGCCTGTATGGAATCCAATCGAACACAAGTCTTACAGCCTGTCGGTCTCCTCTCCCCCCTTACACGCAGGCTACCCGATCAAAACGGATTAGAGCCTAGTGCTTGTGCTCTCCGACGCCACTCTTAGCTGATTCGCTAAACCTTTCTATACTTACTAGACAAAAATCAGCCAGCTCATACTTAGTAGCTAATAATTATTGAAAAAGTACAAAACCAGTAACAGAGGCTCGAATACACAGCTGACTCGTATGCTGTAGCTAGAGAATTATGGCTTTTTGGGTAAAAGAATTTGACAAAAAGTTTAGTTTAAAGTGTGCACGGTTGTTATTGAGTTACAGCGATGGAGAGAGATGTAGAGGACGATGCGTGCGGATAGCAGATCGAATTCAATTACACCACCATCCCACGACCGAGGCAGCCGAGAGACGGGCAGTGAGTGAGCGAAGCGAGTGGAAAGCTGCGAGCACAAATTAAAAAACGCAAGACTTTGACACCATGCAAAGTTGAAGCTACTCTGACGGGTAGACAGACAGACAGACAGACAGACAGACAGACAGACAGACAGACAGACAGGCAGACAGACAGACAGACAGACAGACAGACAGACAGACAGCCATCCGAGCTTTATTCATCATAATAATATTCGTCGCTGACTGTAAGTGAAAGCTGATTAGGAAAATTGAAATGGGATACAGACAGGGATTCCCAGTCGGCTGGGGCTGACTAATGTATCAGTCGAGCAGAAAGACTGCTCAAGGTTTGGAGGCTGGATACAAGAAAGTCCCCAACCCAAACCAACAAGATATTGGACTTGCCTCAGCCCTAGAATCCTATAATTATAGATATTATGGATATCTTGATACAGTGAAAGCAAGAGCGGTCTTTCATAGGCCTTTAGCTGAGTATGCGCGCAGCAAAGGAGTGAGAATTAGTAAATGTTATTATTATTATTGTATACATATACTATGTTTATAGCGCTACCAATTATCTGGAGGGATCTGCTATGATGAAATCCCTATCCAATTCGACCATGCCTCAGTAGTCTGATTAGATGGGGAAAATTTTCCCCTTCGTTTCATTACGCATACAGCTACAGCGTCTATTACTCGTTAGGACGAAGTTTCCTACACTGCCGTTTATGCAACAGTAGCAACTTGCAGTCATTTCCGTTCCGACCTACAGGCCTATTGTTTTGGTAATTTTCTTTGCAGATTATGGATTAAACCTTCCACATAGAACGTAACGGTATACAGTAGCTACCTCGTGTTTGCAGGAAGGAGCCAGTCCTGCTATATATCCGCGCGTTACAAAAGCCTTCCAAACCCACTGACACAAGAGGTTACAGACAGGCGCATCAAGAAAGCGAATTTACCACTGGTAGGCTGACAACTTGTTTGTCTATACTATAGTCTGCTGCCTTGAACTGGCTCCAAATCTTGGCCATAGAATCAAAAATCAAGTATGACAGGTTGCCAGCTAAGAATGTCTATGGCCAAAAAACCATTGATCCAGCGGGAATGTCTATGGTAAATGCTCACTTGACGCTGTGCTAACTGCAACACGCCCTTGGTCTCGCCCATAGACATAGGAGGGCAGAGACGAGCCACAACGCCTCGAAGCGTTACCAAGTAAAGAGGTCTACCACCGAATAAAGTTGTTTGAGCTGGGAAGTATCGCTTTAACAAAAAGTTGTTTTTTTTAAAAGTGCACGCGTCTAAAAGTACAGAGAAGGTCCATCTTACTTTATTTACAATAACTATCACCAGATATACTTTTTCTAGACGTGTTGAAACACAACTGAATTATAGAGTATCATCTCTCTCCCAGCCGCTGCCAAATGCATATATACCATACCCCAAGCTATACTTATAGCGTAGTGATTTCCAATCCAATGATGGCACTCAAAAAAAACTGAAGCACAGACGCGTGCAAAGGCACGAAGTCAGCTATGCCATTGCAAGCAGTCGTATGTTGGAAAGAAAGAGGAGGGGAGAAAATCCCAGAACGGTTAGCAACTGAAGGATGAAGGGAAAAGCTCAAATCGCTGCCAAGCACCGTGCAGCCCTGTAGTCAGGCAGGCAGCCAAGCTCTCGCCTTCTATAATAGCCATCCTTCTAACCTTGATTTTCTTCAGCCACCGCCTCAGCTCCCCTCCACTCTACCGAGGCTTAATTTGCTATAGGCTTGGCTAGGGCAAGCCAGGCCAGCGGGGGAGGAGAGGAGGAGGACAGCAAAAGAGGGTAAGCCGATGGGAAAGCCGGATTGAAGCAAGAAGACACGGGGCGGATAGGAAAAGAGAAGAGGCTCTAGGCGAGTTGCAATTTTTTTTTTCAAATCCTCGCCGCTCAGCCCTCTTCCCAAAAGAGGAGAGAGAGCTGAAGCAGAGGCGGCCTACTAGGGGAAGAAGGCACTACAATATCTAGACTGCGGCAATAGATTCGGCCTACAGTCGAGTAAAGAAGCGGGGCGGGACAGAAGAGGGAGACGACCAGAGCAGGGGTCAATTAGACGGAGGAGAAGGGCGAGAGCGGGCAGGGAGGGAGTGAGGCAGGCTGTCAGAGTCTCGCTGCCTACTTCGCTGCACAGCTCACGCGACCGGCACACACAGACGGAGACGCCGACAAACGAAGCGTGTCGACAGGCATTCCCGCGCGTTCGCCACGTCCACCCCCTGATAGAACGTGAAACTGCTCACAGTGCTCGTTTGTCAGCTGACCTCATCCCCGAGGCGAGCTGCTGCTTCATTATTTGTCACACTAAACACGAAATCCTATGAAAATAGCACACATTGCATACTGATATACCTTCAACTGTTCAAAAAAGCAAAATAGATGTCAGTACGAGTTAATATTATATATAGTAAAAACAGTTTACATAAATTGTGCGATTCTTTAAACACAAAGGTGGGACATCTAAATTGGGACTCTGGTGCACATTCAAAGCAGTTGGCTACAAGGATGGCTACTACAGAGAATACTATGTACTTTCATGTTAATATTAAGTAGGTAGACAAGACACTGGTTATTTAGTATAGTTTGCATATTAATGAGAGCATTATCTAATCAATACCTTGGGTCTCCATATTTACAGTATCTGAGATTGACTCAGACACAGATCTAACAGTGGTTTTCAGTGACGACCATACTTGGTCAACAGACTGGCTGTGTGATCCACTAAAATTGTATAGAGAAATCCATTGTTTAAAACATAAGTGCAGTTTTGAACATAAAAATACCCAATAATAGAGAAAAAGAATCTAAAATGTTAACAACAAAGCAATTTAAAAAGAGTACCAGCACATTAAAACTACACTAATAACTAATGATGCATAAAACAAACTTGTCAAAATTGAAATTCCTAATTTGACCAAAATAATCATATAAACAATAAAATATATCTTGAACATTTAGCAAACTAGAAGTTAAATTTTTATTTGTATTTCTGCCCTAAAACTATGCTCTTTATAGCATGAAGTTATTACAATGTATAAAACTTTCAATAAACAATAAAAAACAAAATTGCATAGCCACTATTAAGATAAATAAAACATATTAAAAACTTTTTAACAAACTAAAAATATTCAATGTATAACTATATGCTATTTCATATTTTTTCCAAAGTAAAATATATCCTATATATTGAGTTAAGAATGATATAAAGATTTAAATATGACTTGTTATTTTCTAACCATTAGTAAAACCTATTAAAAGAGATAGCCAAAGGACCAAAGGCTTGGTAGCTATGATAGGTAAAATTAGAGCCATTTAGGTTAGACCAACAGGGGTATTAAAGCTTGGCTCCTTTATCCAAAATTCTTAATATTGAATATATCTTTGAATTGATTTTAATATAAGGCTTCTATACATTTTTAAGAAAAGCATACTGTGAGTTTTTCTAACAATTTTTTTATGTAATCTGTATATACATACAATTGGCTTTTAAAATGTTAATATAAACTTAAATTAATATTAGTATCAAAGACCTTGCCAACTAATAATGCCAATATATCTTGCTTAGCAAAAAGTCTTAAAGAAGGTATTGATAATACATTAGGTATTGATGATCACTTGAAGGCGTTTTGATATTAAAATTTTGACTTATATAGTTCTGCTTAAAATATGATTAATAATCATGGCATGTGATAGAAGGCAAGCCATTTTAAAGAGAGCATATGGTCATTATAGACTATTTTTCTTACAGATTCTTCAACTGCCGTGAAGTTTCTCCAATGTAATTTTTTGAAAAAGAGTCCTTCAAACCAATTTGCTCCAAAATATCAATAGAGAAATCCAAATCTTGATCCTGTGAGTTATCCATTTATTTCATTCATGCAGAAATATTGTCAAAACCAACAAATGTAGCAGAGTGCCATATAATATAAAAATTCGAGTAAATTAGTTTCGACGATTTGGTAGACGTAAAAATGAGGACCAAAAGCGATACTAATTAAATGTATGCCAAAACAGCTCTAGTTTCACAGTTTCCATCAATATTAAGCAGACTGTGCGTTTAGAAAGGAAAGGAGTTAACGGACATTAAAGGGCTATAACTTATTGGAGCTGGTGTCAATTTAAATATTTCGACGGCTCAACTTTCAGTTATTTTCTCCATAAAATATATAACCAAAATTTAAAACTGACTTTGCTGAAATATTTATACAACACTAAGAAGGTTAGGTTACTAAGGTATAATCAAAAGTCTAAGGTTACTTACGAAAAAATTGTTTTACCCAGTGTAAACGATGACTAAAATTATTTTTGTTTGCAGCTACTGAATAACAGCTGCATCTTAATTAAATACAGAACACGAGACAAGTTTCATTGAAGTGTCAGGTCGCCAGCAAGGACCACTGGACTAAGCTATTGTTACGTTTTCTTTGGAGACCAGTACGAGATACGATCAGAAATTATATAATTACGAATCATAGATATATTTAATTACTATGCTTAATGACCTGCTCGTTACTTTATTTTCCTATTTGACTCAAGACTACAAAATCGAGTGTTTTCAAGCAACAGTTGCTACAATTCGTCACAAAGTGTGACAGTTGTAATCAGCTAGCAGTCAGCAGAGATATTTAACTGCCTCACCATCTGAGTGGACTAAGTGGAATTAGTCCATTTAGTTGGACTAGCTGTACATTTTCAGTTGTAACCAGAGGGCCTCGAAACTCTTTACCGAAAGAAGAGGATTTTTCGATTCTAGCAACAGTATAATCTCATACAAATATGCACTATTCAGTAATTTTTTATAGCAAAATATTCTTCGTTAAGATATCTATTTTTGTGTACCGTGCGTTTGTGTACGAAAAATTCTCATGGCAGAAAACTTAACGAAAAATTTCTATAGAAGAAATTGAACTTAAAAAATGTATCGTAGTTTCAATTAGTGTGCACTAAACATTTAGTTGCATGTGGTTCCGTCAAGGACCACTATAACTGTTATATACAGGGGTCCTTGGGTTTCGCTTGACCATTCAATATCGACATGTATACATCCAAAGGTACATACTGGTAGTAGTGTAGGTCGCTAAGTTATGAATTATTGTTTTTTAAACTCTTACAAAAAATCGGGAAAAATTTGCGTACATGTAATATATTCTAGTCTCTTTTTCAAATCTGATACCAATTGCATGTCTAGAAGAGCATAAAAATTGAATATTGCTAATTATAATATGCATGTATAAATATAGCTCGTATCACGATGAATAAAATAGGGAAAATCACCATGTATTAATTGTTTATAGACTTTTTAAAACAAATCGGTATCCCAATAATCACAGCCTAATCCGCACTCTGTGCTAATAACTCCCGAATCAGTTATTGATTCAGTTAGTACGAGCTAGAATACATTTTATGTTCGATATTAACTATTGCGTCATAGGTGTCTCTTTTCCGTTACAATCGATCGGCTGCCCCGGTTTAGCGGCCTGCAGAGCGAGATGACCAGAGACGCCTTGCGGCCGGTCAGCCTCTCCCAAGCTCTGTACAGCCAGAAGAACGAGCATTCGCTAAACTCGGCGAAGCACAGCTTCATCAGGTAGCGACACTCTACATCGTGCTCCATAGTGCTGCCAACTACGGATGACAGTACACCGATGACGAAGTTGATGAACATTACCGGCATCAGCAGGATGAAGGCCACGTGAGTCAGCAGCAGGTCCGCCCTGTCCGCGTTTGGCTGGAAATTGTTTGTGTCGAATACATTCAACGTGACCAGGAAGCTGCTGTAGAAGGCGTAGAAAAAGTTGCTGGAATTTCCTGATTTGGTCGCGTTGCCAGCCACGACCGCCCCGTCCGCTCTCGATGAAATGTCAAACAGGCGCGAGAAGATCAGGAGCATCAACAGGTACACGATGAGAAAGTTGGCAAACATGGCCAAACTGCGATAAAAGCTGGTGAAGAATTTCGATACTATGGGCATCAGGCGACTTGGCGGGAGAATTGACAGCAGCAGATTGATAGTGAGTATCAGCAGCAGGCAACCAACCACTGGCCGGTAGGTCTCAGACCCCTGGGTTAAACTGCACATCACCTGCGGCGCCGTGAGCAGACCAATTAACAGTATTAGAGTGGGAATTAGCAGCAAAGTGGGCATCAGCCAAGCCAGCCCGTCCCAATCCATTTGTCTTGGCCCGGCTGGATAGCCCATCGAGCGGCGGTATCTCTCCTTGCGGCACTTGCCCATAATGACCATGGTCAGTGTGAACAGCTGGCACGCGAGGCAGGAGCACAGGACATACACAATGCCAGGCAGGCTTGCTTTGGGATCGCTGCACGCGCTGATAACGTATTGGCGAAAATTTGAATTCAGAGTAGCCACCGTTAGAATCAGATTGAGCACTTTCTCCCCGATGAGTACGACCAGGGTGAACCTGTGCCGTTTGTAGAATGCGTCAATCCAAGGTCCAACTATCAGCGGCTTGCGGAACACCTTGGCCTTCTTAAGCTCTTCCACCTTAGACTCCCCGAAATAGTCGGCCATGATTGGCATGGCCGTGAGCATTCGGTCGGGTTCGGACGATACGGTGAAGGAGAAGTCCAGCTGCACGTGCTCCATCAGGCCGGAAACCTCGCAGCTCAGCACGCCCAGGTGCGAGCGGTACATGAGGATGTCCACCCAGCCAACGTAGCCGCAGTAGATGCCCCAGTCGAGAGGCGTCATTTGGAAACAGTTTCGCTGGGCGGCCATCTTTGCCACCTGCTCTCTGGTGAAAAAGTCCCGCATAAAGAACCGCAGATAGTCGGTAGCTTGAGTCATATTGCGCTTGCCCGGGTTCAACCGGTCAGTCTTCAGCATGGTCAGGCCGGAGAACAGCACGTGATAGGCGTTGAAGCCGTACTCGACAATGCCAGAGAGATCCAGACTGTATGCAGTCTGCTGCATCAGCAGGCAGCACCGTTTAGCATTGAACATGACGGCCATCAAGAACGGGTTTGTCGCGAAGGGATGCCTGGCCAAGTATTTGTTGACTCGCAATTCGCTCTCGTACGTCCTGAACCGCATCGGGCAGTGCCGCTTCCGACGACCGGCATCGTAGCTGCGCAGGAAACTTGGCCAGCTGACGCGGCTTGAGAACGACTTCATGTGGTTGACTTCATCGTTAACAATGCACTTCACTAATAGAGGCCATTGATCTTCGCTAATATAATCCCAGATGTCCTCAAGAGTGTTGGCGTCGTCGCTGCGAGTTGCTGTCATTTTTTAATTGACAATGAATGAAAAATCGAAGACTGGTGTGGTTTAACCATAGTTTTAATAGTTATTCTCCATTTTCACCTCCGCAGCAGCGATTGACTTTGGCGGAGAGCCAATTCGATTCCAACAAGCTGTGGGCCAATCGGGTGAGTTTGGGGACTTGGAAGCAGTTCGTACCGGTACCGGATAGGGGATATGCGTTGGGCTCAGCAAAACCATACCTTTTAGGGTTATGCAATAAAAGTTGGGATCCAGAAAGGTATTTTATCAAAATGAAATCGGCAGTTTCATTTCGTCATTTCGTGCCAAACGGGTCTGGGTCGTTTCTGTGACACGTCGTTTCTGTTACACGTCGTTTCTGTGACATGTCGTTTCTGTGACACGTCGTTGCATGCAATGGTGGGTTCAGCACGCCTGTGTAGCATGAGACAGACCAGGCCTACGAGCTAAGGTCTGCAATCCTACACACCTGCACCCCCTCTATTCTGGTGCAGGAATGGCAGGAGAACTCTCTCCAAGCTGACTCGCAAGCCGACCCAGGGCTTCACGCCCCGCATGTGTTCAAGGCAGCTCTGGGGCTGCTGGACTGACTGGGCTCCGGCGGCGGCAACCCATCCGTGGCCTTGGCTTCTGTCTCGGCCGTTTTGGGTATGCGGCTAGTCCACAGGCTCCGGAGGCAGTCCTCCTGCTTTCCCTCAAGGGCCCAGTGTAGTACCGTGCTGATGGACCTTTGGTTCGGCCTCTGGTTTTCTCCAAGCCGGGCTCTTAGCCGGGGAGTTTCTCGGTTGATAGCAGTCGGACTGGTAAGGGCTTAAGCCACCCCCCGGTCGCTATCTCTTGGCCTGGCTGTTGGGTTTGGGGCTGCGGCCCAGCGGCTTCTCACCTCTAGCCCCCACTCGCCTTTCAGCGACTCATGGAGTAGCACCAGCTGCCCGTGGTCGTCAGGGGTTAGCAAAATGAACGGCAACGCCTCCTCGCTGTTTCCGGATGCACGGAGCCCCCTGCAGCTAAGTCAAGTAAGTCAATTGATACATAGTTTCTGTGACACATCGTTTCTGTGATACGTCGTTTCTGTTGGCACGCCTTTTCTGTCAGCCAAGTTGATAGTGAAAGTCCCACAAAATGGCAAGAACTGCCAAATAAAATCCAAATGTCAACTTAAAATCTAAAACTGCAGTTGTCTGAAAAAATTGTGGCAGTTTTGTTTTTACTCCGATAAGTGCTAACAGCATTGTCCAAAAGTTACTCTGGCAGTTTTATTACCTGAGAGCTCATCTACCTACTATAAACACATTTTTATAAACCTGAAAAGAGCCGGGAGTGGCGATTGAGCGATTGACCTGCAGCTAAAACTGATTCCCGATAAGATAATTAGCCAGAGCGGACGTCAGACCGACGTTTTTCGCGTCAGATGCGCGGAGAGCCGCTAAGAGGGTTAATTCAGCCCAGGTTAATTAAATTACGACTGCCAGGAGATGGTGGTGAATAAAGCAGAAATCAAGCACAGCAGCATTATTGAGCACACGCGCTAAGCCTGCATACATGGCATTCAGATAGTTCAAACACAGCTGCAGCATTGGTTGCACTCAACCAATTCCAATTGCTGCAATGTCAACTGTGCAGTGTGTTTAATAAAACTTGCTCAGATATAAAACTGTGCAAATATAAAACAAGCTCCAGTTACAGTAATGAATTCATGTAGCTATACATGTACTTGCAAACTATGTTCCTAAGCATCTCATCGCAATGTATATTACTGTTAATGCTGTAGAGAAGTTTCAGCTACATATTGTGCATAGAGCATGTTCATGCGTACACGAATTCAAAAAGAGGGAATGTTTAATTTTTCGTCCAGTATATTTGTCAAGCAATACTCTGTCATTATTGTTTACATTTTTCTATAACTAAGTGTATCAAAAGCACACTGGGACATTTTTGTCAAGCCTGAGCACTGCACCATATGCGATCTATCCGCGTACTTTTATCGCAATATAACTTTTGGTAACTTTGGAAAGAATTGCAGACGTTCCTATGGGGGCCTCTGCAGTGCAGTTCGTGTTGCTGCGTATCAATCACTTCTATGCTGAGTCAACTATTATATGTAGCTGCCCCGTGGACAGAATTTTCAATTTTTATCGATGAAGATTTACGAAATATGAGCAAGTTTATTGGGAATTTTAGACTGATAGACTAATAGACTGATTGGGAATTATGATTATAGGCTGAATACTTGGTAGTTACTAATGTCCCAAAAAGCAGCCTGTGCTGTGCAAAAGTAAGGATTGGGCCACCAGCTCAATTCTAGGAAAAGAGGCGCCATTCTAAAAGTTAAAGCGCCATTCTGTGAATCTGGGCGCCAATCTGGGAACGAAGGCGTCCCTTTAGGAAGACTTTATGCCAGGCCATGAATGTGTATAAAAATTTTTAACACTTTGGGCCCATGACGACTCTAATGGGTTTCGATTTTTGATCATCCTGACGGACATTTGGAACCTCCACCTATATATTTATATCGCTAATCGTAATTCAGATAAATTTATAGTAGCTCGTATATATGCAATATATATTAACTAGTAAAGAATTTTTGAAACAGCTCAAATAGTTACTTTGCATTAGGCTGTCAATTAATCATCGACGGTGCGGCTCCACATGATGTGTACATTAAAATGATTGAGAAACACACATTAGTAAAGATGTTGAGTCAATGTGTTAGACGTAACATGCAGATATTACCAGCCTTTTTCTAAAAGTGCTTCATGAACTACGAGCGTATAGGCCTTATTACACAACACAATAAGAGTTACTTTTGCCTTTAGGCTTGTTCTGTACTTCTACTTTAGTTGCCCTTGAGCAGGTCTTATATGTGTATATTAATTAGGCTTTGCCTATGACAAAAGAACATCAAATCTAATGAAAAAGTCGATCAGCAACTATAGATATCAACCGTCCGAAAGCAAATAGGCCACATGTAGCAGACGTATATTGTGTAATCCAAGAGTTGAATCGTTGGCTTGTTTCATGTAGAGCAAGATAAAAGCCAATAAAAGGACAATCATGAATCATTTACACCAGTCTCAGAAATCATTTCATGATGGCCTAGACAGCTCAGCTCGTGAAACACAAAGAAATTAGTTTTTAAAAACTAAAGGGACGTCAGATTTAAATAAATGTTTCTAAATGTTTTGGCTTTTTTAAGTCCGTGTCATGCTAAGTATCTTTCCCAGTTGGAGTAAACCATTATGTCACTGCTTTAGCAGCACCGAAAGTACAATTTTCTTGATGATTTATGATAGTCAATTTGAAATTTGGGAACCGATATAGCGTATATGTACAACTCATAATATAAAACAATAGTTAAAAATCCGCGAGCTTAGCAAGTAGCATGCATTAACAAAGCCGATCACTAAGTGAATGACTCTAAAAGCAAAGACACATCGTAATAGAATTTATTGTTTGTTATTTCTATTTAACAAAAAATTTCGCAGTATAATCTTTTATATTGCAGTATCTGTATTAAATTATAATGTCTTCATATTCAAACGAGACTGTTTCGCAAATTTTCTATGATGAATAGTTCTCTTCTTTTTCTTAAATTGCATTCTTTTTTCTGTAGTTGTTAAGTCTTTGCAGTTTTATAGTTTTATATATGTGAAAATATTTAATATCTAGACATGCTAGGTGGTGGAGTATCGAATTAATTAATAACATTTAAGTAGTCCAGCCAAACCTAAAACAAACCACCTGCTGCTTTCTTTGCTTTTCTAAATAAGCTCCTTTTTCTGTTTTCAACATCTTAACTACCAACTACTGCATTTTGTCTGTAGCAAATTATGTATCCCTAACGCCATTTATCTGATAGCTGTATTAAAAAGCCACGTAATGCACAAAACTTTTTAAAAATAAAAAGTCACATTAGGCCTATAGCAAAGTGTCTCAAGACAATATCAATAGTTGAATGTTTACTATGACATTATTATTATTCTTCTATAAGAGTCTATCTATATATATTCACTTTTGTTTTGCAATAATTTAAGTAGAGAGATTTTATAAAGCTTATTATAGGACAAAACTGAAAAGAGATTAGGCACTAGAATAAAGCACATTTAGCACTAAATAGCACTAAAACAGATGTCTACAACATTTAAATGAGTGTCTATAACACTAAAATAAGTGCCTGTAGTGCTAAAAAGAGTGCCTGTGGTACTAAAAAGTTCCTATCCATGGAGCTAGGCCTAAGAAGAGTGCTTATAGTATCAAAATAAATAGGCTACCCACGGCCACAATGCTATAATGAGCATTGACAATACCCATTTTTTAAGTTATGGACATGTAAAAAGTTGGTTATATAAATGTACTTTTTGAATTCTTGGCTTTGTCTTTTACTATAAAGTTGATAGTGATGCCCTTTATAGTAAAATTATATATAGCCATAGATTGTAGCATAAAAGTAAATAAAACTAAACTAAGTAAAATTTCATTTTAAAAGTTAGTTACTCATTCTAGAGATAGTCTTAATCAATGCCCTAATGTCAAAACCAAATATTATAGACCATGTTTATATGTATAAAATTGATCAAATCTAATGACTAATATAATTTTCTATTTTTCTATATACTTTTATATAGACATGCATATATTTTCCTTTACCTTTGTCTTATAATCACTTCAATAGAAATTAAGTATATTAAGTATGAATAATAAAGGATCATAAGACAAAGGTGAGGTGGAGAAGTATATCTTAGTCTTCTTAAAAACATTAAAGCCTTATTAACTTAAACAATTATGATCCTAAAACATTCATACATATGCAACCTTGGGAATCACTTGGCCATTTCTATTGGCAACACATATAGAAGTTGTTATTGGCTGAGAGCAGTCACATGATTACTATTCCATCCAATAGCAACTTACATGTATGTGTTGCCAATAGAAATGGCCGAGTGAATCCCAAGGTTGCGCATGTTTGAATACTTTGACTATCATTAAATGATTTAACATAATTGAATATAAGCTTTAAAATATGGCTTTGTCTTCTAATATTTTTATGTGCTATATACAAAATATATGTTTTAGGGCTTATGTTTTTCTATTATTAGTTAAATAATTATTTAGTCAAGTTTTTATCTATTGCCAACCAAGTTAGTCTTTTTTCTTATTATACTATGCTCTATCTTATTTTTTCTTTTGTATTACTATGACTATGCCATACCCTATTGGAATCCCTATTGGAATAAGTTGACAAAACGTGGACGACCATCCGTCACATTTTTGGATTCTCCTGGTGTCGCGTCGCGCGACAGTGGTGTCAAGTGGTGTGTCGCGTCATGCGACACTGTGGAAACCTGGTGTCATCATGCGTCGTGTCGCGCGACACGACACAACGAGACGCAAAAGTGTGGCAACTTGGCGGCTGGTGTCGTCATGTGTCGCGTTGCGGCCTAGATCTGCAGGCTGCAGCCAAAACCTCACAAACTGTGTTTCATTGTAATAATATGTTCACGTTGTTTCTCGGTATTTAAATGTTTCAAACATGTTTGATAAAAACTAATTCTTGAATTGTTCTTTTTATTTTGACGGTAAAATAACTAATACTTCAAATATAATTTTTAGAAATGTTACTTGTTAGTTACAATGCATGCACCGTTTTTCTAACTGTTGTACCTTTGCTGTTTTACTGTTTATTGTTTTTAAATTTCATTTCTTTTTCCGCAAAATTGAAAGGAATACTCTCGTCCCTTGCTCCATGGTCTTGGTGTCGGGAGCGAACGGCAGAACGAGAATTGTCAATTGCAACGTGGCTGCTGTGGCGTCCTTCCCCCCCCCCCCCCCCCTGGTCATTCGGTCAACAGACATCGGTGTTGTGTCGCGCGTCGCCGCCCCCCAGTCAACAAAATTTGGTGTCGCGTCGCACTTTTGAGGGCACAATTTTGGCACCCGTGTCGCGCGTCCGCGGGTTTTTGAAACTTATTCCAATAGGGATTGGAATAGCAAGTATTTTTTCCAAATTATTGGCTATTAGTACTTTTTCTAAAATATCATTGCCAATGCAAACATTAGATATTTATTAATAGATATATTATTTTTTTCTCAAAACAAAAATTTATGCTGGGACAGTGATGTAGATACAATCAATTGAATTGGATTTGTCAAGCAGTTTGTTCAATTCCTGGCCTCACTGGACATGCCAACTAGTAGCGGAGCTAGTCGAGCCAGACCAAGTTTCTCTGCTGCCACAGATGTGTACGCCAGATCCAATGCTCTCTATCATACTTATGGCCAAGTAAATGGACTGCACCGGATCTCCAGACCGCCGCTGCCCAAGATTCATCAAAACTCGTCGGCCACAAGGTCAAACTCGGCCAGCAGCAGTCAGCTTCGCCAGCAGCAGCGAGCCAAGTCAACTAGTTGTTTGAATGGCGATTCAGTGCTGCTACCTTCTAGAAAGCTGCCGCCTGATCGTGAGTTCAACCTTGAAATGTTCATTGTCATCTTGCAAGGGCCAGATGATTGTAAACGTACATTGCAAACGTCCAATCCCTCTGATTTATACACCGGAAAAAATCACGTAATTTTGGGAAAACGGCAGGAGTAACAATTACTACATTATTAAAGCAAAATGCCTCGTCATCTAATTAGTGCTACTGTCTATTTCGGTGGGCATTTTTGCGACTTACCTTGGGTCGGCCCCTCTCCGGCCGGCCGGATTGGCTGTCTCGGCCGTGTGTTGCGCATGTATGATTGCGAAGGTATATGTGTTCTTGAATGTAATTGCTAAGTTGTAGGTAAACGGTTGGAGTAAGTTTTAACTTTTAGATACGCAAATGGCAAGTGCCTCGTCATCTAATTAGTTCTATGTAAATACCCGTACACAAGTTCTGCTTTTTAAGAGGAGAAGTGCAAAACAATAATAAATATAAAATTATGGCAGTCGACCTGCTGTAATTCCTACTGATCTCAGCACTGTACAGGCTGCAGTTGCAGTGTGGTGTGCCCAGTTGGGATCAATCTATTTCTTCTATGCCCTGGTTTTTCAAGTGTTCTCAGCCATCCCCGGCGTTTTACTGCGCACCAGGAGTCACCCTAGCCTGTTTCCAGGAAGAAAAAAAATTTGTCACGTGACTGCTCTAAAAAGATAAAAAAATACTACTATTTCTACTAAAAGTAGTTCGCTTAGCAGTAAAGACAAGTTAAATTTGAAAAGACGAGCTGAGGCGAATGCGTATTGATTTTGATTGAGTAATCATCATCAACTTTACAACTACTTCCAGCAGCCGCTGCTGGCCATCACCGGGGTGCCAACGGCAGCAACGCCGCCGCCTCGTCGTCGTCGACCTCGGCTGGCCGATCCGTCAATGGCCGCCGGCGCAGTTCCGTCAGTCTGCACGAACGCGGCATGGTCGGTCTGAGCAATCTTGGCAACACCTGCTACATGAACAGCATGGTGCAGTGCCTCAGCCACACCCGGCCTCTACTAGAACTGCTCATGCGCAGCTCCTCTGAGTCGATCGATCCTCCGCCAGGCCGTCTGGCCGCCGCCTATCAGCGACTGATGCGCGACATGTGGAGCTCCAGCGCCGCCGCGGTGATCTCCCCCACAGAGCTGCGCTCCCGACTGGCCAAATTTGCGCCGAGATTTCGCGGCTCCGGCCAGCAGGACTCGCAGGAGTGCCTGCGCTACCTGCTCGAGGGCCTGCACGAGGATTTGTCCCGGAATTCTGAGCGCCACCCGCGACTGCCCGCTATCGACTATGACCAGCTGGACCGGCTGTCGTGAGTGCCTGCCTGCCTGCCTGCCTGCCTGCCTGCCTGCCTGCCTGCCTGCCTGCCTGCCTGCCTGCCTGCCTGCCTGCCTGCCTGCCTGCCTGCCTGCCTGCCTGCCTGCCTGCCTGCCTGCCTGCCTGCCTGCCTGCCTGCCTGCCTGCCTGCCTGCCTGCGTGCCTGCCTGCCTGCCTGCCTGCCTGCCTGCCTGCCTGCCTGCCTGCCTGCCTGCCTGCCTGCCTGCCTGCCTGCCTGCTTGCCTGCCTTCCTGCCTGCCTGCCTGCCTGCCTGCCTGCCTGCCTGCCTGCCTGCCTGCCTTCCTGCCTGCCTGCCTGCCTGCCTGCCTGCCTGCCTGCCTGCCTGCCTGCCTGCCTGCCTGCCTGCCTGCCTGCCTGCGTGCCTGCCTGCCTGCCTGCCTGCCTGCCTGCCTGCCTGCCTGCCTGCCTGACTGCCTGACTGACTGACTGACTGACCATAACTGAGTCTATCCCTGTTTCTCCCTGTCTATCCCTGTTTCTCCCTGTCTCTCCCTGTCTCTCCCTGTTTCTCCCTGTTTCTCCCTGTCTCTCCCTGTTTCTCCCTGTCTCTCCCTGTTTCTCCCTGTCTCTCCCTGTTTCTCCCTGTCTCTCCCTGTTTCTCCCTGTCTCTCCCTGTCTCTCCCTGTTTCTCCCTGTCTCTCCCTGTTTCTCCCTGTCTCTCCCTGTTTCTCCCTGTTTCTCCCTGTCTCTCCCTGTCTCTCCCTGTCTCTCCCTGTTTCTCCCTGTTTCTCCCTGTCTCTCCCTGTTTCTCCCTGTCTCTCCCTGTCTCTCCCTGTTTCTCCCTGTCTCTCCCTGTTTCTCCCTGTCTCTCCCTGTCTCTCCCTGTTTCTCCCTGTCTCTCCCTGTCTCTCCTGTCTCTCTCGTCAGCGGATTCTGCCCATTCCGCTGACTCCTGAGCACACTGAGCACGCACTCATGTACACGCTCACACAGGGTGTACCTTGGAGATTGGCCCTCATGGGTTTGAATCGCACGTCAACCCCCGGCCAATTTCTATGCACAAGTCCCAAATGAATGCGGAATCGAACGCGGGGTCGTGGAGCGCGAGTCAGACGCATTTACCGCATAGCTGCTCTGGGTTTAATTATTATTACTATTTCTTTAATCTTGAATTGCAGAGACTCGGAAAAGTCCCTCGTGCTGTGGCAGCGCTATACTAAGCTTGAGAACAGCCCAATTGTTGACATATTTGTTGGCCAGCTGAAGTCCACTCTGCAGTGCTGCGAGTGCGGGCACAAATCCACTACATTCGATCCGTTCTGGGATTTGGCGCTGTCGATTCCCAGAGTAAGTGCTGGGCTGCATGCCTTGCCCTATGCAAAATACAATTGCAGACTTAAACCTTGCGAACTGTCCATGTCTCTATCCACTTCTGAAAACGGCTCTCAAAGTTTCAAAAAAGTCTGTTATCAATCAATCGATAGCCTGTCATCAATCAATCGATAATCTGTCTCTAATCAATCGATAATCCGTTATCAATCAATCAATAATCAGTCAAAAATCAATCAATCACCTGCTATCAATCAATCGATAATCTATCACCAACCAATCGATAATCCATTATCAATCAATCAATAATCAGTCAACAATCAATCGATGATCTCTCATCAATAAATCGACAGCCTGTCACCAATCAATCGATAATCCATTATCAATCAATGAATAATCAGTCAACAATCAATCGACCATCTGCTATCAATCAATGAATAATCAGTCAACAATCAATCGATAATCAGTCACCAATCAATCAATAATCAGTCACCAATCAATCGATAATCAGTCACCAATCAATCAATAATCAGTCACCAATCAATCGATAATCAGTCACCAATCAATTAATAATGAGTCAACAATCAATTAATAATGAGTCAACAATCAATCGATAATCAGTCACCAATCAATCAATAATCAGTCACCAATCAATCGATAATCAGTCACCAATCAATCAATAATCAGTCACCAATCAATCGATAATCAGTCACCAATCAATCAATAATCAGTCACCAATCAATTAATAATGAGTCAACAATCAATCGATAATCAGTCACCAATCAATCAATAATCAGTCACCAATCAATCAATAATCAGTCACCAATCAATCGATAATCAGTCACCAATCAATCGATAACACGTCATCAATCAGTCGATAATCTGTCATCAATCAATAGATAATATCTAATCAATCAATCGATAACCTAATTAAATCCTAAATTGCAGGGCAACCGCGTCAGCCTGGCCGCCTGTCTGGACCTGTTCACCGACCCGGAGACTCTGGACGGCAACGAGCGGCCCAAATGCGACAAGTGCAAGACTCGACGTCGCTGCTTGAAGAGTTTCTGCCTGTACCGCCTGCCCACTATACTGGTGATTCATCTGAAGCGCTTCTCCGGTGAAAGGTATAGGACTAAGCTCAATACGCTTGTGGATTATCCGTTCGATTTGGACCTGTCAGAATTCGTTGACACTGGTAAGCTCTTGTTTTGGTTGTGTACTTTTAGCATTTTAGCACCCGATAGCAGCTGTGCCGTCATAGACTCAGAGGAATCCCGCTGATTACAGCTCCCGTCATGGCCCCAGCCTCAGGGGAATCCCACTGATTACAGCTCCCGTCATGGCCTCAGCCTCAGGGGAATCCCACTGATTACAGCTCCCGTCATGGCCCCAGCCTCAGGGGAATCCCACTGATTACAGCTCCCGTCATGGCCTCAGCCTCAGGGGAATCCCACTGATTACAGCTCCCGTCATGGCCTCAGCCTCAGGGGAATCCCACTGATTGCAGCTCCCGTCATGGCCTCAGCCTCAGGGGAATCCCGCTGATTGCAGCTCCTGTCAGATCGTGGGGGGGGGGTCTCTGCATCATCATCAACTCTCACTCTCAGCTCAGCTCCGTGGCGTAAATAGCCTCTAGAAGCCCCATCCAGCTGACCCCCTTCGCTCCCTAACGCAGACCTGCGCGGTAAGCAGCCGGCTCATTACAGTCTGTACGCTGTGAGCGAGCACTCGGGCACCCCGATGGGCGGCCACTACACGGCAATCGTTCGGCACGCCTACGCCATCGACCGCTGGGTGGCGTTCAGTGACGCCTCGGTTCGTCGGAGCTCCGAATCGGCGGTTGTGAGTTCCCAAGGCTACGTCCTGTTCTACGAGAGAACTAAGCGCTCTCACACTGATTATAACTGAGCTGCACGGCAAGTTTTCGAATAATAAATTCGCACGGATATCACCATAGCAACCGTAAAAAATAGGTTATCCCCGGTAATTTATTTGAAGCACTCCGATGCCGTCTTAGCTTAATAGAAAGATAAATTGTTTAGTTTCCATGGCAACATGAATATTGATTCGCTTCCTGTAGTTTTGAATTGGTTTCCATGGCAACATGAATATCGGTTAGCTTACTATGTAGGTTTGAATTGGTTTCCATGGCAACATGAATATCGATTCCCTTCCTATGTAGTTTTGAATTGGTTTCCATGGCAACATTAATATTGGTTAGCTTCCTATGTAGGTTTGAATTGGTTTCCATGGCAACATGAATATCGATTCGCTTCCTATGTAGGTTTGAATTGGTTTCCATGGCAACATAAACATCGATTTCCTATATAGATTTGAACTGGTTTCCATGGCAACATGAACATCGATTTCCTATATAGATTTGAACTGGTTTCCATGGCAACATGAACATCGATTTCCTATATAGATTTGAACTGGTTTCCATGGCAATCGGAGTGTTTGTCCTTGTCGCTAGGAATGCTAATCCATATTAAATTCAGTTTTAATTGCACCCGATTCCACAGTAATAAAAACTTGTCTACCTGATTTTGCTTTTGTTCTGCTTGTGCCCATCTCCTCTGCTCAAAACACAGCCGTTGGAAAAAGGAGCTCATAGTTTTATACTTCCATCTATTTTCGTTGGCATCTCAGAAAAACTTTAACTGATAGATTTGTTTTACTTTTATTTTCGCTAACTGCAATTTTTCCGCCTGCTAATAGTAGTGCATGATAATAGAACATGAACTTGTACTTTAATAATATCAGTTTCTATCGAGTTTTCTCGCAGACAGGACAAGGCCCTTCCTGCCTCTAAGATATCTGTTTTGATTTTGTAAAGAAGAAATAACGAAGGAAACAACTTAAGTTTGAGGCTGGCCTCCATAATTATCGCATCTATTTATTCGCGTAAAATTTTTATTTATAACTTATACTCATTATCTGCCTACACCTGCCTTTGACCGGAAGAGAATGTGTACAAAACCTTTTTTGTTAGCTCGTACAAAAAAACATTTAACAGAGTGACTGAATCGAAGTTAACTGCAACCATTTTAGAGTCATTTTTTCATTTCTATTCAGGTCGGACATGCCGGTCGGTGTCCCACGTGTGATAGGCTGACTTCAGTTTAACAAAACCTCGTCTAATTCTCTACTTTGTCAGTCCTTTGATCTCTCGAGTTTTTTTTAATATATCAATTCATGAAGCGCCTCGTGCTAAGAAAGATAATGGCTCTTTGTTTCAGTTGTCTTTGTTTGTTATTTACACTTACAGTGAGATTTCGTAGCTGCAATTCATGATATTGTGACATTTTGTAGCTGCAATTCATGATATTGTGACATTTTGTAGCTGCAATTGATGATATTGTGACATTTTGCAGCTGCAATTGATGATATTGTGACATTTTGTAGCTGCAATTGATGATATTGTGTCACTTTGTAGCTGCAATTGATGATATTGTGACATTTTGTAGCTACAATTGATGATATTGTGACATTTTGTAGCTGCAATTGATGATATTGTGACATTTTGTAGCTACAATTGATGATATTGTGACATTTTGTAGCTACAATTGATGATATTGTGACATTTTGCAGCTGCAATTGATGATATTGTGACATTTTGTAGCTGCAATTGATGATATTGTGTCACTTTGTAGCTGCAATTGATGATATTGTGACATTTTGTAGCTGCAATTGATGATATTGTGACATTTTGCAGCTGCAATTGATGATATTGTGTCACTTTGTAGCTGCAATTGATGATATTGTGACATTTTGCAGCTGCAATTGATGATATTGTGTCACTTTGTAGCTGCAATTGATGATATTGTGACATTTTGTAGCTGCAATTGATGCAATTGTGAGATTTTGTAGCTGCAATTGATGCTATTGTGAGATTTTGTAGCTGCAATTGATGATATTGTGACATTTTGCAGCTGCAATTGATGATATTGTGTCACTTTGTAGCTGCAATTAATGATATTGTGACATTTTGCAGCTGCAATTGATGATATTGTGTCACTTTGTAGTTGCAGTTGATGATTTTGTGACATTTTGTAGTTGCAGTTGATGATATTGTGACATTTTGTAGTTGCAGTTGATGATTTTGTGACATTTTGTAGTTGCAATTGATGATATTGTGACATTTTGTAGCTGCAATTGATGATATTGTGACATTTTGTAGCTGCAATTGATGATATTGTGACATTTTGTAGCTGCAATTGATGATATTGTGACATTTTGTAACTGCAATTTATGATATTGTGACATTTTGCAGCTGCAATTGATGATATTGTGACATTTTGTAGTTGCAATTGATGATATTGTGACATTTTGTAGCTGCAATTGATGATATTGTGACATTTTGTAGCTGCAATTGATGATATTGTGTCATTTTGCAGCTGCAATTGATGATTTTGTGAGATTTTGTAGCTGCAATTGATGATATTGTGTCACTTTGTAGCTGCAATTGATGATATTGTGACATTTTGCAGCTGCAATTGATGATTTTGTGAGATTTTGTAGCTGCAATTGATGATTTTGTGACATTTTGTAGCTGCAACTGATGATATTGCGACATTTTGTGACATTTTGTAGCTGCAATTGATGATTTTGTGAGATTTTGTAGCTGCAATTGATGATTTTGTGAAATTTTGTAGCTGCAATTGATGATATTGTGACATTTTGCAGCTGCAATTGATGATTTTGTGACATTTTGTAGCTGCAATTGATGATTTTGTGACATTTTGTAGCTGCAACTGATGATTTTGTGACATTTTGTAGCTGCAACTGATGATATTGCGACATTTTGTGACATTTTGTAGCTGCAATTGATGATTTTGTGAGATTTTGTAGCTGCAATTGATGATTTTGTGAGATTTTGTAGCTGCAATTGATGATATTGTGAGATTTTGTAGCTGCAATTGATGATTTTGTGAGATTTTGTAGCTGCAATTGATGATTTTGTGAAATTTTGTAGCTGCAATTGATGATTTTGTGAGATTTTGTAGCTGCAATTGATGATTTTGTGAGATTTTGTAGCTGCAATTGATGATTTTGTGAAATTTTGTAGCTGCAATTGATGATTTTGTGACATTTTGTAGCTGCAATTGATGATTTTGTGAGATTTTGTAGCTGCAATTGATGATTTTGTGACATTTTGTAGCTGCAATTGATGATTTTGTGAGATTTTGTAGCTGCAATTGATGATATTGTGACATTTTGTAGCTGCAATTGATGATTTTGTGACATTTTGTAGCTGCAATTGATGATATTGTGAGATTTTGCAGCTGCAATTGATGATTTTGTGACATTTTGTAGCTGCAATTGATGATTTTGTGAGATTTTGTAGCTGCAATTGATGATATTGTGACATTTTGTAGCTGCAATTGATGATTTTGTGAGATTTTGTAGCTGCAATTGATGATATTGTGAGATTTTGCAGCTGCAATTGATGATTTTGTGACATTTTGTAGCTGCAATTGATGATTTTGTGAGATTTTGTAGCTGCAATTGATGATTTTGTGACATTTTGTAACTGCAATTGATCATTTTGTGACATTTTGTAGCTGCAATTGATGATTTTGTGAGATTTTGTAGCTGCAATTGATGATTTTGTGACATTTTGTAGCTGCAATTGATGATTTTGTGAGATTTTGTAGCTGCAATTGATGATTTTGTGACATTTTGTAACTGCAATTGATACTCGCAGAAGTATGGGACCTGCTACTCAAACTGTTCAAGTAGTCCCCGCTGTGAGGTTTTGTTACTGCAATTTTGTCTGCACTTCAACTAGAATTTTTTTTACCCTATCTACATCTACATGCACATGTAGAAGACAAGTTTAGCTTGTATATTAATTACATGTTATGCCTACTAACTAGATAATCATGAGTAGTGAGTTAGGCATTCGAGCAAAAATATGCAGTTGGGCATTTAAAGGTGATTTTTAGATTTAATAACTAGCAATCTAGCGCCCCCCTTCGGGGTGGCCAATAAGCAAGGGACGAATTCTTTAAAATGAAAAAAAATTCTTAGGGAGGGGGGCTAGGAATCGAATTCTCATTTTAATTCCAGGCTTATGTACCAATAAAACATGTTTGTGCAGAATTTTATAACAGACATTGAAATTCAACCATACTTGCCTTCTTTCAGAGCTACTTCTACCAGTATGCTTCAGTACGCTACCAGTACCCTTGTAAGCCTTGACATGTCAGCAATCCCCCCCCCACAAGCCTTAACATATCAACTCCCCCTTGACATCTCAGCGATGCTCCCATAAGCCTTGAAATCTTAAAAAATCTGTCTACTTTCTAACCCTAACCCTAACCCTAACCCTAACCCTAACCCTAAAGCATTGAAATTTCAGTAATTCTCTCTAAGAGTCTATAGCACTACTACAGCATTATAGCGATTCCCTGCAAGCCTCGACATCGTAGGGATTCCCAAATGAATCTCTTAACTTCGACATGAAGCTTCTTTTTTTTACATTACGCTTTTTCTATCAGCGATCCCTCCCGTGAGGAGCCAACAAATAATGTAATAACTTTTTTCCAATAAACTACATGTAGCTTCTGACATTAGCCTTGACATCTCATTTATTCCCCCGTGAGCCTTGACATCTCAGCTATAGATAGATAGATAGATAGATTCCCCTCGTAAGCCTTGACATGTCAGCGATGCCCCCCATAAACCTTGAAATCTA
Source organism: Macrostomum lignano (assembly GCA_002269645.1). Lineage (NCBI taxonomy): Eukaryota > Metazoa > Platyhelminthes > Macrostomidae > Macrostomum > Macrostomum lignano. The sequence continues at coordinate 346,372 of NIVC01000371.1, forward strand.
AAAAATCCCCTGTTAACCTTGAAACGCGCTAAAATCTAACCCTCAACCCAAACCTGACGTAAACCTAACTTTCACCCAACCTAAAGCCTTGAAATCACAGCAATTCTTCTTCCCTAAGCCTTGGCATTAAGTGATTCCTTCTTTAAGAATCACAGCACTATAACGATTCCCTCCAAGCTTTGACATCGTAGCAATTCCCAAATGAATCTTTTACTCGTAACTTTGACATGACTTTTATTTTATGTATACATAGTGCTCCTTTTATTTTTACATGACTCTTCTTCTATCAGCGCCCCCCCCCACCGTGGCAAGCCAACAAAGAATGCAATAAAAAAACTTAAGTAAAGTACATGTACTTTGAAGTAGCTTCTGACTTTTGCTTTAACATCTCAGAAACCCCCCTGTAATCTCAGTTATTCTCTGTGAGCCTTGACGTCTCAGTGATTCTCCCCAGCACAGCACTATAGCTTCATTTAATTTTTATGACACTTGTTTCATGTCTGACATGACGCTTCTTTTGATTTTTACGTTACGCTTCTTTTATTCTTCCATGATGCTTCTTAATTTTTTAAATGACACACTTTCATTAGTTTTTATATGAGGCTTCTATGATTTTTTCATGACGCTTCTATGTTAACATGACGCTTCTATGCTTGTTTACATGACGCTTGTATGATTGTTTACATGACGCTTCTATGATTGTTTACATGACGCTTGTATGATTGTTTACATGACGCTTCTATGATTTTTTACATGACGCTTCTATGATTTTTACATGACGCTTCTATGATTTTTACATGACGCTTCTATGATTTTTTCATGACGCTTCTATGATTTTTACATGACGCTTCTATGATTTTTACATGACGCTTCTATGATTTTTTACATGACGCTTCTATGATTGTTTACATGACGCTTCTATGATTTTTACATGACGCTTCTATGATTGTTTACATGACGCTTCTATGATTTTTACATGACGCTTCTATGATTTTTACATGACGCTTCTATGATTGTTTACATGACGCTTCTATGATTTTTACATGACGCTTCTATGATTTTTACATGACGCTTCTATGATTGTTTACATGACGCTTGTATGATTGTTTACATGACGCTTCTATGATTTTTTACATGACGCTTCTATGATTTTTACATGACGCTTCTATGATTTTTACATGACGCTTCTATGATTGTTTACATTACGCTTCTATGATTGTTTACATGACGCTTCTATGATTGTTTACATGACGCTTCTATGATTTTTACATGACGCTTCTATGATTGTTTACATGACGCTTCTATGATTTTTACATGACGCTTCTATGATTGTTTACATGACGCTTGTATGATTGTTTACATGACGCTTCTATGATTGTTTACATTACGCTTCTATGATTGTTTACATGACGCTTCTATGATTGTTTACATGACGCTTCTATGATTTTTACATGACGCTTCTATGATTGTTTACATGACGCTTCTATGATTTTTACATGACGCTTCTATGATTGTTTACATGACGCTTGTATGATTGTTTACATGACGCTTCTATGATTTTTTATGACGCTTTTATGATTTTAACATGACGCTTCTATGATTTTTTACATGACGCTTCTATGATTGTTTACATGACGCTTGTATGATTGTTTACATGACGCTTGTATGATTTTAACATGACGCTTCTATGATTGTTTGCATGACGCTTCTATGATTGTTTGCATGACGCTTTTATGATTTTAACATGACGCTTCTATGATTTTTTTACATGACGCTTCTATGATTGTTTACATGACGCTTCTATGATTGTTTACATGACGCTTGTATGATTTTAACATGACGCTTCTATGATTGTTTACATGACGCTTCTATGATTTTTACATGACGCTTCTATGATTTTTACATGACGCTTCTATGATTTTTACATGACGCTTCTATGATTGTTTACATGACGCTTCCATAATTTTTTTTTGTCTTGGCGTTAAAAAGCTTTAATTAAAAAAACTCTACTCTCTAAAAATTCGAACCATCGTCCCTGCATTTAGCAGTTTAGTCTGTTTACCTCTAGGCTAGCTCTCATGAATTTTAGTCATTACCCCTAAATAGAAAATATTCCCAAGACAGCAAGCATCCCCCCAGTAGCAAGCATCCCCTAATACTCCTACCAAGCATCCACCCAGATAGCAAGCATCTGCAGATAGCAAGCATCTGCAGATAGCAAGCATCTTGCAGATAGCAAGCATCTTGCAGATAGCAAGCATACCCCAAATAATGTAGAAGCATCCTTCCAGATAGCAAGCATCCTGCACATAGCAAGAATCCCTAAATAGCAAGCATCCCTGGATAGAAATAATCCTATACATGTAGCCAAGCTTATCAAGCGCAGTAATCCTTGGCTATCGAGTGCAGTAATCCTTGGTTTATTAATAGCAATAATCCATGCCTTATCGAGTGCAGTAATTCTTGGTTTGCCAAGTGCAGTAAGTAATCCTTGGTTTATTAATAGCAATAATCCATGGCTTATGAGTGCAGTAATCCTTGGTTTATTAATAGCAATATTCCTTGGCTTATCGAGTGCAGTAATTCATGGTTTATTAATAGCAATAATCCTTGGCTTATCGAGTGCAGTAATCCTTGGTTTATTAATAGCAATAATCCTTGGCTTATCGAGTGCAGTAATCCTTGGTTTATTAATAGCAATAATCCATGCCTTATCGAGTGCAGTAATCCTTGGTTTATTAATAGCAATAATCCTTGGCTTATCGAGTGCAGTAATCCTTGGTTTATTAATAGCAATAATCCTTGGCTTATCGAGTGCAGTAATCCTTGGTTTATTAATAGCAATAATCCTTGGTTTATTAATAGCAATAATCCTTGATTAATCAAGTGCAGTAATCCTTGGTTTGCCAAGAGCAATAGTCCTTGGTTTATTGAGTGCAGTAATCCTTGGTTTATTAATAGCAATAATCCTTGGCTTATCGAGTGCAGTAATCCTTGGTTTGCCAAGTGCATAATCCTTGGTTTATTAATAGCAATAATCCTTGGTTTATCGAGTGCAGTAATCCTTGGTTTATTAATAGCAATAATCCTTGGCTTATCGAGTGCAGTAATCCTTGGTTTATTAATAGCAATAATCCATGGCTTATCGAGTGCAGTAATCCTTGGTTTGCCAAGAGCAATAGTCCTTGGCTTATCGAGTGCAGTAATCCTTGGTTTGCCAAGAGCAATAGTCCTTGGTTTATTGAGTGCAGTAATCCTTGGTTTATTAATAGCAATAGTCCTTGGTTTATTGAGTGCAGTAATCCTTGGTTTATTAATAGCAATAATCCTTGGCTTATCGAGTGCAGTAATCCTTGGTTTGCCAAGTGCATAATCCTTGGTTTATTAATAGCAATAATCCTTGGCTTATCGAGTGCAGTATTCCTTGGTTTGCCAAGAGCAATAATCCTTAGCTTATCGAGTGCAGTAATCTAAGTGTTTTTATTTAGTCCTTTAATAAAAGCTTTTAATAAAAAAATTTACACTACTACTTTTAAACTACTTAGATTCGAACCCAGGTCGCTGCATTAGCAGTCTGGTCTGCTCAGCTCTAGGCTAGCTCTCATCGAAGTTATCAGTGAATTTGTACCACTTATATAATTCAACACTCACACCAAGTCAGGTAGAGTAAAAAGTCACGCGAAGCAGTTATGACATAATCAATTTCTTAGGCAAGTCAGTACCAGTGTCTATGAAAGCTAACAATATGGTTACGTAATATAAATTCAGTACTGCACTATACTTTCACACTCAAAGCTGTGACGCAATTCAATTGAGTGTCAAATTCAGCCAGTACACAGACGATAAATAAAGTGTATTGTGATGCAATCTATTTCAGAATCAGAATTCAACCAGTCAGTTTTTTCTCTAGCATTTTTACAGTGCGTTTCAAGTCGAAATAGCTGCTTGACCTTTGCAAAAAAGCATGTTTTTCGAATATTTAATCCCTTTAGCATCGAGCAATTTCTTAGCCACGATGCATGTACCGTCACGGAAAAATTTCTGATCGAATGGTGCAAGTTTGAACAAAATCGGTTGAGCCATTTTTGCTAAAATCGATCACACACACATATACCGACAGACCATTTTTAGTATATGGACTAGCAATCTTCGCCCCCCGATGGGGGGCATCTAGATAGAATCTCTGGCACTCTACAAGTATCAAAAAGACGGCCAAATAAAGCCTTCACATAGACAATAGAAAAACTGCTCAAATGAAGTGCAATGCAAAAAAATATCCCAGGACAGCAAGCAACCCCCCAGATAGCAAGCACCCCCAGATAGCAAGCATCCACCTAATAGCAAGCACCCTTAGATAGCAAGCATCCCCAGATAGCAAGCACCCTTGGATAGCAAGGCAAGCATCTCCAGATAGCAAGCACCCCCAGATAGCAGGCACCCCAGATAGCAAGCATCCACCTAATAGCAAGCACCCAAAGATAGCAAGCATCCACCTAATAGCAAGCACCCTTAGATAGCAAGCACCCCCAGATAGCAAGCACCCCCAGATAGCAAGCACCCCAAGTAGCAAGCATCTCTAGATAGCAAGCACCCCCAGATAGCAGGCACCCCAGATAGCAAGCATCCACCTAATAGCAAGCACCCCAAGATAGCAAGCATCCACCTAATAGCAAGCACCCTTAGATAGCAAGCACCCCCAGATAGCAAGCACCCCCAGATAGCAAGCATCTCCAGATAGCAAGCACCCCCAGATAGCAAGCATCCACCTAATAGCAAGCACCCCCAGATAGCAAGCATCCACCTAATAGCAAGCACCCCCAGATAGCAAGCATCCACCTAATAGCAAGCACCCCCAGATAGCAAGCATCCACCTAATAGCAAGCACCCCCAGATAGCAAGCACCCCCAGATAGCAAGCACCCCCAGATAGCAAGCATCTCTAGATAGCAAGCATCCACCTAATAGCAAGCACCCCAAGATAGCAAGCATCCACCTAATAGCAAGCACCCTTAGATAGCAAGCACCCCCAGATAGCAAGCACCCCCAGATAGCAAGCACCCCAAGTAGCAAGCATCTCTAGATAGCAAGCACCCCCAGATAGCAGGCACCCCAGATAGCAAGCATCCACCTAATAGCAAGCACCCCAAGATAGCAAGCATCCACCTAATAGCAAGCACCCTTAGATAGCAAGCACCCCCAGATAGCAAGCACCCCCAGATAGCAAGCACCCCCAGATAGCACGCATCTCCAGATAGCAAGCACTCCAAGATAGCAGGCACCCCAGATAGCAAGCATCCACCTAATAGCAAGCACCCCAGATAGCTAGAACCCCAAGATAGCAAGCATCCCCCAGATAGCAAGCACCCCCAGATAGCACGCATCTCCAGATAGCAAGCACTCCAAGATAGTAGGCACCCCATTTATGTTTGACATGGTAGCTGTTTTGTGTCTGACATGGTGGCTCTTTAATGTTTGAGCTGGTGGCTCTTTTATGTTTGACATGGTGGCACTTTAATGTCTGAAATGGAGTCATGTATACGCTTGACATGGTGACTCGTAGATGTTTGACAAAGTGGCTCTTTTATGTTCGACATGTGGCTCTTTAATGTTTGACATGGTGGCTCTTTAATGTTTGACATGGTGGCTCTTTAATGTTTGACATGGTGGGTCTTTAATTTATGACATGGTGGCTCTTTTATGTTTGACATGATGGCTCTTTAATGTTCGACATGGTGGCTGTTTAATGTTTGTTATGTAGTCATATGTATATGTTTTACATGGTGGCTCTTTTATGTGTGACATGGAGTCACGTATATATTTGACATGGAGTCACATATGTTTGACATGGTGGCTCTTTAGTGTTCGATATGGTGGCTCTTTAATGTTTGACATGGTGGCTCTTTTATGTTTGACATAGTGGCTCTTTAATGTCTGACATGGTGGCTCTTTAATGTTTGACATGGTGGCTCTTTTATGTTTGACATGATGGCTCTTTAATGTTCGACATGGTGGGCTGTTTAATGTTTGTTATGTAGTCATATGTATATGTTTTACATGGTGGCCCTTTTATGTGTGACATGGAGGCACGTATATATTCGACATGGAGTCACATATGTTTGACATGGTGGCTCTTTAGTGTTCGATATGGTGGCTCTTTAATGTTTGACATGGTGGCTCTTTAATGTCTGACATGGTGGCTCTTTAATGTTTGACATGGTGGCTCTTTTATGTTCGACATGTTGGCTCTTTAGTGTTTGACATGGCTCTTTAATGTTTGACATGGTGGCTCTTTTATGCTTGACATGGTGGCTCTTTAATGTTCGACATGGTGGCTCTTTAATGTTTGACATGGTGGCTCTTTTATGCTTGACATGGTGGCTCTTTTATGTTCGACATGGTGGCTCTTTTTTGTTCTACATGGTAACTCTTTTATGTTTGATACGGTGGCTTTTTAATATCTGACATTGTGGCTCTTCTATGTTTGACATTGTGGCTCTTTTATGTTTGACATGGTGGCTCTTTAATGTTTGACATGGTGGCTCTTTAATGTACGACATAAAGGTTCGTTTATGTTCGACATGGTGGCTCTTTTAGGTTTGACATGGTAGCTCTTTATGTTCGACATGGTGGCTCTTTTAGGTTTGACATGGTGGCTCTTTTAGGTTTGACATGGTAGCTCTTTTATGTTCGACATGGTGGCTCTTAAATGTTTCACATGATGGCTCTTAAATGTCTTACATGGTGGCTCTTTTATGTTTGACAATGTGGCTCTTTAATGTTTTACATGGCGGCTCTTTTATGTTCGAAATGGTGGCTCTTTAATGTTCGACATGGTGGCTCTTTAATGTTTGACATGCTAGCTCTTTAATGTTCGACATAGTGGCTCTTTTATGTTTGGCATGGTGGCTCTTTAATGTTCTTCATGGTGGCTCTTTTACGTTTGACATGGTGGCACTTTAATGTTCGACGTGGTGGCTCTTTAATGTTCGAAATGGTGACTCTTTAATGTTTCACATGGTGGCTCTTTAATGTTTGACATAGAGTCACGTATTTGTTTTACATGGTGCCCATGTAATGTTTGACATGGTGCCTCTTTTATGTTTGACATTGTGCTTTTTTATGTTTAGCAGTTTCGTGTTTTCAAGGTGTTTTATAAAAAAATTATTTTGCACTACTAAGATTCGAACCCAGGTCGCTACGTTGGCAGTCCAGTCTGTTCGTATCTAGGCTATCTCTTTTCAATTGGAGTACATGAATTGTGGCCCTTATAATTAAATTCTTACAGCAAGTCAATTGGGGTAAAAAGTTATGACATAATCAATTTCTCAGTCAGCCAGTATCAGTCTCAGTTCAAGTTAGCAATATTGGTTACGCAATTTTAATCAAGTCGTGTGTGCATTTCTTCGGCACTGTTTTCAACTTGTTGTGATGCAATCTTTATGACAATCAGAATTCAGCCAGTCAGTTTTTTCTCTAGCATTCTTACAATGAATTTTAGGTCGAAAGAGCTGCTTGACCTTTGCAAAAAAGCATGTTTTTCGAATATTTAATCCCTTTATCATTGAGCAATTTTTTAGCCAAGATGCATGTACCGTCCCAGGAAAATTTCTGATCGAATGGTGCAAGTTTGAAGAAAATCGGTTGAGCCATTTTTTCTGAAATCTATCGCATACCTACCCACATACAGACAACTCATTTTTAGTATATAGGACTAGCAATCTACGCCCCCCGTTGGGGAGCCAAAGAAATGCAATACACGTTTTTTTAATAAGCTACATGTATCCTTGAAATCTTAAAAAATCTCCTGTCAAACCTTGTAAGCCTTGACATGTCAGTAATTCCCCCCCCCACAAGCTTTAACATATCAACTTCCCCCCTTGACATCTCAGCAATGCCCCAAACAAGCCTTGGAAATCTAAAAATATCTGTCAACCTTCTAACCCTAACCCTAGCCTAACCCTAACCCTAACCCTAACCCTAACCCTAACCTAACCCTAAAGCATTGAAATTTCAGTAATTCTCTCTAAGAGTCATTATAGCACTACTACAGCATTATAGCGATTCCCTGCAAGCCTCGACATCGTAGAGATTCCCAAATGAATCTCTTAACTTCGACATGAAGCTTATTTTATTTTTTACATTACGCTTTTTTTATCAGCGATCCCTCCCCAGAGGAGGCATCAAATAATGTAATAAAAAGTTTTCAATAAACTACATGTAGCTTCTGACTTTAGCCTTGAAATCTCATTTATACCCCCGTGAACCTTGACATCTCAGATATTCCCCCGTAAGTCTTAACATGTCAGCGATGGCCCCATAAACCTTGAAATCTAAAAAATCCCCTGTTATTCTGTTAACCTTGAAATCCGATAAAATATAACCCTCAACCCACACCTGACCTAAACCTAACTTTAACCCAACCTAAAGCCTTGAAATCTCAGCAATTCTTCTCCCCTAAGCCTTGACATTTTAGTGATTCCTTCTTTAAGAATCACAGCACTATAACGATTTCCACCAAGCTTTGACATCGTAGCAATTCCCAAATGAATCTTTTAACTTCGACATGACTTTTCTTTTATGTATACGTAGTGCTACTTTTATTTTTTACATGACTCTTCTTCTATCAGCGCCCCCCCCCGTGGCGAGCCAACAAATAATGCAATAAAAAAATTGAGTAAAGTACATGAACTTTGAAGTAGCTTCTGACTTTTGCTTTGACATCTCAGAACCCCCCCCCCCCCGTAATCTCAGTTATTCTCTGAGAGCCTTGACGTCACAGTTTTTCTCCCCAGCACAGCATTATAGCTGCATTTAATTTTTACATGACACCCTTCATGTCTGACATGACGCTTCTTTTATTCTACCATGATGCTTCTTAATTTTTTAAATGACACTTTCATTAGTTTTTAAATGAGGCTCTATGATTTTTTCATGACGCTTCTATGATTTTTACATGACACTTCTATGATTTTTTATATGACGCTTCTATGATTGTTTATATGACGCTTCTATGCTTTTTACATGACGCTTCTATGATTTTTTTACATAACGCTTCCATGATTGTTTACATGACGCTTCTATGATTGTTTACATGACGCTTCTATGATTTTTTACATGACGCTTCTATGATTTTTTCATGACGCTTCTATGATTATTTCATGACGCTTCTACGATTTCTGCAGGACGCTTCAATGATTTTTACATGACGCTTTATGATTTTTACATGACGCTTCTATGATTGTTTACATGACGCTTCTATGATTGTTTATACGACGCTTCTATGATTTTTACATGACGCTTCTATGCTTTTTACATGACGCTTCTATGATTGTTTACATGACGCTTCTATGATTGTTTCATGACGCTTCTATGATTGTTTACATGACGCTTCTATGATTGTTTACATGACGCTTCTATGATTGTTTACATGACGCTTCTATGATTGTTTATACGACGCTTCTATGATTTTTACATGACGCTTCTATGCTTTTTACATGACGCTTCTATGATTTTTACATGACGCTTCTATGATTGTTTCATGACGCTTCTATGATTGTTTACATGACGCTTCTATGATTTTTTACATGACGCTTCTATGATTGTTTACATGACGCTTCTATGATTGTTTATACGACGCTTCTATGATTTTTACATGACGCTTCTATGCTTTTTACATGACGCTTCTATGATTTTTTACATGACGCTTCTATGATTGTTTCATGACGCTTCTATGATTTTTTACATGGCGCTTCTATGATTGTTTACATGACGCTTCTATGATTTTTACATGACGCTTCTATGATTGTTTACATGACGCTTCCATGATTTTTTACATGACGCTTCTATGATTGTTTACATGACGCTTCTATGATTGTTTACATGACGCTTCTATGATTGTTTACATGACGCTTCTATGATTGTTTACATGACGCTTCTATGATTTTTATATGACGCTTCTATGATTGTTTACATGACGCTTCTATGATTGTTTACATGACGCTTCTATGATTGTTTAAATGACGCTTCTATGATTGTTTACATGACGCTTCTATGATTTTTTACATGACGCTTCTATGATTGTTTACATGACGCTTCTATGATTTTTACATGACGCTTCTATGATTGTTTACATGACGCTTCTATGATTTTTTACATGACGCTTCTATGATTTTTACATGACGATTCTTTTTAAAGAGTCTTTTAGTTTCCTGACGTTGAAAAGCTTTAATTAAAAAATTATACTCTATGAAAATTCGAACCATCGTCGCTGCATTTAACAGTTCAGTTGTTCACCTCTAGGCTAGCTCTCATCGTTTTGATAACATCAAATTTTGCACTTATATAATTCAACACTTTAAAATCCAAGCATAGAGTAAATCACACGAAGCAGTTATGACATAATCAGTTTCTCAGTCAGTCAGTATCAGTTAACAATATGGTTACGCAATCTAAATCAAGTCTGGTGCTACGCTTCCACACTGCATTTTCAATTCAAGTCGGAGTTACAATTCAGTTATGATGCAATCTATTTCAGAATCAGAATTCAACCAGTCAGTTTTTTCTCTAGCATTCTTACAATGCATTTCAAGTCGAAAAGTTTGCTTGACCTTTGCAAAAAAGCATGTTTTTCGAATATTTAATGCCTTTAGCATCAAGAAATTTCTTAGCCATGTACAGTCACGGGAAAATTTCTGATCGAACAGTGCAAGTTCGAACAAAATCGTACAGCCATTTTTTCTCTAATCGATCACATAGACACAGACAGACCATTTTAGTATATAGGACTAGCAATCTTTGCCCCCGATGGGGACATCTGGATAGAATCCTTGTTTTTTACAAATAACAAATAGACAGCGAAATAAAGCCTTCAGAAAAAACAACAGACATTCCCTCTTAAAAACAAAACATCCCAAGACAGCAAGCATCCTCAGACAACATTCAAGCATTGATCCCCAAATAGCAAGCATCCCCAGACTGCAAGCATCCCCCAGATAGCAAGCATCCCCAGATAGCAAGCATCCCCCAGACTGCAAGCATCCCCCCGATAGCAAGCATTCCCCCAGACCCCAGATAGCAAGCATCCCCCAGATAGCAAGCATCCCGCAGATAGCAAGCATCCCCCAGATAGCAAGCATTCCCCAGATCGCAAGCATCCCCAGATCGCAAGCATCCCCAGATAGCAAGCATTCCCCCAGACCCAGATAGCAAGCGTCCCCCAGATGGCAAGCATCCCCAGATAGCAAGCATCCCCCAGACTGCAAGCATCCCCCGATAGCAAGCATTCCCCCAGACCCAGATAGCAAGCATCCCCAGATAGCAAGCATCCCGCAGATAGCAAGCATCCCCAGATAGCAAGCATTCCTCAGATAGCAAGCATCCCCAGATCGCAAGCATCCCCAGATAGCAAGCATTCCCCCAGACCCCAGATAGCAAGCGTCCCCCAGATAGCAAGCATCCCGCAGATAGCAAGCATCCCCAGATAGCAAGCATCCCGCAGATAGCAAGCATCCCCTAGATAGCAAGCATCCCCCCCCCCCAGATAGCAAGCATCCCCAGACAGCAAGCAACCCCTGATAGCAAGCATAACCTGGATACAAAGATACCTTATAGATATCTAGAACCCCCTCTCAGATAGCAAGTACTCTCACCCCAAGAGCAAGCATCCCCCTGATAGCAAGTATCCATCCTTAAATAGCAAGCATCACCAGAGAAACAAGTAGCTAGTGCCAACAATTTCCTTAGCTTTATAATGGTTTCATTTTGTTTGGCATGACACTTCTTTTATGTTTGAAATGGTGTCTCTTTTTTGTTTAAAAAGTGGCTTTTTAATGTTTGACATGGTAGCTCTTTTGTGTTTGACATGATAGCTCTTTAATGTTGGACGTGGTGGCCCTTTTGTGTTTGACATGGTAGCTCTTTAATGTTTGACATGGTGGCTCTTCTATGTTTGCCATGGCGGCCCTTTTACGTTTGAAATGGTGTCTCTGTTTATGTTTGACATGGTGCTTAGTTGTTTGACATGGTGCTGGTGGCTCTTCTTGTTTGACATGGTGGCTCTTCTATGTTTGACATGGCGGCCCTTTACATT